>JAGWCC010000107.1:0-600000 GCA_022651775.1 Drusus annulatus | reverse complement strand
ATATTTGGATAATTTGTATAGCGCTTAAGGGCGCTGTACAAATCTTAATTTCCACTTAATATTAATTATTAGTTTACATAAATATACAGCAACATACTTACCTGGCAGGTCACTTCTGGCAAGACACAATCACCATATCATAATAACTTAAAATTTAGCTTATTCTTACAGATAAATATGTATATATTTTTTTATTATTATTTTTTCATTTTTAAGGGAATGAGAGCAAATTTAAAATAAAGTATATCGGAGGTATTTTTCCATTTTTTGTAGTGAGGAACAGATAATGGTGATAATCTTCTAATGAATTTAAGGAATGAGAGTCTGAAAAGTTTTCTTGTTTTGAGCAGAAATTCTATTGGGCTTGTTACATTTTGATTATGAATATGATTTTCTAAAAAAATGAGTTTTGAGTTTGGCTCTGAACTCTGTCGAGTCTTTTATTTCTCTCAGATCACAATATTATCTCTCTTGAAATTGCTGACTGCCTTGCTTTGCCACAATTGACAAGAAATCATATAAACCAATCTATAATCATCAAAATACATAAACTGCAGCGGCGATCATTTAAATTCGATGTCCTGGCCTAAAATTGGGTGATGGTGCCGAAAATCGGATTTAATGGTAAGTTTCATTTAAGTTCCATACTAATTCTTAGCTTAGTATCACATTTCTGAGTAATCTAAAAAACCGTTTTTATTTACAAATTAAAGTATTTCTCTCAAATGATCTATTTTTGTGAAAAGAATTCGAGCTCTACTTAATACTAACAATTGAAAACCTACTTCAACAACTGAAAATTAATGTCTTAAGGAAACCTAATGGGTAATTTTTTTCTATAAAATTCAAAGGAATTAAGGGTAAATAAAAACTAGGCTATTCATATTTCAAAAATGCCCCGAGATTCTTTTTCTTACGAGTGGAGTTATACTTATTTTTAAACAATGGCAATTTCTTTTTATTTCCGTTTCCTGTCGCTACTTTAGTACCTTACTTTGGCATGTGCGCCATTTTGCGGTTTTCTCTATCGGCTTTTGTGGCGTCGCATTTTTTTTCACCTGCCGCCTAAAATATATATTACTGGTTAATTATAGTTGTTATTAGTATATTTAAAGGTTTTGTTATAAGCTGTATACACCAGGTAAGTACAACTTTAATGTTGCCTTTTTATTTTTGTTTATTATCTTTTCTGTTTTATTATGTGGATTGTCGATTGTGTTATGTCGCTATGGCGTCATAGCTGCGTTCAATTGTTTTACTTACGATTCTTGTCATCCGAGAAACTCAAAGAACGTGTTCGATTGTATATTTCAGACTAAACATGCCGGGTGCCGGTACATTCAAAATCTTCATCGGAAATCTTTCCGAAAAAACGACCGCAAATGACCTTCGACCGCTCTTCGAGAAACACGGTACCGTCGTGGAATGCGATGTGGTCAGAAATTACGGGTTCGTTCACATGGAAAATGAGAGCGTCGGGCGCGAGGCTATCCAGGGCCTGAACGGGCAGCAGGTGCACGGCCAGGTGATCAAGTGCGAGGCCGCCAAGAGCCGGCGGGCGCCCTCCACTCCGACCACCAAAATCTTCGTCGGCAACCTGACGGACAAAACCCGCGCGCCGGAGGTTCGCGAACTGTTCCAGAAGTTCGGCACCGTCGTCGAGTGCGATATCGTGCGCAACTACGGATTCGTGCATCTGGATGCTTCGGGCGACGTTAACGAGGCTATCAAAGAGCTCAACGGCATGATGGTGGACGGACAGCCCATGAAGGTGCAGGTGTCGACCAGCCGTGTGAGGCAGAAGCCGGGAATGGGCGATCCCGAGCAGTGCTACCGCTGCGGGCGCGGGGGCCACTGGTCCAAGGAGTGTCCTAAGGTGATGGGGCCCGACCGCAACGGCTTCCGAGAGCGCGCCTTCGGCCGAGATCCCTACCCGCCGCCGCCACCGCCGCCCCCGCCCTTCCTCCGCGATCGCATCATGGGCGGCTTCGGGGTACTCTTCTTACCTTACTTCTGGCAACTAAACGATTCGCTTGGCGCGTAAATAAAAACTTATTTCATGTCGCATAGTGACACAGTCACCTTTCTTATTTTTGTGTTGCAGTCAAATACGAGACTCTTGTGCGCTACATTTTGGTAGAAATAATTTTTTATTTATTTATCCATTCACCGAAAACTTGTATCATCTCTTGGTTAGGCATAGTGCCATCACCATCGTTCTATCTATCTCATTTCCATGTGACATCAAAAATGACTGTTTTCAATTAACCTCAAGCGGACCAGTCCGTACTGAATATCTCGTCAGGAGTCACCTTGTGAGTAGGAAACACTCCTGCCATATAATGTTCTTCATCATACCACTTTTTTCATCTGTACTTTTTTACTTTGTGTTTTAGCATACTGTTTTGAGATACAGATGGCAGTTCATACACTAGAACTTATCTTCTGAGACTCTGGTTTCTGCTGTTCCTGTCAATTTTTTTTATCTCACTTCATTTCTACAGGTTATCTATTTTGGGTTTGATTCCCAGAAATTTGCTTGTTTGTATTTGTTTATTTTGGCCTCACTGAACTAAAACCAGAATACCTGATCATTGACTTTCTAGATTTTTTCTCCAATAAGAGCACAACAAATTAAAGAATGCTAATGGCCCTTTTTACTGAGCAGCTCTGCTGAAGTTTGGGAAGCAGACAATCTGAACAATGGGGATTGTCAATTTTTTCCGGCTGACCCCGCCTCCTACCAAAATGCATTTCTGCGTATTGCCATCAGCTGCATTCTTTTATTTGTCAGATTCTACCGTATGTTATAATAAATGTTGATTTTTTTAGGATGCTTATGACAGCTACTATGACCGCTACGACTCATCACGTGACATGTTTGAGCGGCGCTACTCCGGCTTGGGCCGCGGACTGGGAGGTGGTGGCGGAGAGCGTGGAGGTGGACGGGGTGGGGAGTTCATGTCCCCCCCACTGCGTCGGGAGCCCCTGCATCTGCCCCCGCTACCAATGTCGCGCTCGCTTGGCGGGATGAGGTCCTCCTACGATGGCATGTTCAGCCGTCGAAGCCCACCACGTGGTCCACAGATCTCAAGAGGGTACGTCTAATCTATTTATCTTTGGACCGGTTTTCCTAATAATGTTCAGCCCCATTGCCGCTCGAAACAGATTGAGTTGAACATTTATAATCAATACATAATTCATTGATCAGAATTTCTTGTCAACAGTTCATAGTGATTTTCAACTCAAAAACAATTATTCATTGGTTAATTATTTTTCCAGGATGTTCGAGGACTTCAGCCGTGACTCCTTTGATGACAGAAGGTAAATATCTAATGTTTTATAAATTTGAAGATAGTTTCCACCACACCTTTGATGAATACTTACATTCCGGCCACTGAGTGATTGGCCGTTGTTTATTCATGAACTACAATTTATTTGGTAATAATAATAATTCACAATGTTTGCGTGAAATTTCTCAGTGGTATCACTACTACGATACTAAACATATTTTTTTATGATTATGGACAAATCTGTGGAAGCCACTGTGTATTTACTGCCATTCTAATAATTTGTTTTTTATTCTAGACCTGGACTGAGGGGACCTTCTCCTCCGCGAAGATACGCCCCCTACTAAAGAACAGTGAAATGTTCCACTAGATTTTATAATTTATTTAAGTCCTGTGAATGTCTAAACATAATCTATATCTATAGGACAACACTAAAGTGGCATTAAGGTATATGAATATGTCAACCAAGATAATTTCATGAGTAAATAATCCACCTCATTATATAGTGTATACTGCATTGTGTACATTTTCATAGAATATGTTACATTGGGAGAGTAATTTGGCAAGTGCCTCGTTACTCTGTGTAAATTATATGTGCTTTGATTTGGATGAAACGAATTCTTGTGTCGGGATATCAGGTAAAAACAATATGTCTCAAATGTGTACAGCGGAGGTCTAACTGGGGACTAAAGCAGAGTCGATGCTGTAACGTAATGAATGATTGTGTGTTAGGTGTATTCTTGAGAGTGGAATTGTAGGAAATATTTTTTTCAAATAAACAAGTCCATCTAAAATATAAATTGTTTTTATTTGTGTATTAATTGTCTCTGATGTATCACATTTTAATCATAAAGTTGATTCATCAATAATTCTGTGTCACCTGATGCAAAATTAAATTTTGTATGTTTTCCCTTTCTAACTCAGCTTCAGCACTTCATTACGTGCATAGTAATAATAATATTTGGATAATTTGTTTAGGGCCATTTCATTTGAGGTGATATTTTACAAAAATGGCGCCATATAAATTAGCCAAGTATTAAGGCGGTTTTTTTGAAAAATAACTTAAAGGGCCCTTTACAAATCTTAATTCCTAGTTTATGTTAATTTTTTTATTATTGGGACTACCAATTTCCACGGTTACTTGCAAAAGGTTTTGTAGTTTTTAGAGATACAAAACGGCTAATTAAACTTGCTCAACTGGTGGGAGTGGTATCCCGATTAAGGCTGTTTTGAGGCCAAGGGAAGAGTGCTGAGGAGAAAAGAAGGCTGGCAGGTGCCTGGCTATTCATGTTTGGTCGGTAAATTTAGCTAAAGCTACCTCAAGCAATAATAATACTTGGCTAATTTATATAGTGCTGTTTTTGTAAAATATCACCTCAAGGCTGCATGTTTTGACTCTGGGTGGTATTTCAATAAGGGAACATTGAGAGTAACTACTGCTCTAAAGTAAGGTGCAAATATTTAAGTTTTGTGAGAAACTACAGAAATTAAATTTTATTCGTTCATGCTGGGTTTTGAACCCACAACCTTTATGTTCAAGAAGCAAGGAGCTTTCCCCTCTGCTACCGAGGTCATCAAATGAATTTTAATAAATATTCCTCATAATTTGAAATTAGTCACATTGCGTAGCAAGAATCTTGTATATATGAACGATTAAAATATTTTATTGACTTATAGAAGGATGAGTTGTTTTATCCACTGTTCACCTAATTAGCTTACCCGGGACCTGTTGTAAGGTGAAAAATATCATACTACATAATATGTGTAAAATTTAAAAGCTAAAAACTATCATGGAGAACAGGGGTGCTGAAAAGATCCAGTCGAATGCAGAAATAAGTGTTCGTATGTCTCAGTCCTACTGCATATATTTTGATTTCATCGTATTGTCACATAATAAAAATGTATAATCTGTTGTTTCAATGTAAAGAATTAAATTTAAAAAAAAGGTTTTTTTACAGAAAGGCAATTATCTCAGGTTATGGTTAACCAAACATTTATTGAATTCATTCTACTTCCATCACTATTATCGGAAAATGTTGGCTTAGCTACTAGAGGATTTAAACCTTGAAGACCGGGTGAGAACCTGACGCTTTGGACCACTATGCTACTAACCGGTCGGCTGTGTTATTGTTATCCCCTTTTTTATTTTGTATTTTAAATACATGCTTAATGTGGTGTGTAAAAAAAAATAATAGGTTAGGGGGACAAATAAATCCACTACTGGCAAGCTAAATGTGCGCAGGAGTGGAGTTCCACACAGTCAAAGGCCCCTAAAAAGATATAAAGTTGAAATTCAAATATATTTGACCCTGAACAGAGAAAAAAAATCGCCTGCTTTTTCGGTTTGTGCAATGATCCTAATTTTTGGTAGGGGGGCCTTGAAGAAAACTACACTTGAAAATTGAACGGTGATCGAAATAATTTTGGGAAACACCGATCTAAATAGTGGACTTGCCTTGGAGTAAGAATATATACTAATAAAGATAATATGTTCTCCAAGGGATTTACGCATGACGACAATCACAATTTTCTATTCTGGATCGAATCGAAGTCGAATGTATGAAACTTGTTCGAAAATCCAATTTAATTCGTGTTGGATTTACAAATCTACGTTTTTTTTAAATTTATTGCTTCTATCTCCACTTAGGTTCTATGATTTTTTATCTTTACAGACATTTGAGACAGGTTCTTGGGCTCATTATGAAAATATCGGTAATATATTTTTCAGGTACGAAAACACTGAGCATTATGATCGAGTTTGTTTGCTCTGTTGGTATCCCTGTTTCATATTAAAAGTATTTATCCTTTTCGGTGTCGTCAGTGTGTCTAATAATTAGTGTTTTTCCGGCGATATTTACTTTTATATCTTCAATAAATCTGTGAATGATGTTTTGGGTGAGTAAAATGATCACTTTTCCATTATAACTTTGTATAATATTCGACTTCTGTCGATAACCGTAGAACGTGTGCTCATCGATATTTATTATGTATGTACTACTTGAATTTGACAGCATTGCTCTCAAGTTTTTATGTTTTTATATAAAATTCTATTTCATTACCAACTTTTTGACTCTACGTGAAGTAATTTCGTTATGCTAGAGTTCTTATTTTTTTCATTTCAACCTTAAATGTAGTATGACAATTGCAGATTTTGTATAAAAATTGAATTGTGCAAACAATGTAGGTACTCGATGTGTCAAATAAAGTTATAAATACGGGACTTTATTTAGTGTAATTCTATCGATATTCAATTTGAAAGAGATCTCCGGACATGATATTTATATAGCTGTCAAAACATTATTAATTAAGTTTTGGATACAATGCAAAATAATATATAATAATATAATAGATATTCAGGTGACTATAAGTATTTGATAACATTTGTGACATTTTGAAAAATTTGTAGAAATGATAAAAAACATCAGAATTTAATTGTAGGTATCATATTATTTAGTTTTAAATTTGGCCAGTACTTCAGAAAAGTTAAATAAAATCAATGATAAGAACCCACAATCTGCTGAAGTATACAAAATATATCATAATATATATAATCTTATTTTTTCAGCATCATATTTCTTCATTTGAATGATATTTTGATAGCATTATAGTCTTCTAATGTAAACACAAAATTATTATTGAAGCTTATTTTACTATACGCCTTTTATTAGATTTATTGCTAGAATTGGTTGTTTAACGGGGACATAAAATGTCACCAATTTCCCTTCTCAAACACGGTTTAGTGAATAGCTTGTAATATTAAGTTTTTCAATAAAACGTGATGCTAAATGGTTAGATATCAACATAATAGACCATTCTTATATCTTATTAAAACCTTTAGTTTAGAATATGAACTACGTTTGGGTTCCACGGTAGTTACCATTGAAAGGTAGCACTATTGTTTCTACCAAGTTTATAAGAATTGATTTGAAAATGGTTTTACATTTTGCTTTGCTACGTTAATATAATTCATTCAATTCTATCTGCCAACATTAAGTACTCTGGAGTTTCTTTAATTTTCACAAATATTCTTTGTTTCAGTAAAAATTTCACAGTCCACAGTTAATATTTCTTGTACCCTGAGCCCGTATTTTATGGTAAACTGGTAGGACTACAATGAAAGAGTCTATGTTCCATTTTTATAGTAATAGTTAGATTGCAAGAATGTTTTTATCAAATTCTTTTATCTTTAATGAATCCGCTCTATAGATTTCAATAATTGTGTGGCTTAGATAACTCATATTGTCCTCAAAATGTATTCTCTCATTTATTATTTTTTTGTAGGTAAAACTACCTCCTTATAATATTTATTGATTGTAAAGGTATGAACAGTTGAAACTCATTATATTATAGTACCATATTATATAATGCAATACAAACCCATTAAAAATGTTTTCATTCTGTAAATCCTTTCACACAATTGTTGAAATAGTATGTTATTTACTTTTAATAATGATTATAAACTAAGGATTAACCTTTACTCAGACGTTCAGAATCAATTGTATTAGTACTTTCAAGGGAATTGACACTTCACGTCAATATTTTTCTTCAAAGAAAACATTAGACATATTGAGCTATGAATTCTATTACAGCCAAAGCTGGGTTTGCTTTGGATATAAAATAGCATAATTTTAATAAATTATGTTCAGAACCAAAATGCTCCATACGAATTTGAAAAGAAGTGGACATTTCATTTCTATGTTGGTACTATAAGTTTATTTTTTATCGTTTGTAAAAGAAACTTTACACACAAAACAAGACTTTAGCAACATTATTAAATATTCATCATGACATCAGTTTAAAATAATGTATTTACTAGTGTTAAAAAATATTACTTCGGACTCTTTTAGAACTAACAGTGATTTTTGGGTAGTTTTGTATTTCAATTTCCTGTGGCGTTGTTGATGTTACACAAGCAGCTACTGCCTTATAAATTTGAAAAAAAAAACATAATAACCACTTATTGTGATTTTCAAAAATCTAAGCCACAATAAAATTGAAATGGTGTAATAATTTTCGTATCAGGTATGATAATGTCTACCTAAATTTTGTTGAATTAATGTATTTAAAAAAATGTCATAATAAAGTAACATCAATGTGCCTGTCTAAAAAAGTATGCACAGTTTTGAGCATATTCAAACCTCTCACCCGGCAAAGCTGTGAGGTGTGAGTCATGCTGAGATAACCTGTTTTTTGTATTTTTTTTTTCTTTCATTTTACTCGTGACTAATATGTGGTGTATAGATGTTCCCAAATATTTACGGGCTTTCACAACTTTCAGTAGCCTGTTAAGAATAGGCCATTATCGTTTTTATCGGTGTGACTAACGATGCAAATATGGCGTCGTGTAAAAAAATGACCACAACTAATATTAAGCTTAAGATAACTACTTCTGATGACTAACTGCGGTGGCTGAGTGGGAAGCAGTCTGGCCTCCGAAACTTGACTATTGCGAGTTCAAATCCCAGTCATAGTCAAAAGTTATAAATGATATATCGAACTATGTAGTTTTGTGTCTCGACATTTCGCCGGTTTTGTTTGTAAACTCAAACGTCACAATTTGATTTGGGAATTTAGTCGTAAACATAGATATATCTCTATCCAATGGCGTGGCGACTGCCTGGGCGACCTGGGCAGTCGCCAGAGGACCGTGAGTGACCTGCACTTGACTGAATCTGACATCGAATGCCCTTACAATATTAATCCTATGTATAAGATATGAAAAATTCAGAACTCTGTTCATAATGTCGGTTGAATTCTGATGTATTATAATTGGTAAAACAAAATATTCAATTTACATTCGTTCTGAAGGGGCTTATTTCGGGGCCTGCTAGTTTGCTATACTACTTTACTTAACGCGCCCCATTCATAAGAGCAGTTATTTTACTATAATGGTGGAGCTATAAAAAATAAATATATGATCGTGCTAAATATACTGACTATTTATTTTTCATAGTACCATGTTGTCACTTGATCGCATTTCACAATCGTGACTGAAATCAAAATGTAAGATTTAATTATTAATAATACGTTTATTTTAACGGCCTCCGTAGAGCTCCATAGCTCTTGATGATTAATGACATTGCGAGCTGCAAATATTTGTTCAGACCTTGAAAATTCCTGGCTGAAATAAGTGTGAATTTCATGACGCAGAGCTCCCAATTCGTGTTTTTACTACTTCATGCAATCAGATTTCTGGTTATATCGACAATGGCGATGCTGGGATAATATTTCCTGCAAGTTTTTTCAGGAGATCGAAAACAACCATTAGTTGATTATTCTCGGAGTTCCATTTGAACTTTATCCAATAAGTACTTACCTATAGTACAGTAATATATGCTAGGTACATAATATTCACAGAAGCGTACAAGGTTTCTATGCAAACGTATTCTCTTGTAGTCTCCTGGGACATACACGTTTCGTGATCTCGCTTATTTCCAATAATTTTAAGGTTTGAACAATATTATGATACCTACTACATCCGTACATACATACGACGTGCAATACGTGCATAAGGTAAAAACCATCGCCGGTGACGAAAGTGTGTTGTTTTATTGATACGCTGAAGAAGGTAGGCATTCATACGTCTTCGGTCCAGGTGAGAGAACGACTTAAATGTTAAAATCGTATTTTGATGCTTTCAATGTTAAACTTTTTTCATAACGTATATGTAAAATTTGGTAAACATATGAAATTTATGACGTCTCGCCTTACTAATTAATTGACAATTGAATAAATGATTTCAAAACTTCATAGTTCATGATGAAAATGACGTTAAGAGCTAAAAATAGTAACGCTGACGTTGAGTTGCGCCATTTTTATGACGCCAGAGTTCACCGTTCGAGAGGTTTTGTTGCTTTTTATTATTTTTTTACACTAACTCCACACAGAAGGCCCTTGGGTAATTATTTCCTTTAAGGCCTATGACGGCCTCCATAGTCGAGTGGTAAGACGCTCGACTACGAATCCAAAGGTCGCGGGTTCAAACCCGGCGTGCGCCAATTACTTTTATTTAATTAATATGTGTCATAACACATTTAATTCATATAAAAATAATAAAAAGTATATTTGCGGCACGTTCCAGAGTGGTAGATACTCTAAGTATCGCCCTGGTGAAAGACCACCATTCAAAATTGAAACGTTACTTGAAATGGCTTTAGCCGTGTTTGGTGACCAGATCTGAATAGCCAGGTACTTCCCAAATATCCTTCCCCTCCCCAGTACCTTCAGCCTCACAACATACCCTATTTGGGGATGCCATAGTCTCACTGGTTCTAGACGGTTGAGAGCAGTTGAGACTCTTGTGCGGTATTCATATAAAAAATAAGAAAAAATGTCATATTTGGGGATGCGGTGTGGAGGGTCTTTTTGAGGAAAGGAAGGAGTGAACCTGGCTCTCGAAGAGGCCCATGTTTTAGTGGGGAGGAAACATAGAGACTGGCGAATCATTCCACAGCCGAGCTGTTGAACACAAGAACGAGTCGTAAAAGCGACCCGTTCACATTTATCGAATGTCAATGTTGGGCTTTAGTACACATTACTCTTATTTGTCTGGAGCCCTCTCCTATTGGAGATTGACCATCATCAAGGCACATTGGCCGGAACAATTCAGCACCCCAGCTGCCTCATACCGGTGACGCGAGTGTCGTAATCATGAAGCACGCGTCATTCTCTACCTCTTCCTCGTCTCTCATCAATCTTTCTCCGGGTTTTTAGTCGGGTGACCTTGTATTTTACGCCCCTTGAGATATTAAATTTGATGTATCCATTGTTTTTAAAGTAGTATACACACAATTCATACATATTATGTTCTAATATATCTTCGTACATTTTGCCTTTTTATTCTCTGTTTTTTTTTTTGAACGGTAGTCTCATTTTTATTTATATTCCTTGTCTCGTGTTTGTGTTTGTGCTGGAAGTTTTAAATATTTCTCAGATATGGCTGATGTAATGTAATTTTCTTCTTCTGATGGCTAATACAATTTCTTTATGTTGACCATTTAACGAAGAACCTCGGCATTAATCAATTTTCAACAGCTAAGGCATGAATCTTGTGTAAATAAAAGTCGTTAAGCCATGAATCTTCTGTATATAAAAGTGTTATTAGTGTTGGCAGTGATATGGCAGCAAACTGGTTCATTCAATTATTGAATACGACACAACTAGGTAGTTGTACTATATTTTATTTGTAATAGCCAACATTCATGTAGCCCGTCACATTGCAATACAGCGAATTCTCTGGACAACCGTTCCCGCATAGTAATGTATATCAGACAGTAGGCGACAGACGACAGACGACAGACAGCGGAGTGGGAGGTTCGTTGGTTGGCTGGGAGTTTGAAGTTTGGCGGGAAGCTGGCGGCCGGCCGGCTTGTCAATGCGGCGGCGGCTTCTGTTTCCTGCCGGCGGCGCTGGCGTCGCGGCTCGTTCCGATCGATACGTATTGTTCCGCGTGCGCATTATGGCGACGCGGGGCTCGCTTACATCCACAAGGAAAACTACCCCACGACCAAAAAAGGAAAAGCATAAATACGGACTGCGAGTCTATATAACACCGAGAGTTTCGTCAATTTAACGTAGTACCATTACTGTTTTGCAGATAGTGTTGTAAAGCTCCAGAGGCTCAGCATTCAATTGAAGGCATTTGGCCAGTGTTTTGATGCCGGGCCGGCAAAAAACCTCACATCTATTTGGATTCAATATCCGAAAGTATCTAGATGAAGACATTTATTATAGATTATAGTTAGACTTACAATTTGGTTAAATTGCCCTTTTCTTTGCAAGCGGGATTCATGGGGAAATGCTAGAACGTTTTCAGGTTATGAAACGGTATCGTGGATTTTGTGTCGAGGGGCGCATGATTCGTGGATTTCAACGAACATCGCTTCGAGATTACGTGGAAAATATCCATGTACGGACGATTATTAAAATAATACTGTCGTTTGACGAATACTTACTAGTATCAGTTATTGCAATCCTTTTGAAGAATCTTTATAGTACGTAGTTATACATACAGACTTGCGCATAGTATAAATATTCATTACGTAAGGGTATGTGTGGTAAAACAATGAACGACTGTATTACGAATGTGGAGGTGAAATATCACTAAAATGGGCTTTAAAAAAAACGTACTTCTATTATTATTAAACGGTTTAAAGATTTATAGCGGATGGACCGAGAAAGAAGTGTCAAGAGAGTGCGTGACCCGCGAGAGAATTGAAGAAAATACAGGTCTTACATGGGTCAGCACCCAAAAATAGACACTTTTTGGCTTTCTAGTACAAGCAATACTAAAAATGATTGATCTGTTAATTCTATATGGGTAGTTAGAAAAATGTCTGAGGTTTCCAGTGAATACAATTATTAAACAGTAATCTTTTAAATAATTTATGAAAAGCATACTAGAATTTTAGGTAAAACGTTTAAAAATGCCTTTTGCGGTATCAAAATTGCACCATTTACTGACATTTTAGTATGTTTATCATGTAATTTAAAGGATTACAGTTGTAAAATTGTATTCACTAGAAAGCTCAGACATTTTTCTAACTACCCATAGAAAATTTTCCGAAACATCATTAGTAGGATTGCTTGTACTAGAATACTAGAAAGTAACGTTTAGTGTCATTTTTTAATGCAGAACATTAAGTAAGTTTTACAATAAATTGAAAATATGTAATACCCTCCAGCACAGGTGAGTCCAGGGCCTAGTACTCTTAGTGTGGAGAACATAAACATAAACGCATAAACATTTAACTGCTCGTCATTACTTACTACGCAGATCTGATTCTCTTACCAACGCACGCACGTTGTCACCACTCCCAAACGAATTTCTTTTTACATTTCCGGATATTTGGTTATTACAGGCGAGACCGCAGGGACCCTCCTGTGTCATACGCGAGGGTCTGAATTTGTATGATTCTCAGGTGCTTGTCCCCGTGCGAGTATGGTATGATATAATGGAACTCCATCACCGTATTTCCTGTAAAACACTTTCTGATAGAAAATATAAACCACGATTTGTTTATCGAACATCTAATTTACAACCCATGTTTTTTTTTACACGTACGTAAAATAAATTAATCACAAGGAGCCCGTTCATCAGATCATTAAAATTATGTGAAAATTATACAAATGTTATGTTTTTGATTTCCTCTAAAAAAAAAAAACAAAGTGGCATCGTGACCCTTGGTGCGAAGGTAAAACTGTACGGTTAATAATCCGATTGTTGGATATCTAGTAAATTAGTTTTTGACGAGGTTTCCTATATTATAATATCGATTTCTCTTTAGAACGCGAGTTTTACGTTCCTTCACAGCAACAGTGGGTGGAGCGCCCCGCCCTACCTTTTGTGGTTTCTCCTCTATTCACCACTTTTTTCCACATCATCCCCCTCCTTCTCTATCGCCACACTCGTCTTCTTCTTCTTCTTGACAAGGTGTCAAGTCAGGCGGGAGGAACGCGTAGGCGGTATGATTCCTTATAAAATGTTAAGACGATATTTCTTTTAAACGAAAGGCAAGAAAGAATTCCGCATATTTTATTCAAACTTCAAAGTCAGGTTTGCGAGAGCGCTTTTACGAGAATACCTGCTTGAAAAAATAATGACTGCGGAAGGAAAATATTTATGTTCTTTACACCATGTAAAATGTAAAACTTTGTATGTCTAAGCTAGTAGCTAATAGTGATATTTAATAGAAAAAAAATAATAAAATAGTCGTTAATCAATAAAACAGCTAAGAGCAGTATATTATGATTGGCCGATCTTTGTGTTTCCTCCCTCCTACAACCTGTCTATTCACTCCCAGGTTCACTCCTTCCTTTCCCCAAAAGACC
Organism: Drusus annulatus; assembly: GCA_022651775.1. Lineage (NCBI taxonomy): Eukaryota > Metazoa > Arthropoda > Insecta > Trichoptera > Limnephilidae > Drusus > Drusus annulatus. The sequence goes on along the minus strand of JAGWCC010000107.1, from coordinate 585,880 downwards.
CTCCGATCTGGCTACCAAAAAGCTGGGTGTTCTGTAAAGGGTTAGCAAAATTCTTCAATAGTGACGAGTTTCTAATCCTATTCAGAACTTATGTACGCCCGATAGTTGAATTTGGGAGCCACCTCTAGACTGGAGTCTCAAAATATTTTTATCAACCTCTTTAACTCTGTGCAAAAGTTAACAATCCATTGTTAAAAGATCTGTTGTAATCTTTAATGTTCGGACAAAACGTAGGAACCAGCAGAATTGATCCCGTACACATCTGTGCAGGTGCGCACCTGCGCGAAACTCAGTTGAATGGATTACTAAAATCCTTATTTCCTACCTCATTCAATCCAGTTCTCTTCAAGCCCCGTATCAACAAATTCATTCATACAGTCTCATTCTTTTATTTAACTTTATTTTTATTTTTAATACCTTACCTCAGCATTTTATTTTAGTTACTTAGTAAGTTTACAAAGTAACTAATTATAATTCATTTACTTTTTGACTTTATAATGATAACTTACATACTACATGATATTACTTATGAATTTAATATGGTTCTTACTCGCTATTTTAAATTTATTAATTGGTATAATTTTGATGGTTTCCGGCAGCGCATTATAACATTTTATCGCTTTATAAAGTAAACTGTTTTATTCTTTTTTGGTAGTCTGATTTCTTTGCATAGGTCCGAACTCTGGTTTGGTGTTGGTTGAATTAAATTGGCGGGGAGTAGCGGTAGGTTGGGAAGGGGTGAGGGTGGTATTTTAGTTACCTTATTCTTTAACATTAATTTTCTCAAAATATTATTTCGACTGTAAATTCATTTAAATTTAATTATAATCACGTCGAAATATCTGAATTGTTTTCATCGCCACCTACGCCTACGAGGTGAAGAGGCGAAAGTTACCCCGGCCTGTTTATTATTTATGGTAGACCTATCAATAGTTAGTGTAAGTATCGTATTAATAAGTACCGTATTTTAATAATAATAATAATAACAGTGAACTTATATAGCGCAGTTTTGTGATATTTCACCTCAAGTGCGCTTCATGCTAAATTAATTATGCTAATAAGATTAACTAACAAGGAGAAAATAATATATAATATGTATACAAATTAAAACTATCTAAAATCATGATCGTTATCATAAATCACGAGAGAAAAGGTTCAGATATGGATATAACAGTGTATGTGTACATCAACAGATTAAAAAACAATTTACCAGGAGCTAAGGGTATAAAAAATCAGATGAAACATATGAATTCATATTAACATATTTGTCAAATCAAAGAAAACGAAATAAGATTGAGGACAGTTAATATGTTGGTACTTAATTTTAATCATTATTCCCAAACCACTCGTCGGTACGCATTTGTGTTATAAATCACAATGTGTTTACCTACTGTTTTTTAAATTTATATAGCGATATATTTGTGGAATTGTTTGCTGCAGACATAATAAATCACTGACTGGTCTATGCATAATACATACCGGAGTTATGGTCCTGCCGCTGATTGGTCCGTTACAACCTACTATTTCTGTTAAATGCATCGTTTGTGAGAAAGAGGGAGATGTTGCACCGGAGCTATCAGCAGTATGCGCAGAACCCTGCACCGAATACAGAATAAATGTAAAAGTCCAATAAACCGCTTTCCAGCGGGGAGTAGAGTGCTTTGTTGACATAGTGTGCCAGTATAAATGCGTCCCGTCATTCGTTTGAGCAAACACGCCACTCGAAAGGTAAAAAAAAAACATTTTTAATCGGGACAATAAATCTGCAAGTGAAGTGCACGTTTGTGCTCATTTTACCGGCAGGTCCACCTTAACGGAAAATTCCGGCATTCAAATCTCGGTCGCGGCAATAAATTTTTTGGTTGTGTGGTTTTCTTTTCTTTTTTTTTTATATTTGAATACCGCACAAGAGTCTCAACTGCTCCCAACCGTCTAGAGCCAGTGAGACTATGGCATATAAGGTATGTTGTAAGGCTGAAGGAAGTGGGGAGGGGAAGGAGATTGGGAAGAGGAAGGTTGGGATGTACCTGGCTATTCAGATCTGGTCACCAAACACGGCCAAAGCCATTTCAAGCAACTTTTCGATTCTGAATGGTGGTCTTTCACCAGGGCGATACTTAGAGTATCTACCACTCTGGAACGTGCCGCAAATATACTTTTATTATTTTCATATTAATTAAATGTGTTGTGACACATATTAATTAAATAAAAGTTATTGGCGCACGCCGGGTTTGAACCCGTGACCTTTGGATTCGTAGTCGAGCGTCTTACCACTCGACCATGGAGGCCGTCTAATTTCGTGATGAATATTGTTCGAGTATTTGTTATCAACATGCAACACAATATTCTTACACAACCATTTGGTTATCCCAGAGTGGTAGATACTAAATGATAAACGTTGCTTGAAATGGCTTTAGCCGTGTTTGGTGACCAGATCTGAATAGCCAGGTACTTTCCAACCTTTCTCTTCCCAATCTCCTTCCCCTCCTCACTAAATTCAGCCTCACAACATACCCTATTTGGGGATGCCATAGTCTCACTGGCTCTAGACGATTGCAGTTGAGACTCTTGTGCGGTATTCATATAAAAATAATAAAAAAAAAATTTGCGGAAAGCTCGCAAAATTCAAGAAAACTGGAGAGGAAGAAGCGCAACGGTATTCTTTATTTATGGACATGATTTATGTTGATCTTATTTTGTAAGCTACTTATATTTATGGGAAACTCTTTATCGTAAGTAATATATCTTGGTTTGTTCCTTTCACATCGTCTATTTCAAAAACGTAACCTGATAAAAAGTTGTCCAGAAATCAAAGAAACTTTTGTTTACATTTTTACCTTACTCTCCAAAAAGGTTATAAAATTTATTTTTCCATCAATAAGTTTGAGTTCGTTTTCCGTAAATTGATAATATTCTGCAGTTAAAATTATTATTTTAACTTGTTTTATTCGTTTTTATCTTAGAGGTAGCCCAAGCCAAGGCAGTGAAGTCAGTTTTGGACTCATTGAGATATACAAATGGAGTAAACATTAGCGTTCAAAAGATGGGCCACTAAGTTGCGGCCAATTGGCATCTCTGAGCTTTCGTTGGCTTCAGTCGGTTACAAGCGCTTGCCGTGTATAAATCTCCTGCGGAAACTGCAAAATGCCTACATGTACGCTAAGATACTGCACAAGTCGTTCTGGAAAAGATGGAAAAAGCAATGGTGGATCTTTTCATCAATAACTAGAGTGTTTTCATTATCAATTTTAGCGACAATGAGCTCTTTTAATGTTAATCAACTAATTCATATTTTGCCGTAAGCTATCTCTGTTGTGCTCATTCGGCCGACCGTAGTGTAAAAGAGACAGAACCGGGGCTGCCACAATCAACGCAACATATTAAAATATTTATATTTTATTTATTATTAACTTATAATATAATTCATTTATATTTTATTTCTTATTAACATTATCTCTTTGCTTGTACCAATGAATGTTGAAAATAATTCCAAATATATTTTTACACAACATAAACTTTCACATAGATTAATTTAACAAAAAAACTAACTAACATCGCCGTTATTAGCATAAAAATGTAAAGTTAGAAAAAATCTATGTATTTTTGTCACAACTAATTTTTGTTTTTAGTTATTTAATTTAAGATTCCTCCGCCCAGTTCATGAAAAGAGTGAAGATTGGATCAAATTTGTTTAAAATAATCGCAGTGAAGAGTGTTAATTACCTAACAAAAATACATATATCTGATCTCTTCATTTTAGATATGTATCACAAAAAACAAAGGCGACGTTACTTAAAGAAATGTGTAATTTTGTTGCCCATTTCATGTGTTTTGTCTTGTATTATTACTAAATATATTTTTACTAAATCTCTATATACCAGTAAAAAATATAATTCTTCTATTATTTGCTCTTATCCACTTCTCTATTCATATTATTAAGCCTGCAAAGCTTTTATCTAAATCTTCTGTAAACCTTCATTAAATTGGTATTTTATAACCTTATATTTAATAATTTATGTACTACATCTTTTTTGACACGGGAACTTCTTACAGTGAGGTATTCAAAAACAATTAATATTTATTATCAATATAAGTAAAGAATAAAAAATAATTACACCCGAAAAAATTTTTTTTTCGCAACAATTATCAATTGTAATTTTTATGTAAGATGGAATGCGGCAGCCCTAACAGATTTTGACACTCGGGTGATTTGTCGAATGCCTGGTTCGTTCGCGTTCGGCAAAAGTCGGTCGAGATCGGCACTCCCCCGACCCCTGCCGATTTCCTGGGTTAGAACAATATTTTAGACGAACTTTACAAGGAACGTTGACTCTATTTATATACCTCAATGTTTGGACTTGTTTTTGATGATTTTAACATGACTCGGCGCACCTGGGCGTGGCTAAGACTAAGGCTACGGTATTTATACATCCATTCATATCACATATCGACATAATGTTTTTGTGTATTCGTATAGCCACTTTTTCACAGTATTTTTATCAACAAAAATATAGCATCTAACCTAAAAAACCGTTAAGTTGTGTCAAGTTTAGTGGCATAATAAAAAAATGTGGGCGGAGTCCTGCCGTTAACCAGCGAAAATAGCTAGCTTAAGATCATTGCGACAGTATATAGAAGCGGACCAAGAATTTTGTTGTCTCTTTCTCTCTCATGGTGTACGATATAAAAACTCGGAAAAAGTGATTTATTACAATTTCGGGTGGGTTGGGTAAAACAAATTAGCTATCCCTCCATATATTGTTACTTCAAGGTTTTTCCCACTACATTACCTTACGGGCGGGTTTGTTTCGAAAGTAATTAATAAAACAAGACTTCCCCGCCGCATTTGTGCAGAAGTTTTATTTGTGTACTCCTATGCGGCGTCTGTTTATTATATGTTTCACCGTTGTGACGTCACTACACCCCTTCTGTTAATTGTACTGCACCGCGCCGGACTATAGAATAATGGGGATACCCAATGTACATACTACACTAACTTCTCCGAGAACAACTGTACGATCCGGTGGAGTCCGCACTCCGTGGCGTATCGCTCCCGATGCCCTCCAATTACCGAGCTCAACAATAAAGATGGGACGGTCACTAGCCACTATCCACATCCACATACAACCACCCTTTCACTCCCCCCTTCCCCCCTCCTTGTACAACATCGACAAAGTGCAAGAAGCATACACTCCGAAGAGCAAAGTGTATTTTAGCGGATGATCGCTGCGGTATCACTGAGCAACTTACTAGATCGAATGTACCATAGATGTATTGCTGAATTCGTATTTCAAATCATTCGGCATAGAGTCATATTTTGTATGCCACACTTCTTGCTAATGATCTTTATGTTTCAGATTAGATTTTGGGTCTTTCGAGGTCTCTGTTTCAGTAAACGGAATTTGATAAAAACGCCTCGAATTTCTAAGATTATTCTGGGACAAACTCACGCCGAGATAATAATTTAGTAGTACTGGGCAATAAAACCCGTCTAAAACTAAAACCGCCAGAAAATATGCTACTGTGTAACTTTTATTTTTGCGTAGTTTTATGCACTAACTTATCCAAGTCACGCCAAAAGTTATATTCCATTTTCGCTATAACTTCACTTTTTTTAAACTAATGGATTTTTACAAGACCTTTTTGCGAATTTATCAATGTTACATGTTACGTATTTCTTCTGCCTCCCGCCAGAGGTTCGTAGTTTCCCCGAGACTATTAGATAGTGCTCGAGATAAATTTGAAGGATTTTCGGACATGTTCAATGAGGGGATATTACTAAGGCTTAAGTATCGAGGATCTGGGTCACGAGACATTCTTTTGTATTTTTTGGGATTTTGTTATCCCTTTCATCTATATCCTCGGGTTTTAAATATTCTTCTCACACAATATCCTTTGTTTTCGTATGATGGAGATCTTAAATTCTTTGTCCAAGTTGTATTTTTTTTACTTCGAAGGATTATTTATATCCCGAATTGAATAGTCTTTGTTTTAGGCATTGCTTTAGGGACAGCCAAAATAAGGAATAATTTAATGAACTAGAAACCCATCCGATCTTTAGACTTCAGAGGATGGAAGGGAAGCGTGGGTTTTCATCAGGAAGTTGAGTGTTTGTTGAGAGCACATTTCGGGAGTATTTACGAAATCGTATCATCACAGGAAATGATGTACAGTTGGAGTTAGGCCCGTGAGCCCAGACGCGTGGCCCGAGGGGCAGGTTTGATAGCGTTACGTAGTTAGAGCTCGCGAGCTAATCGAATCGGAACATCGCCTCTCCCGGGCACTTTATAGCCTTAAGTTTTCGCCAGCGGTTACTAATGTAAGGGGCGGTTAGACCCCGGTTTGTCTCTGTCACAGTCCAAACGGCAGAAACAGTGCGACAAACGCCCCGAATATGTATATAGAACACGGTAATAACTTTGAAATATTTGCAAGTAAAACCCATCTTACAATAGCAATTCGTTTTTATTCATGCACGGTAAAACAACATGCTTAGCAATTGTTTAGAAAAAAGTGGGTGATTTACTGAAAGAAAAGAAAATGTCTCCGCTTACGAATTACATTCATGCCTTATGTGACTTTCACATAAAACTTGTTTTTTTTTTACATCAACTGTGAAAACTTCATATTTGGATCTATCAACTTATCAACCATCTACCACCCTCCATTAACGATTTCATTTCATTTTTGATGAATCTATGTTTTTCTTTGTTATTTTATTATTTATTTATTTATAAACGGACTATTGTCCAATTACAAAAAAATAGCGTAACATGAAATGGGAAAAAAGAGCAACAAATAAAGAACGGCACACACATCATATTATAGTAAAGCAATGACAAAAATAGGACAAAATATACATTAGAAAGAACATTGAAGTCAAAGCCAAGGTCAAATCAATGTTTTGGTAGAGTCGGTAAGTAATTTTGCATGTGTGTATTACAATTTTTGTTTTTATTTATTTATTGTCATTTAGTTATTTTGTGTATTATTGTTAATTATGGATTTTATTGCATTGCGCTACCTCTGTATACCTTCAGGAATAAATAATAATTATATCGATAATCTACGGTGTCAAAAATATACAGATCTCTTTTGAATTGCGAAAATCTACAAAAAATAAAACATTTTCAAAGAAAGTAGTTTAGTGTAAATCTCATTACTCCGCCATATGCCGGGTCTACGCCGTAGTGTCTACGCTTGTTGTATAAATTGTCGAACTATATCTTCTGCGACGCAAAGAGACTGCTTCGTAGACAACAGGAATTTTTAACCGTACAGAGGGTATTTATTACAATTTAAAAAATGAAACATATTGGATTTTATTTTATATTCGTTTTTTTGGTAAGTAACACCCCTTTTGATTAATTCCCAACTCCTTTATAGTATTTATTTTTTTATTTATAGTTTTTGTGTTTAATTTGCAGAACTCCATTTTAATTTTTATATAATTCAATTGAATTAAATTTAATATTATTATTATTGAGTTCTGCTATTTTAAGTTTTTTTTTTTTTTTTTTGTTTTTAGATACAGCTGTTTCGGTTTAGTAGGACGTGATAAAAAGACTAGAAAACTTTTTTTTGTAAGAATGCTTCAAATATATTTTTCTGGGTTATAAGGTTTTTTCTAAAAATGTCAAGAATTGTTTTTGAAAAAAAATATTATTTTAGCACTTGAATCAACTGAAATACTAATTCTTTATTTTTGTCTGTCTCCCCTTAGCAGACTCAAGACTGAATTATTTTTCATTTTTACTAACCCTTCTCGTTTCCATCCAAGTCACGTCACGCGATAGGTTTAAATTATCGTTATAATTATTTTCTCATTTTCGTGTTTAGACTCAGACCCCCGTTGAAAAAAAAACTTAATATTATTCGGGTTGAGGGTGGCGGATGCGTACAACTATATTATGCTACTATTCTCACTTGTTTGTTTTCGTGTGCCTTATTTGCCTTTTGATTTTGATAAATGGCTAATTGATTTACTCCGATAGAAATGTTTCTTACTGTGCTGAATTTTATTTATTGAATTTATTCATTTGCAAAAAAATCAAATTAGGTATACTGTTATAAGTATCCACCGGGTCGTCGTAGTCATTTTATACGCTATGCAAATACAGAAATTTTCATTGCTCTCGCCGAGGGCAGGGGTTCAATATCAAAATGGTGTAAAATCATTACGATTTCCGCTCCGTGAAGCAAGCGGTGCTTTCTAACTTTCTACTTATTTTCGTGTTTCATAAGTCGATTTAGTAAATTCGGTGAGTTTTTAGTGGGTTGTGTAGTAGTAATGTTCATTGATCGCGGGCTTCTGACGTCACGCTCTTCCATCGGGCGGACTATTTGACGTCACGCCAGTGTCGCCATCCCTTACCCTGGCGGGGGGCACCGTAAGCGGGACGGGGGGAGTAGTGATGTAAAATATTTGACAGGACCCGGCGCTTTCTAATAATATCCCAGGAAAACATGAGCTCCTCTCATTCAACAAAACAAATTAGATTAAATAAATAATGGCCCTTACAATTTGGGTTAGGTAACCTACTCGGCCGGTATTAAGTTCTCAATACAATACGAGGTAAATTAATGCATGGAAAAACTAAGCAAACATTAATATTAATCTTAACCTTTTTTAAAAAAAAAACATTAACATGCCATTTTTGGGGATGCTGTGTGAAGGGTATTTTTGAGGAAAGGAAGGATTGAACCTGGTTCTTGAAGATACCCATGTTTTAGGAGGGAGGAATCACAGAGACCAGCAATTCATTCCACAGCCGAGCTGTTAAACATAAGAACGAAGCAATCCGTTCTCATGTGTCGAATATCAACCGTGTATAATTGTGCGCGCGTTTGCCGAGTTTCCCGGCTGTTTACCGGTGCCGAAGGGACAAATGACACAAGTTCCTCAAAGCATCTTCCATTGAAATACCGGTAGAACAAGCACAGCATTCTCACCTGACGCCTGTGCTCTAAAGATTGCAATCCGTCGAGTATTTTTTTCTGATATTTTGGGGTTCTAGATCAGAGGTGGCTGCCAAATTCAATTTGTTTAACGATTTAACACTATATATTGTGTTTTTCATCCATGTGTTATGTTTATCCCAGTAAAATTTGAATGCTGTAGACTAGTTGACTTCGGTGTTTTCATTTGTCCTTTACCGCTATTAATTTAGACCGACGAACTTGACTGATATCATCTGGCGTTCTTTGACAATTATTTTGTTTGTCCAACAATGTAGGCTTTTTAGAGTTTCCGAAACTCTGTAGAACAACAGTATGTTGAATAATTTTGTGACTAAAACCCACTCAGCGATTGAAAGTTTTGATCGACCGAGAGCGTACGTTGTTTTATAAATAATTCACGAGGCCACATGTCACCAACTTTTGAAGTTTTAAATCATTTTCCCTAAACGAATTAGGGGTTCGGTTTCTGAACGTTAAAGTTAGTTTACTTTAGTATTGATTTTCCCAGTTGTGTTCTTTGACCCTTTTCCGATTTTCACATTTTTCGAGACTAAAAGTATTTTACAAATTCCGTTTATTTGTATGAAACAAACTGACCTGGCAGTTTATTTAGGTTACCCTTACAGATTGTTAGCTACTCTTTTTATGTAGTAGCTTTATTCGTTTTCCGGGTACATAAATACCAAACTTTAGTTTTTGTTTAAAAAAATCTAAGCACAACAAAAATATTTTAATAATATTAATAATCTAAAACAGAAAAAAGCCAGAAACTAAAAACATCAACGGTCGTGACCGAGACTCGAACTCGGAACCTCTACTCTATCAGGGAGTAACACTCTGCCATTTAAGCCATCAAGACCTCATTAGAGTGCGGCATTTTTAAACGATGTCATACTTGTTTGTATTAGAAATTATCGATATTTGAATTTTCTCCCTATCAATTTATTATTATTTAATTCAAATATTGATAATTTCCAATATAAGTATGAGAACATTTAAAAATGCCACATTCAATGAGGTATTGATGGTTTAATTGGCAGAGTGTTACTCCCGGATAGAGTAGAGGTTCCGAGTTCGAGTCTCGGTCATGACCATTGTTCATTTTAGTTCCTTATTTTTCTGTTTTATATTTGTGTTTTAGATTATCAATATTATCTAATAATAAATAAGTATTAATGCTTTGAAGTTAATTCCAATTTTAAAAATAAAAATACCCTGCCCGTCATTAGTTCTCTGTCGCAGCCTCCCGGCTTCCCCTCTCGCGTGGAATATCTATTGCCTGTTTATTTTCCGTGTGAGGAGTTATCCTTCGCTGCTATTTGTAATCTGCGCTCATACGCTATTACGGGATTTTATTTTCCCTTCGACATCTTCAAAAGAAGTCTGAAGTTCACTCGAGCAAAAAGCGTTTTTGTCTATCGAGGTTTTTTGCCAGATGGAAAACAGTGGAAGAAAAATATTATGCTGAAATCGTGATAACACGTGAGTATAAAACGCTTCGCTCTTTGTGCAATTTGAATCGGCAGTGTAACGTTGTCGCCCGCACTGCGATACATTCATAATCGGCAGTGTAACGTTGTCGCCCGCACTGCGATACATTCATAATCGGCAGTGTAACGTTATCGCCCGCACTGCGATATATTCATAATCGGCAGTGTAACGTTATCGCCCGCACTGCGATACATTCATAATCGGCAGTGTAACGTTATCGCCCGCACTGCGATATATTCATAATCGGCAGTGTAACGTTATCGCTCGCACTGCGATACATTCATAATCGGCAGTGTAACGTTATCGCCCGCACTGCGATACATTCATAATCGGCAGTGTAACGTTGTCGCCCGCACTGCGATACATTCATAATTATTTGAATGCATTTATAATTGAAATGGAGGTTTCGCTGAAATTGTACAAAAAACGTTTGCATTGTTGATACGTATTTGAAGTTGACTGATTGACGTTAATGGAACGGTTTAATGATAGTGAACTCTGACCACACTAATTATTCACAGAGCGCATTGGTAATGGTAATATCATGGCTGTTTGGTATACATATGAACATCGGAAACAAACAAGATTAGATTTAGATTATTAACATTTTTAAACAATAAGTTCAAGACATCATTGAAGTATTAAAATAACTGTGTCGATTATGCCCACACTTATCTCCGCTATTTGTTTTATTGACGCACTCGTGTAGTTATTATTTATTTGTCATGGTCTACCATTAACAGCGGAAGAGCAGATCAACGAGTCGTTGCTTTAGAAAAGTAAATAATTCCTTGTTTAGTTTTAGCGGCTATTGTTATTTACTTCGCAATTAAAAACATGTAAGTTACCTACACTAATGTCTCATCATAAAGAAGGGTCACAGAAAGTCATTTATCCATCACAAATAATATCTTTCACCTGCAAATAATGACTACAAAATTGTAATTTGTAGTAAGTAACCGACGCTTCGTGCAGTATTAATGAAAAAGGGGAGTATGCGGACCGCGTGTATCGTTCAAATTTAAATCGTGTGTTTGTGTTTTATTTACTTCATGTATATTTTTTTATAATTTAATACAACATAGTGTTTATAATTATTTTTCATCGCGAAATACCTTGATAATGATTACGAAAATAAATGCTTTATTCATAAAAATATGTCATGGGGAGTGACGTTAGTTTACTATATCAATAGCCACATAACATTTTTGCCATCTTATAGTGTGTTGTATTTTTTATGTAATAATTTGAAATTTTGAAACGTAACTTTTTATTTTAAGGGTCAGCACTCAAAAATACAAGCTTTTTGGCTTTCTAGTACTGGCAAACAAATTATCTATCTGTTAATTCTTTACAGGTAGTTAGCAAAATGTCTAAGGTTTCCAGTGAATACAATTTTCAAATAGTAATCTTTTAAATTCTTTATGTAATGTATACTTGCTAGAATTTTAAGTAAACCGTTCAAAAATGCCTTTGCTGGTTTTCAAACTGCATGTTTTACTGATATTTTAGTATGTTTTTCATAGGATTTAAAGGATTACAGTTAAAAAATTGTATTTACTGGAAACCTCAGACATTTTTCTAACCACCAATAGAAAATTTGCAAATAAATCATTTGTAGTATTACTTGTATTAGAATGCTAGAAAGTAACGTTTACCGTCATTCTTGAGTGCTGACCTTTAAGGATGCTTAACCTAGCTAAAAAGAATAAGGAAACTATATCTAAAATTACATTTACATTACTTAACCGCTGCACTTAGATAAAATAGACCTTACAAAGTTGTCGAAAATTTGTATTTAGATAATGTTTACTTATTTAAATGTCGAGGGCGGTGAATACTTCGGACTTGTTGTATAACTGTGATCCAGAATTTACACACCAGTGCAAAAAATAATAAACAGTATACATTCGAATTTACGTAATAACAGTCTAGCTATGAAATAAGGTTTACAAGTTAGGTTTGGTAGCTGAGTGGACAAATCTATCGAGTTCCCACCCAGGCGTCGTGGATTCAATTTTTCTGCTAAGCCTTCATTGCACAAACAACATTTTCAGTTCTCCATCATTCCGCTTATAATGTTGGTAGTAAGAGTGTTTAAAATATTGTCAGGGTATTATTATCCCGGGAATGTTTCGTTCTTTTTAATAATAACAAAAAAAACTATTACTCATTTATGGATATGAGTTTCTGGAGAGATGAGTTATTTGTGTAGGAATGGAATAATTGAAAACTAGTATTGGATACTTTTGCGGCATTTACATTCTTTGGGGAAAATGTTCAGTCAACGACTCGCTCCAAATAGTTTATTTCCAATTCAATCATAACATTGCTCCATTTCAATTTAAATTCCTTTTGGTTCTCTGCTCTGTTATTTTTAATTAAAACATAATACCGAGTGAATAATGGATGCGTTTATTTACCTGAAATGATTGTTTTACAGTTTCAAGTTAGCTCATCTCCGAGCGGAACATTATGAATTAATTTACTGAAGGGAGTCGTTTCTGCGATAAAGTAAGCAAAATTTGCATAAGATCCCGGTTAACTAGCCGACGAACAAACATTTCGCATTAAGTCGAGTGAAAAAGGCTCATAAAGCATCACATTGTTTCGCTGATACTACATGTGTTGAATTCTTGACATATGAAAGAACTTTGGTACTGTATTTAATTTTTTTTTTTCGTATATTTCGTGTAAACTCATAAAATTTTATCATTATTCTTTAATCACCTTCTCATTTGACGTTTTGTCTCTTTCAATTCATATTATCTGTCTCTTTCTCTCTGTTCCTTTGTTATAATTTTTTTTTCTCATTGTTTTGTTGTTTTATTTTATATTTTGTTCTTCCTCGTGTACAGCACACTTTGTATTTTTTTTATTTAGTTTAACTTCGTACCCTGATGATGCGTAGGCTAAGCAAAACCGGTCGGTCATAAAAATTAAAACAAAATCCGTGGGCTTATTCAAAGTTTTTTTTTTTCATTTCTTTTTTTTGTATTTAAATCGTTTAAAAATAACCCGTTCGACCATAAGTTATCCCCATGCTTGTTATTATATTATATAATTTACCCGTTATTTGTGTACATTTTTCTAATTGCAGATTTGTAGTTCGATTAAATAAAATATAGAAGAAATAAACACATTATTGTAATGCCTAAGCTTCGTATAGCACTTATCGTTTTATCCGATTTTCTATATCTAATCAAAAAGTTAAGCACACCAAACTGAGCAAAGTTTCTCCTGAGAAATGTTGGCATGATTTATTTGCTAAAAACTAGAAGTACTCGAAAAGTTGGAAAAGTTGAAATTTGATCCAGAATACACGTTTGTCCATGGCGCCCTTAATTTAGCTCAAATATTCGGAGAAATTATATAACCTCACTCTGTGTTTTTAGAGTACACTATTTTTGATTTGAGCAAACTTTTGTTGTATGTTTATAATTTTGTATAATATTAAAATTTGATTTCGTATGCCTCGAATTGCATTTTTATATATTTCGCAATTGCGAATTCAATTGTTTTCCTCCTTATGTTATTTATAACTGTCTCACTTATTATAACATACTATGAAAATAATAACACTTATTCCTAAAATTGTGGTTGAACCATAAGTGAGTTTTTTTTTAATATTAGCGAAAACGATTATATTTTTTATTGGTTGTACAATAATTTAGAAGAAAAAACCTACTTCAATCGAGAATTTATTTTTCCCTGTCTCATTATTTCCGCAGCGTAATTTTTTTTAGGTTATCCATAACTTTATAAAAATCAAATTTTATTTATATTGTTTTTCTTTTCAAATATTTTTAACATTGTTAATTGTATTTGTGTTTTTTACCTGTAATTATATATTTAAAAAAAAGTTTTAATGTAAATAGTTTCTCATAAACTATATGAATAGAAAAATCATTTAACTTTTTATTTTTTTTTCAATTTCATTATCATTATGTTGTTTTTCTTTTATCATTTACTTGGCGTCATCTTTTTGTAAAAATATATTTGTTATATACAGCGGAAACTTCACTAATTAATATAACACAGTAAAAAAATTCTTGTACTGAAAGTATGTTTTCCCAAACAAAATAAATTTAAAATATCGAAATGTTTTTATTCCTTGTTCTTTTAGTAAAAGTTTTTTTTTTTTAAATGTCGACTCTGTTTACAGAAAAAATATCATAAAAAAATCTCCAGACATTTGCAACCTAATTTTTTTTTTAAATATGAATACCACACAAGAGTCCCAACTACTCCCAACCGTTTAGAGTCAGTGGGACTATGACACCACCAATTAGGGTATGTTGCGAGGCTGAAGGTAGTGTACTAAAGTCATTTCAAGCCAATATTCGATTCTGAATGGTGGTCTTTCACCTGGGAAATACTGAGTACCGACGATTCGGGCGGCGCCCACCCTCCCAAGACTGTTCGTGAGGCGGTTTTATCAGTAGTAACTTTCTTAAGATTCTTGAATTCGGCTTAAGCCGCCCCAAGAGCAGAACACTGAAAAGTTTAGCAAGGATATTCCTGTGCACGGCGTAGTTCGTTGGTGCGACTTAGGAAATTGGAACACTTATTTGACGGGAAACTTTTGGCCTCTTTAAGTAACAGTCCTTTCTGGAAATCAATTAAATTCAATTTTATTACGCGCTCTAAATAGTGCGAATAGTTATCTTTTTAAAATGAGGCAAAATAACGTTAGGTTCCTACATTGTGATAATAATCGTTATTGAAGGTAGATACACCCACGCTCGTATAAGGATATGTATCTGGATCTAGATATCTAGAATATTGTATTAGAATACCCACTTAAGGATTTCACGTTTTTCCATTCCATATGTTTTTTTTTACAGAAAATCACACGGAAACGAACGTTTTTAAAATTTAGATACCAAATGAACTATTAAATGTCAAATATAAAATACAATATTTAATAATGACACACATATTTTATATCGTTAACTTATTTAGGTTTGATTCCCGACTCTAATAGTAGGGCTGTTAGAGTAATACGGAATATGATTATGTACGCTGCTGATAGAAATAAGGCTTTTTCCAGTCGTGTGGATTTAAATGGGCATTTTTCAAAACACTGCGGGTAGTAAAATCATCCTGCGTGATCACGTGATGCGACTCGTATTTGTAAAAGTGAAGTAGAAACACGCACCAACACGAGTGGCTTCACTACCTCCCCCGGTCCCCCTCGATGGATTAACGAGGAAGTTCCTACCTCTGCCCGGACACGAAAGGGTTGAAAGTTTTAACTGCAGAATCCGAATTCATAACAAGTCGTGTTTGCAGTTGTGTCGGCGATGTCAAGTGGACACGAAGAGCCTTTCTCTGTGCGAACGGATTCTCCTGGAGTTCGTCAAGAGGCTGAAGCCTGGAGAGAATTGCATTATTTGGTCTTATTCAGCATTATTGCGATACGTACATTGAACATTTTCTCGATCTTAATTTTGATGGCTATACTCGTAGTTGTGTCGATGAGAGCCCCATTGTAACTTATCTCTCTCTTACATGCGTCGTTTATGCGAAAGTTAGATAGGTTACAAACACTCGAACTGATAACCCCTGAAAGTGTGATCTATACTTATTTAAAAGATAACTGGTATCGTCAATGCACATAAGACCTAAGCCAATGAAATTGATAATTTTTATTAAAGTTAGATCACATTCATCTGAAGTAAGAAAAATTTCCCTTACCTCGGGCATACGTGATACGTTCACAATACAATTATATCAGTTTATTCGTGATTAAATAAAAACAAATTTATAACTTTATTCCACTTTTTTATTTTTGACTGGACCGGTTTCAGCCTATAACGGCCATCTTCAGACTAGTACAGGTTGTTCTTATTCGAAGATGGCCGTTATAGGCTGAAACCGGTCCAGTCAAAAATAAGAAAGTGGAATAAAGTTATAAATTTGTTTTTATTTAATCATTAAAATGGAATTCCGAATTCCATCATGAATGAACAGTTACAAAATTAGAAATAATAATCAGTTTATTCCTTCAGTTTTTAAGTACAACAGAGCTCAAACGCATTAAACATAAAAAATCGCAGAAAATAACATTTTCTTTCAAAATTTACACAAGAAATCCTCAAACGTGAGTGTGCGCTATGTTTTGTCATCAAACGGAATATTGATATGAACTCAACTGCATGAATGAGAATAACCTTTTAAGGAAAGTGCATTCCTTTGCAGGGATTGGATTTCGAGATATTTTCTTAGATACGGGAGTTTCCCCACCCCACCGGGGGCCTGAGGGCGCCCCAGGTAGCAGTGGCGGGGTTAGCCCTGCCAATCCCAACCCCCGCCCTTAGCCAGACAACCCTTCCGCTTGCTGAACCGGCGATAAACTTAAATCCAGGCTTCGTTATCCTTTCAAATATCCTGCGCTGAAAGAATGGCACCCACCCGCGCATAATTAACCCGCGTTACAGACACTGCACGCGGATACGAAGCCAAAAGGAATGTGCTACCTTTGATCATTTTCAATATTTTACATTCATTTCTGTAATTTTTTTTATTTCTATCCGTTTTTGTCCGTGTTTAAAAACTCTTTTTCAACACCTTTAAAGGGCTTAAGCGGCACTTTGGTAAAAAATGAATTAAATATGTAGTTTCGATCAGTTATATTTTCTACATCTAATGCTCTGATTTAAAAGGGCTTAAGCGGCACTTTGGTAAAAAATGAATTAAATATGTAGTTTCGATCAGTTATATTTTCTACATCTAATGCTCTGATTCTAGTTTGATTCTGAAGACTTTTATGGCCTTTTTTTTAGCTTTTTGTCGCTTCAGGTAACAGTGAGAGCATTGAGTTACCTGAGTAAACTTTTTTTTTCAAAATACTCTCAGTAGTGAGGACTTATGAATTTTATTGTAGAACAAAAAAAAACCCTTTTGACTTTCCAGCGACCATATAATATTTTAATAATTAATTGAAAATATGAAAAAGCAATATAGTGTCGTGCTTGAAGTAACAATACATGGAGGGATAGCTAATTTGTTTTACCCAACCCATCCGAAATTGTAATAAATCACTTTTTCCGAGTTTTTACATCGTACACCATGAGAGAGAAAGAGACAACAATTTTCTTGGACCGCTTCTATATACTGTCGCAATGATCTTAAGCTGGCTATCTTCGCTGGTTAACGGCGGGACTCCGCCCACATTTTTTATTTTGCCACTAAACTTGACACAACTAAACGGTTTTTTAGGTTAGATGCTATATTTTTGTTGATAAAAATACTGTGAAAAAGTGGCTATACGAATACACAAAAACATTATGTCGATATGTGATATGAATGGATATATAAATACCGTAGCCTTAGTCTTAGCCACGCCCATTTGCGCCGAGTCATGTTAAAATCATCAAAAACAAGTTCAAAACTGACTTCACTGCCTTGGCTTGGGCTACCTCTAGTATACTCTAAGGTGTCGTGTCTATTTTTTCATGGTGAAATCGTCATTTCTAAGATCATGGTGGAAATAACTTTCTAAGCTGAAAGTAGTTTCATTGGTTGAGAAATTCCAGGCAAAAAAACTGTCCAAATTTAATGATTCCAAAGCCCCCCGTTTGAATGTTTTTGCTACTTCAGAAAGCAGATTATGGCATTTTCATGAAGAACGAGTCATTTTCAAAATCCAGGATGTAAAAAAATGTGATAAGCGACATACTTAGGATTGTGTGTATTGGTGCATATTTATAAACTTGCGACAGAGGTTGAGAAAAATCACTGAGAAACAGCCTTTGGTCTTGCTTACGCTTATTATTATTGTTATTAGCGAAAAGGGGACAGTAAGTGTATTTGTATCTGTGTTTCGAATATTCTAAAAGTTTGTAAAAACTTTCGAAAAGTATAAAAACTGTTATTTTTATTCATTAGCTCGAAAAAATTTAAACGATTGAAAAAATTTTAACGTTTTTTCTTTTTTTAATCGAACTTTTTTAAAATTTTGATGAAATTTTTGTTTCTGATGGTGAAAAACAAGTTTGATACATGCTGTATGCAAGCAATGCACCTGTGAGTACTGTTATTTATTTGTGGACGTCCTGATGGATTTTTACATATCGCTGTGCTAGTTTAATACTATAACAAGTCAATTTTTTTTGACTTATTGCACACGGAATCAAAAGACACCCATAAGTCAAATTTTTTTTTTTTTTAAACTTGTTATAGTATTGAACTACACAGCGATATTATAACGATATATAGAATGAGTTGATAATGACGTAGTTAACATAAATACTTCATTGTATTTATTGATGCCTTTTATAAGTTGTACAAAAAAATATGTAGTGTCCGTAATGAGGTATGCATGTTTGTTTTTTTAAAGAAAAACACATTCCCGGGTTACGGATAACCTGACAATATTAAAAACTCCTACTACCATCATAGTAAGCGGAAAATCTCTTTTTAAAATTGATTTATTTGAAATTCAAATATTCCAATTAGTTTTTCGTTTTCGATATTAGATCTACACTGAACTTGAAATTCAAATTTTCATATTAGTTTTCCATTTTGGAATGCTTATTTTTTTACCTTTTCGTAGCTTGAGTTTCTGTTTCATTGGAACGTTCAATAGAAATATTTTATTCAAATTGTATCGGCCGATGCTAGGATAAGTGGAAAATGCTTATCTTTGAATTACTTTTATTTACATATGTGCCTGAATCAATAAACTCGAGAAAGAGGGTGTTAAGGCGCAGGAAAGATCAAATAAATGCTTATATTAGATATTTTTCAGGCAAGATGGTGATAGGGGTTCCATTAAAGTACACAACCTAACCTGACTGATGAGAGTTTTACTGCCTCTTGTAACCGGAAATATTATATTTATCACAAATCGGTTGTGGATGACAATTTAATTACTGCCATTTTTTTTTGCTGTGTGAATATTAAAACATTAAAGTTTTTCTAAAGTTTGTCTTTTTTTAAAGTCTTATTTCGTAGTGGAATTCTTTTGTAAAATTATGATTTAAAAACTTTTTCCAATTATTTGTTTTGAACTGGACCGGTTTCAATCCGCTCCGAGCATTTTTAGACTGGTACATTTTGAACTTTTTTGAACGATATTTTATATAATAGGGTGAATAATCTTGATTCTAAATAATTTTCAACGGCTGATTAGTAAATATATATATATATATTTTTTTTTTTACGTGAATACCGCACAAGAGTCTCAACTGCTCCCAACCGTCTAGAGCCAGTGAGACTATGGCATTCCCAAATAGGATATGTTGTGAGGCTGAAGGTAGTGGGGAGGGGAAGGAGATTGGGAAGGGGAAGGTTGGGAAGTACCTGGCTATTCAGATCTGGTCACCAAACACGGCTAAAGCCATTTCAAGCAACGTTTCGATTCTGAATGGTGGTCTTTCACCAGGGCGATACTTAGAGTATCTACCACTCTGGAACGTGCCGCAAATATACTTTTTATTATTTTTACATGAATTAAATGTGTTATGACACATATTAATTAAATAAAAGTAATTGGCGCACGTCGGGTTTGAACCCGCGACCTTTGGATTCGTAGTCGAGCGTCTTACCACTCGACCATGGAAGCCTTCTGGTGGAAACGCGCGTATGACACATACGAGTATATATATATTTATTTTTTTATCGGAAATGAATAGGTCTGCACTGACTTTTGAGGAATCTTAACTAATACATATGCAAAACCATATTAAATTTTCCTCAAATTAAGAAACATTTTACAAAAACCTGTGTTACTAAACACATACTACGCACTGGCCCAATCAATTCTGCAATACGGAATAATAGACTGGGGAGGTGCGTTTAAAACTAACTTACTCGAAATAGTCCAAAGATGACTAATAAAAATAATTCTAAAAAAGCCATTAGATTACTCAACTGTAATTTAAAGATTTCAAAGTTTTGGATTTAAATAAAATAAATGGCAAAAATGCATTGCTTCAAATTCACAAAGATAAAAACAAATTGGATTCAGTGAGCACCAACACAAGACCAAGAACGTTAGGCCAAATTATGACCCGAAACTAAACACAACAACGGCACATCATTATTCTTAGTCGGCAATTAAAATTTTGAACGAGCTTCTATATGATAGATGTAAGTGACCGAATTTTTCAAAAAGAATCTCAAAATACACACTAAAATAACCTGAAATGATATTCATGATATTCATTTTTAAATATAAAAAATTAAGTTCAAGAAACCCATGATAGTACTCCCTCCCTAAGCACGAGAATCTTCTCTATTAGGAAGGTAATTATCATGAACTAGAAACTAGACATTGTATATTAATATAAAATAAATAATAAATATATATTTAGGTTTTATTGATAAGTGGCAGAATTGAATTGAATTTTTGAGTAGTTGTAATAACATATCAATAAACCTTTGTGTGATTTATTAGCCTTTCATAGGGCTCATAATAATAAAGTGAATTATAATAATTGATTGACTAATTGTTTTTAGTATCCATATAATAATAATAAAAGAACTTTCACAATAACTAACTTGGATTTTACTACAAAAAAATCTGAAATGTCAGTGAAACATTATTGATCAGTGGTTCATATAGAGTAAATGAACAAAGTATTGTATTTTACTAGATTTATTTATAATTTTATGAATTTAAATTTTGTAATTGTCATTTTTTTTTACTTAATATTAACGGTAGGTATAATATAAATACAATTAATATACAATGTCTAGTTTCTAATTTATGATAATAACCTTCCTAATAGAGAAAATTCTCGTGCTTAGGGAGGAAGTACTATCATGGGTTTCTTGAACTTAATTTTTTATATTTAAAAATGAATATCATTTTAGGTTATTTTAGTGTGTATTTTGAGATTCTTTTTGAAAAATTCGGTCACTTACATCTATCATATAGAAGCTCGTTCAAAATTTTAATTGCCGAGTAAGAATAATGATGTGCCGTTGTTGTGTTTAGTTTCGAGTCATAATTTGGCCTAACGTTCTTGGTCTTGTGTTGGTGCTCACTGAATCGAATTTGCTTTTATCTTTGTGAATTTGAAGCAATGCATTTTTGCCATATATTTTATTTAAATCCAAAACTTTGAAATCTTTAAATTACAGTTGAGTAATCTAATGGCTTTTTTAGAATTATTTTTATTAGTCTTCTTTGGACTAATTCGAGTAAGTTAGTTTTGAACGCACCCCCCAGCCTATTATTCCGTATTGCAGAATTGATTGGGCCAGTGCGTAGTATGCCTTTAGTAACACAGGTTTTTGTAAAATGTTTCTTAATTTGAGGAAAATTTAATATGGTTATGCATATGTATAAGTTAAGATTCCTCAAAAGTCAGTGCAGACCTATTCATATCCAATAAAAAAATAAATATATATAAAAATATATATATATATACACCAGAAAATAATAAACACCGCCATTGTCCCGGCCGTTTAATCGTTGGCAGTGAAAATCCCATCAACACAGCGAAGGCTACACGGGTTGTTGAACCAAGTCCAGCGATGCCATTCATAGATGGCTCTCCGTAGCAGCTCACCCTTTGTTTATTTTATTATTTCGTCCCTACGGCCGACGTCCGCGCTACATTGTATGCCGGATCAGTATGCAAATTATGAAGGCATATTCATAAAATTGAAATTACATGCGGTAAATTCGTTTGCAGGCCGGCGAAAATGTGATACCTTTGTTATGATGTTTTTGTGATGTTACTTTGTTCAGTAATTTAAAAGCACCCTTCCGCCCCTTTTCACGAAAACGGCGCTATAGAAGTAATCCAATTATTATATTATATTACAGTATTTTGTAAAAAAAAAAATTATAAAAAATATTGAGAAATATGTGATATTGTCGTGAGAAATTTACAGTAAGCTGTACGTTATTATTCTAATGAAAAAGGGAAATCTGCTATAATTAGATTTAAAAATGATAATATTATTATTATATTTGCAACGTGTGATATTTTATTACACTCACTAACTGTTTTTGCTTTTCCCAGTATCTATTTAGCATTTATTGGATTTATTTTAGTTTTAGACTCATCATTTACATTTGCATTATACTTTTTTTTATCAAAATAGGACAAATTAAATAATATAATATGAACGGTGATATTTTTAGTGCTAAGTCCAGTTCTCACAACGTGGAGTCATTAATATATAATATTATGTTTTTTTATACAGTGAATATCGCACAAATAAAATTTAAAAAAACGGACTGTTGTGTCTCATTTAATCTGTTCCGCATTTTAATTATTTTTAATAATATTTGGATAATTTCTATAGCGCCGTTTTTGTGAAAAATCACCTCAAGGGCGCTGTGTTTTCATTAAATCCCTAGATCATCCAGTTCCTCCAACATCATATGTGTTGTCGGTTTAAAATGTTCTCGTTCCATCATATTGGAATGAACCAAAACCAGAATTTTCCGTTTTCCGCCAAACTTTTCCGAAATAGCGAATTAGGTTTTTTCGGTATATTATTGTCTTGCGCCCGAAAGGTCGTTATTTAACGAAAGCGTAAAAGGAAATGGGCTTTTCGCTATCTGATAACTGTCACCTTTTATTTATGACCAGTGGTTTACGGAATCTTTTGTCTGTTGCGTTTAAGAAAATCGACATGGCGCCTACCTAGTCAGGCTTGTTTACGGAGGTCCCAGTGTTCCATTTAAAGGTCGAACATCAATAATCATTTTTATTGTTTCAAAAAGTTTATAAACGCAAACTTTATTTGACATGTTATTCTTCTTATTCCCCCGCTCCTTCGAGAGTCAGGTTTCGTAACATCGGTCGGCTTCCCCCAGACGTGTCAGTATTTGTTTTTTAAAGAAGTGAAAAAATAACTTTGTACAAGCTTAGGTTAAGCGAAACCGGTAGCGGTAGATCATAAAAATTAAAATAATATTTGTGATCGTATACAAAGTTATTTTTTCATTTCTTTAAATATGTCAAACCACAAAGTGATTGCTTTCTACGAAAATGTATTTGTATTTATTTTTTCTTTGGCAATATTTTATTTTAAATCTCCAGAAAGCAAAATGTATAAAAGTTAGCTTGGGTTTCGTTTTAATAATTTAATTTCTTGTTTAACAGCGTCGTTGGAGAAATGATCTTTGGCCTCTGTGTTCATTGAGCTTATCACTGAGTTCATCGTTAAACGCTTATAAACTAAACTCCACAGCGTTCCTTTATGTCAACTTCGCTTACTTTTAGTACTTTGGCTCTCCGTCGCAAAGGATCGCAACATTAAACCTAATGTGTACAGAATAAACCGAAGTCCTTTAAACTGCTCGGGAAAAAATACCTCGAAGGCATAAAAAGGTACATGGTCAGGGCATAAAATGTACCACGCCGGGACCAAAGCGTTAATGGTGTTTCCAACAAAGACTTTGAGAACCGTAGATTCGTTTAAGAAAATAACCACTTGAGACAAACTATTATTGGCAAGGCAGGGTAAGAGGTTACCTAATCCCTAACCTGGAAAATGGCTGAGTATTCTACGCACATGTAACGTACTCCTGTCACTGCGTCAAACTTATTATTAGAATTCGACAACTTAGCAGAATAATTTATTTTTGGTGTGTTTTTATTTTGCTTCAAATGAGGCTTGTAGAAACAAACACGGCAAAGTCCACCAATAGTGGAAAATGAGTTAAATATGAGGTTCGAAAGAGTAAAAAAAATGCTTCATGATGCAATATTGCTTTCCTAACAAACACGGCTCTAAACCATTTATTTTTACGGATTAAAATTGAATTCCATAACAAACTCGGCAAAGTCCACTTCTTTCCAAATCAAAGACGGCAGTTTTCAAACGGACCAATAGGAGCGTTGTAAATAGCTGTTTTCAAGATGGCGGCTCTTTATGTTTCATACAACATTACAACCGGATTGTCTCCTCAGCTGCTCAGTTTCTACGTGTTTTTTACTATATTTTCGTATTTTTTTTTTAAA
This sequence comes from Drusus annulatus, assembly GCA_022651775.1. Classification (NCBI taxonomy): domain Eukaryota; kingdom Metazoa; phylum Arthropoda; class Insecta; order Trichoptera; family Limnephilidae; genus Drusus; species Drusus annulatus. The sequence goes on along the minus strand of JAGWCC010000107.1, from coordinate 561,491 downwards.
GTACACTTTATAAAAATGGAATGTGCCCCCAACGAAGTAGTACAAGAATCGGCGAGGAAACACATAAAACAGCCCCAAAATTGGAAGGTGAACATTGCTAAAAAAACAGAGCTTATTACCACATTGTTTTTGTAAAAGTTGAGATATTGACAATTTCGCAAATTACCGAAAATGTCCGCTGACGTGCATAATGAAGTTTTGTTTCTTGTTATTTTTTTATGGACATTATTTTTTTACTTACTAAACAGCATAGTGGTAAAATAAATGAGTTTTTACTTACGATTTAGAGTTTTATTGAATAATATGAATACTTTATTAGTAGTTATTGTTATGTCATTAATATTGTGGAAATCATTGCTGTATGAAAAACAAAAATGTATCAATGATAATTCCAAGCAACATAGAACCCGGAAAAGTTGTTTTGAAATCGTTAAAAGTAAGAGATGTCTACTATCTTTTGACCAAGCATTTCGGTGATAACTGGAGAAATCTTCCTGCTCTTGAATATTATTCCGCATTCATATCTTATTAAACCTGTAAAACAAATTTATATGAAAAAAATACCAGAATAATAGTTATTATTCTTTTCTGATTTTTTTTTTCTCGATTTTTTTTTTTTTTTTAATTTTTTAATTAGGTCATCATAACTTACAAACTTTTTCAAAATATTTTGTAAGATATTATTGTTTTGTATTTCTATCAAAATAAATACTTTTTTAAATGTAAAACTATTTTGTTACTGACTTTGACTGCAACCTTATGAAAAAACGTGTCCATTTCAAAACTGGCAAAGTCCAGTTGTGTTGAAAACAAAAGCGGCAGTTGTGAAATGTGAACAACAAACACGGCAAAGTCCACCATTAATTTGAATATATTTTTTGTTATGAACCAGTTAAACTAATGTATCAAGAAGAAAATTAATGTTTTTAGTAAGTACTATTTGTCGAATTTATTTTAGTGACAGTATCACAAGTAATTTTTAAATTAAACGTTTTTTGTTCTTCCTCGAAAACTGTATATGGACTTAGCCGTGTTTGTTTCTACAGGCCTCTAATACTTTGTATATTATAACTTTTCATTATAAATATTCATCTTTTGATTGAGTACATCTACACTGTTTTCTGTGATTGATATGGTTAATTACGCCTGTGGGATTAAAGGGTAAATCTGCTCTTCATTTCTATGAAATAACAATTTTCCTACACGTATAGAATGTTTTTATTTGATTGATTTGAAGATTCAGAAATTCACTTAGCAAAAATCAATTTGATTCATTACGATAAATATGATTTCATATCCCGTATATCATAAAATTCAACAATCTAATATATAAATTTATCATTACTACGTAACTTATATTATTGCTTTACTCGGATTGTTTTTGCAATTTACATTTTCACGACTTTCGTAATGAAGATGATCTGAAAAACACATCGAAATAAAATGTTATTTCGTAGAACCACCTAACTGTAGTACGAGTACCTTCGCATTAGAAGCACGAGGCAGAATTAAGTTACAGATTGACAAATCACGGGCAATTTGTTCCAATTTTCCGTCTTCCATCGCTATTCAGCATTATTTATTCTTCAGGAGTAAATCTTTTTGCTGGCGTAATTTATCTGCGTATAAAGGTACTTACTTTTGTTTAATTACGCGTAAATGGCGAAGAGTGGTAGCTAATTGAAGTTATAAAATAAATTACACTGGCACTTTTTCCTGTCTGTAATTTGTGTTTCTGGCCCATTTCTCATACCGTGCGTCATCCATCTAAGCTTATATATATTGAGGAATGTAATTTTGAAATTTTTAACAATAGGTTTGAATACAAAATAAAACATGCCAACGTCCATCCCGAATACTCGAAACTTTCTGCCCCTATTCCAAAGAAAACGAATACTTTCTTCTTTTAGATGTTCAAATATTATATTATTATGTGACTACTCAGGTTATTAACCTTGGTGTACGTGTAGGTAACACTTTCTAAGTACTTTAGGGTTTGAATTCAATTCACTGCTGACGGTGATGGCTAAAGATGTGATTGATTAAAAAGTGTCATATTTCATCGTCAATGTATCATTTTTACCCATGAATCAATCACATATTATCTGTATCAATCAATTGCTCGCTCGGGGTGAGTGGGGGTACAGTGATCTGACTGTATCCGGTACAAAGGGCCGCAGCGGGCCGACCTGCCAGAGTGCTAATGCAGATCGGCCGGTGCCGATCCACCATTGTTGCAGACTTAATTGTGCGGTGTTTTCCACGGCGAGGGACGGCCTCCACCCCCATAAATCAGGCGAGACAATGCAGGACACGGCCGACACTGAATCCTTTCAAATCCCCTGTCCGTCCACACCTCGCCCGTTCGATTTCTAGTTTTTGTTCGACTCGTTATAACGAGGCTGCACGGTGAATTCTCAATGGAGATTCCATGTCGGCCGCTTAATGCGAAAGGTCAGCTTAACTTTTGATTTAATTACTGACAGCTGGCAGGATTCTTTCAGTCGAGAGGTAACAATTATTAATCTCGAACATAAACAGGTTGTAACCATTGAGATTCATTATAAAATGATGAAGTTCTAATGACATGTTAATATTTCAACTATTTTAATTAGGTAGTTACTAAAAATAATCAATATCCATGAAAATTTATGTTATCATTATATATCAATAAATTACTTGACTCAACCAGCTTTAACAATTGTGTGACATAGGTGCCTATCGCCTATCTAAATTGAATCTACTAAGATATCTGCTATGCACACTAATAGCATTTTGATATCTCGAAATTAAGAATGAAATAGCGGTTCTATCTTCTTAGAAAGTCCCACATAGTTTGACTGAATACCATTTTATTTTTTTACGATTTTTTTGTCATTTTCATCTCTTGATGCGAGATATAATGCGAGCGACAGAGCTAAGTAAGACAGGCTGTAATATAATTCATCGCAAGTATTACGAAAAAATACAACGTTAAAATATACGGCAAAGATTTTCTCTCTCCCCTTTGTTCGCGAACTCGCTCGTGTGATTTTCCCGATTGCTTCCAAAAGTTATGTTTCCCTGCAGTATGGCCGAGGTCAAGACACAATGTGTAGGCTATACGTGTCTGGCGATGATATTTATTTGATTCTTTCACTATGTTGAGTGTCTTTTGTTGGCCCTTCTGTTGGTCTTGTTGGTAGTTCCAACAGAGCATGAAAATGATTTTATATGAAACAAATTACGGCACTGAATCTGTTTCTTCTCGGAAAACTCTGCCACTGTCCACTGGCGCCGTAATCTCCTCGATTGAGGGTTTCAACCTTTTTCTGGCATTTTTCCAAAGCGCCCCCCTCCCCCCACCCCTTTGTATCAGCTGTGCCGATCTTCCCCCCTCCCCATCCGCTCACTGGGGTAGAATGCTAAAAGCTCGCTTAAGTTTGAACCCCGTGTAATCAATACTCACGAGAGGCTCTTGATTTCCTTCACAATGGCTCATTGCACCAGAGGCTGAAAGCTCGCAGAGGGTTTCCTACCCTGCCGTTATCGTACCCCGATAGATTGACCATCTTTATATAGATTTAGATCTTTTAACGTCAAATAGTATTACCTACCTACTCGTACGTTGTCGCTTGCAAATAAGACTTTTTCATCTAATCAAATGTTAACGAAGAGCTTTCGATGACATCGATAGATTTAAACGAGTCTGCTCCGTCAATCCATTGTTCCATTAATCGCGCTTCTTTTTTTTATACCCATCTCGCGATTATGTTAAACGAATTTAACGTGCAATGGATTTAGCCGTTTGTGTAGTGCATTAAACATTATGGTTTGCTTCTTTTTATTTGGAGATTGCGTTTTGAAATGTTAAATTAATTACAATGGGTTCGTAAGTCTAAAGTACCTACGTAGATTGATACGCCACCTATACAATATACAACATTTGACTCAGGACTGAAAATGACTGCTAATGTCTTCATAACTTTTCCTTGTCCTTTCCAAATTATTGTTCAATTCGTTTTGGGTTTTTTGGTTCTGTTATTTACATCAACATTGTACAAGAAATATAAAATCTGTCTTAATTTATCTTATCTGTCCTAATAAACATATATCTTTGTAATTTGTAGTAAAATTTTAATTTAACATTATTGATAAAAGTAAATAAAAATATAATCTTAGTACTCGGATAATATACTGTAGGTGAGTGGATCTGTACTTCTTCGAGTATCTGTGCATCGGTACGTCTCGGAACTTCAACAACTAATGCGCATAATTTATAGGAAAATTCACACATACAAATTCGACTGCATATCTAGAAATTGGATCGGTGCAGGCTTCACTTGCAGAGATAAATTTTGAAACGGAAGCCCTATTCCTGTGAAATCCTTCACCGCTGGCAATACTGTCAGCAGCCGCAGAGTGAAAAATTCCCCACAGAAACGCTTTTAGCCATGCGGTGCACGGCTCACGGTTGGGCCGTGTGTCGCATCCATTTCCCTTGATGTACTGATATGGCTGCAGTGTTTCATACTACTCTAAAAGGTTTGGTTTGTAAGCTATACACGTGAGAACCTTCTAGAATTAATTCAAAACAGCTGATGTTGAGAACCTAATTAAATTTGGGCTGATGGTGTGTGTTATGTAATGCATCATTTTTTGTACCACCTTTTTTAAAGAAAAAAACACCAAGGAGGACGCTTTACAATGAATAACACAGAATGCTTATCATAAAAACCTTATTATTTATATTTAACAGTACCATATTATTACATCTAACTATGATGTTGTTGTAGCCGCAAACGATTTAAAATTTTTTTGCAAAAATATATTTTTTGTATGAAAATTTAAAGGATTTTTAATTTTGGTGGTGCGCTGCAAGGTTAGCTGAAAAATCGTCATACAAAAAATTGAAATTTTGAATAAATAAAATCCTTACATTAAAGCACACTAAGTATCACGAGCCGCCACTGATTCTCTCCGGTCATTTAAATTAGAAAGCTTTAGCAAGTTATAATATAATTAGATAAATAACTTTTGTGTAGGACATGCTAAATATATTATTCGTCAACTGATTAAGCAATAAAATATTTATAAGATAGCGGTGCCATTGAAGTAATTGTATATCTTCTATCTTAACTCTTTGATAAAGTTTATCTATTATCGGTCGAATGATCAATGTGACTGTACACGAATCCCACGAGGTTTCACCTTTAATCGCTTCGCAAGGGTAGTTAGTGTTTGCTCTTGTTTGCAAAATGAAAAAGCCGGATTAGCACTTATCCGTATGTTACGTGAAGTTTGCCCTGTTTCATTTCGCACTGCCATCTTCAATATTACTACAGAGACCGCTATGGGTGAGTAGTTTTCTCTGATAAGAAAATACGTAGTGTGAAGTCCCTTGAGGATTTCTTTTAATTCGCAAAAAAAGTGAATAAAATACTTCTTACTGAGGAAAACTTGAATAGGTTCTATATCGCAATTTTTTTTTTAAAATCACATTATCCTAAGAAACCTATTTTCATTTTATTCCCCTCTTTCAAAGAACTCTTCAAAGATTTACGTGAAATATATTTCTACTTACGGAAAATAAATACGTGCTCCTAATGTTTTCACAAATAATAATAAGTCTGATTCTTAAATTTGCCTACGAAGAGCAAAGTTCGCGGCTTCCTAAAAAAAGGCCTATGATTTTTATTTTGGAGGTATATATGTTTGAGAAAATCATGATATTTAATTTATATTGCGTTATAAATTACGTCGAAGTTACAATGGTAATCTGAGGCAAGTTGTTCGAATTCCTTAAAAAGGTTTTCCGTAGAATTATTTTATGCCACTCCTCAGCTTCAGAAAAGATATTTCAGACATTCACGTAAGTAACATATCGTCGCCGGAAACCCAAAAGGGCTGAAGCACCATTTTGGGAAGTTTGCACCAGTGCAATTTAAAAGTTTTTTGCTCTACAATAAAATTCATAAGTCTTCAGTATCTGGTTGCATTTTTTGAAAAAAGTTAACACAGGTAACTCAATGCTCACTGAGTTACCTATAGCGACAAAATGTAAAAAAGTTGATTCAAAATTGTGTCGCTTGAGTCAAGCCTGTTCCCAAATGGATGTATTTTAGATTGCTGAAGGGCCACAAAACTCTTCTGAATCAAACGCATTTGATGCAAAAAAACTGACCATAATTGCATATTTAACTCATTTTTGACCCAAGTGTCGCTTCAGCCCTTTTGCCTTTCCAGCGACAATATGCTTGTTTGCTTGTATTTTATTGATTACGTATATGTATTTTTGGCACTTTTTCATACCGAAATCATTTTCTAGGATTACGTATCAATCTAAAATGTAAGTATGTTTCAGAATGTTGTTTATCACTTAGGTAATCATTTTCCTACGAAACATGTAATTTCAAGACCGTAGACGGCGTGGGAAGGCGATCAAACACCTGTGAAAACAAATCTACTAGACCGGGGAAAATTGAAAATTTAAGTGTTCTTTTCATTTCACCCACTAAGCCTACGTCATTGATATTATCAGACACGAACTGAAAAAATATCAGTTCTTGAAAATTCATATTTTTAAGAACTGTTAATTTCAGTTACTTTTACATGTCATGTTCAATTATTAAGCCCCCTTGTTTGGTTTTGTATGAAAAGGGCCGGTCTCATTCTCCAGGCGGACGGGTTTCGGGCGTATCGCCGTAGGGTCGGTCGGGCGGCCGGGCGACCGGGCGACCGGGCCTAGCGTGACTAGGAATTTCCATCGGGGCCGGACCGCCCGGGAATCCTGCAATCGAGAATCGACCCAAAACCAAACTATGACCAGTGTTCTTGACATTCTCGAAGCCCGAGAGTAAAATGGATGCGAATCGTCTCAGTAGTTTAGCGCTGTAATCGATTGATGAAATTATTTTATTTTAAGAACTTTTTAATATCACTCCCTTGTAAGACCACAATTTGTAGAAGGTTAGTAATCAGGGTTATGCTATCTCTCTACCACCAGAATCTTTTTTCCCACGTGTAAATAAATTAATAAAAACATATGACTTGATAAGAAGTCAAAAGATCTTCCGTATTTAAAAAAATGGATATTTATCCAAGACACCATCTAAATATTCAATATATGTTCGGGTAGAACTTTGAATATCATCAAAAGATGGCAGCCTAAAATCTGAAGAAATTGAAATATTAAATAATTTTCAATAGAAGTATGAGATCGCTTAAAAAATGCTTTCTAATAAGGTCTTGATGGCTCAATTAGCCGAGTGTTACTCCCGGATAGAATAGAGGTTCCGAGTTCGAGTCTCGGTCATAACCATTGTTCTTTTTAGTTTCTGACTTTTTTCTGTTTCATATTTGTGTTTTAGATAATTGATATTATTTAAAAAAATAATAATAAATACACGTTAGTGCTTTAAATTAATAAAAAATTATTTTTATATATTTCAAGAATTTCTGCTCATAAGACGAAATTAAAAACGGAAAATTGACGGAATTAAAGAATTTTCTTTTGATGCATCTCTTCCAACAATGCCTAGACTTTAGTTGTGGTAAGCTCTTTATTACGCGGGCAGACTCGTAGGCGAGGCTCTGTATTCATTGTGGGATGCCCGTCACTAACGCTCCACCCAGATCATTAAGCCAGACTTCCATGGCCTAGATAGATAGATGGCTATCGTTAACGTACGGAGTATATTATCAGTGTAGACGTCGGTTTCTGAAACATTTCATTAATCGCTACATGCATCAGACTTTTCTCACCGCTTAAAATTCCAGTATAAAACAGTCATGTTCAAAAGCAACCCTCACTGCTAAGGGATTCTGAATCTTATATTCGCTAGAACCTGTATAAATAAGATTCATCCTTCATAATAAAATTTCTCGGATAATATTTAAGATCAGGTCTAGTAGTCGCCTTGAAAGGCATTGATTTTTTATGAGGAAATTATTTTCATGAATATTATTTAAATAAATTCAGGGTGGACTGCAAAAATTGAAGTTGTTTTAATAAGACCTTGAATGAAATCAAAGAAAGGCTGAAACAATTCAGAAGAAAATCTCACATTCCAATAATTACCTTCAAGAACGATTTGGTAAATATTTAAGTCAATTTATGAAGACGATAATTTATACTTATACCAGTGCTAACATTTTAATATGTAATATAAGAGCTTTTGTGTGCAAAACTCCGCCTTCAGATCTCGTACGACCTCGCTTTAATTTTCTAAACTCAGAATTTACTCTCACTACATTGTTTTGAAGTATAAGATGGAATTATAATCACGGCAATACATTTTCTTACTGGGATACATAGTGGGAGAGTAGGCTGTTCGCCTGATCAATGCCAACCTCAGACTTCCAATATTTTTTTCTCTTTGGCGACCAATAAATAAGAGGGAAGTGTGTTGAATTTACAATGAGATGGAAGAAACTTTACCGGAAAATCTTTCAGTATATTATTGCCTTCGATTGAACATCAAAACGTTGGTGCCATTTTAATAATGGCCTGCGGAAGTGAGCGATCCAACGTAATAATCTCAAAACTCACGGATGTTTTTATTTGTGTAACGTGATTTGAAATGTGTCACATAAAAAAAATGGATCCATAAAGCCTGGGGTTAACACGTGTAGATGAATATTATTATTATATTGAAAGGTTGGATCGACATTTCGACGGAAATTGACAGAAAGCTATTGAAATAGAGTATTTCACTGTTGTTTTACTGCGAAAAAAAAACTGTCAAAAATTACGATAATAATGGCATTTTTATTTTGACAAAAAAATATATGATGCGAAAGTGAATGGAAGAAGAAGTCGAGGACGCCCGAAAAAGACATGGCACGATAAAGTGAATTAAATACTTGAATCGGGCCATGTGAAGAGTCAGAATAATAGAAGAGTATGTATGAGACGATGTATGAATGCGAATGAAGTAAGAAGTGTGTGCCAAGAGAGAGTTGTATAGCGGTCCGTCCTCTCTGCCTACCATGCCATTTTTTTAAATGCCGCCAAATCCACCTTTTCGAGCCGAATAGGTCTGCGACCTCACAGACGCTGTTCATTTAACTTGCCGGTCGAGAGCCATCGGTGACTGCAGACAATTGTTTGTAGACGCATCGAGACCTCCGGTTTGCTCGACGTTTATCGTTATGTTCTTTCCGATATCTTCTCACGTGCAATTCATGTATTATTTGGTTCCCATGTGTAGAGGTACTACACGGAAAACTCAAAATAAGGCGTTTTTATTCCATCCGAAGGATAATGAAATGAATAAAATGGTGTAATACCATGAAACGAGATCCGATTAAAAATAAAATTATTTCTTGCAAAAGCCTCTTCATTGTTGCGAATACCATTTTAATTTAAGTTTCAATGGGTATGGTATGAGATTCTCACGGCCAAAAGTATTATCTCGGTGGATTATGCCGTGCTGTGCTTTCTTCTCCTTGAGAGTTCCAATGTGGAAATAATATTCTAAATAATGTTTAATGTAAATGAAATAATAATTTTGTATAAGACCACAGATTTTATTTTAATGTTTATGACCGACCGGTTTTGCTTAGCACAAGCATCATTAGGGTACAAAATTAAACTATACATACAAAGTGTGCGTCTATATATACACACAGAGAGAGAACAAAATTTAAAATAAAATAACAGAATAATGAGAAAACAATAGAAAAACATTCAAATTATAACAAAAGAACAGGAGAGAAAGAGACAGATAATATGAATTGAAAGAGACAAAACGTCAACTGAGAAGCTGATTAAATAATAATGATAAATTTTATGACTTTACAGGAAATATACCTAGTATTGGACTACTTGACAAATTCAAATAATATTATCTGTGGTCTTATACAAACTTATTGTTTTTTTAATTTCAATAAATGTAGTATTTTTTACAGATTGCATATTCGACAGTACAATAAGAACTTCCACATCATTATCATGAATAATTTAAATGTGAAAACTATATTACATCCCTTCAACACAGTTACAAGGAGAATATACAATAATGAGGAAATGTACTATTACAATTTCCAAATTTCTACGGATTATATTATGACATGGAGGTTAGGTGACACACTTGCTATTTTGTTTCAATTTACTTAAAAAGGCCAGAATGAACACTATTTTAGCGCGTGTTATTCAAATATTGTCTTACCTTATCAACATCGAAATTCAGCGTAGAGAAAATCACATAACAACGTCTATTTTAGGCATAGAGTTGCTAGAGTAGTATCTATCCAAGGCAGTGAAGTCAGTTTTTGACTTGTTTTTGATGATTTTAACCTGACTCGGCGCACCTGGGCGTGGCTAAGACTACGCCTACGGTATTTATACATCTATTTATATCACATATCGACATAATGTTTTTGTTTATTCGTATAGCCACTTTTTCATCCTTACAGTATATAGAAGCGATCTATGAAATTTGTTGTCCCTTTCTCTCATTGTGTACGACGTAAAAAGACGGAGAAAGTGATTTATCGCAAGTTTGTGTAGGTTGGATAATAATAATTAGCTCTCCCTCCATATATTGTTACTTCAAGATTTTAGGCAAGTTATCTAACTGCCCCTGGAAAAACCACTGTCAGCCATTACAGCTATACAATATTATGATAAATTATAACAAAATAGAGTCTTAGAAAATTAAAAAAAGTCGGTGAAACCATGAATATCAACACACAACACAACTTCAGGAATGTTTTGAAAACAGCATGGCGGAGGGTGGAGCTAGCCTTGGCGTTGGTTACGTCATAATTCCGCCAGCCAATTATGGTCCGTCTAACTTTTAGCGATTTTAGGTCGTTTTTAAAATCAATAATTACGAATGAAAAATATTAAAAGTAGACACATTTTTAGTACAAACATAAAATCTTCCACACATTTTTAAGGATATCTATTAACACACATCATTTCAAATGTCTATGTGATAGGCATCTACGATACGTACCTCAGAGCAACAATATACCAGGAGGGAGCGCCAGTGTAGTCAGTATTGATGATTTTTGCCTGACTGTGGCGTGGCTAGGACTAGGGTTTATACATCCATTCATAGTACATGTCGACATAATGTTTTTTTTTATTTGTAAAACCACTTTTTCCCAATATTGTTATAAAGAAAAATGTAGGATATAACCTAAAAAACCGTCGAGTTCTGTCCTGTTATGTCGCATAACAAAACGTAGTGGTTGGAGTCGCCGGAGACGCGGAAGACAGAGAACACGCCTACATACCTAAAAGCGGAGCTATATTTTGTGAGAACTTGTCTTATCTCTTTCTTTCTCACGGTTTACGACGTAAACACCCGGAGAAAGTGATTTATCGTAAATTTGTATAGGTTGGGTAAAAATGTTTAGCTCTCTCTCCATGTATTCTTGCTCTGAGGTACGTACATACCGGTTCCTTGTGTTTAAGTTTGTGTTATCTCTTCTATCTGCGGAGGGATGATGAACCCTCTTCCAATCACCTCTAAACTAATTCAACTGGCATTTTGTTATCCTTTATCAGTCAGGGTTATCTCAGTTCACTTTCAAATCGCGATTATTTGCTCGTAAGTTTCCAGTGTATCTCGGGGAGTATTAAAATGCTCCTTTGACAGTTTACACAATTCCGGTTATCTTTCCCCATTACTTCAGAAAAGCTTCCCACGATTCCTGCGATGAGGATTCGTTGATCACTAAAAAGTGCTTACTTTGGTATCTCCGCCGTAGCCAGGGAGCAGGAAGCAGAGGAGACAAGGAGATGAGGAGATGGAGAGCCGCCGGTGCTAACGACACTCGCTGAATTCGCGCCTCTGTCCAGATAGCGGCCGACGCGTCGCGACGCATTCCGCCGCCGCAAATAGAGTTTCATTCACAAGCGACGGCGCGCGTCCTTTGCGCATTCTTTTCTCGTAAGGCGTGTTCCAAACTGCACTGGATACTTGCTGCGATATTACATTGATTTTCGTTTTATTCTATTGATCCATTCATATTGAGTTAAACACTATAATAACCAATTTATAACTCTGTAATTCAACCCATTATTTTCTAATCATTTTTCCATTAATCAAATCAAAACCAGAATTTCTTCGTTGTACACAAAAATACAAATAAAATTATTCTTAAGCTTATGGGGTTACCTATTTCTATAAGTGTATTAAAATACGAGTATTTGCAGTGTAGGATAAAAAAACACACAGTACCTACATACAAATGAAATAAAAAACCCATAATAACCTCAAGATAAGGACAATCGAATCCCTAATGATTGTGTATTGCTTCAAAACGATTTAAAATCAATATCTTCCTGGTGCTCTCTAAACAAAATGTCTTTAAATATAAAAAAAATGTTGCTCCATTACCTTCACCAGAAATCGTTCTCAAATAGCGTTCGAATATAAAATTGATGACATCACACTTGATTGTGTTACCAATGTTCGAGACCTCGGAGTTGAATTCGACAGCAAACTTAATTTTAATTTTCACGTTGAAAACATAGTGTCTAAGGCATATCGTCTTCTTGGATTTCTGTATCGAGTCACTAAACCATTCAAAAACCCTATGTCTCTCAAATATTTATACACATCTATAATTCGCAGCATTCTTGAGTTTGGTTCCGTAGTTTGGAGTCCAATTTACGAAATTCACAAAATGAGGATCGAATCCGTTCAAATGAAACTAGTCCGAGCATTGTCTTATAGAGCTGGATTGTCCACTTTACTTGACGACTATCAGAAGCGTTTGGAATATTTTAAAATTGAAACATTGAAAGAACGTCGAGACAAAAATGACGTCAAATTTCTTTACAAAATTATAAATAACCACGTAGAATCTTCCATTTTATCCACAATTAAATTTAATACTAATCCCCGTCATTTAAGAAACCCCGAAACTTTTTACATTCCTTTAAAAAAAACTAATTTAACCTTCTCCCAACCTCTTATGCGAATGTGTCGATTGTATAACATCCACTGTAGTGGCAAGATTAACGAACATGGTATGATCAACGAAATTGATATATTCTGCAACTCACCTTTTAGGTTTAATCAAATCTTAAATACTATTTTTACATAAAACAGAAAAAGGTACACACAAATACAACTTATTAAGATAATTTTATGTGTTATAATATTTTTTTCCTAAATTTAAACATGTGTTGATATTTCTTTTTATAAACGGTTGTTTTCTTTATTTTTCTATTGTTTTTATTAGTGTAATACAGTGTATTGCAACATTTTGGAAATGGATTGATGACCTACCATTTATTTTGTATCTATCAGTAATGTAATGTAATGTTGTCACTCTGTCAAATGTTCCAAATAAATATAATAGATATAGTACACTTGTGAATGTTGTGTTTGTTTATAAGTTTTCGTGGTGTAGTGACGTTTATTTAGTAATAACCTATGTTGAATGAATAAATAAATAATTTAACATAAAAAAACACCCCATTACCGCTTCCATTATTATTCAATTTAACTAATCAATATATTTCTCTTTTTCAGGAAGACACATTTTTATAAGATAATATCTGCGTTGCGTTTAAGGTAAGTCTTAAAATATTTCTTGTGTAGATTACCTTCGTACACACGGTCACAGAGAATCGCATGTAATGTTTATTCCTGCTCCCCTTAATTTATTTAAAATGGCGTTATTTGCTACAGCAATTTCGTACACGTTATAATTAATCCTCTGAACACCCTCTACAATCGTCATGTCACAAACCGTCTGCAATCAAATCAGGCCGCTGGGATAAATCACACTGATTGATTGTCCTCTCGCAAATTAATTGTGTAATTTAGGTGGCTAGAATCCTGGCCATTATAGGTCTACCTAACTACCTATTTATTGATATAATATATTATCCAATTTAAACTGTACAGTTTGTACATTTTTCGACGGGAGTATACTGTATAACCGTGTTTTAATACATTTCACGGGGGCGTTTGTTATGTCTCGGCCGCAAGAATTTATACCAGAATGCAAGTTTTATGGTATGCATCGACCCTACTTATGTATGTGAGCATAACACTCGCGTTTTGTATTCTCTTCATCGCGTCTCGCGGCGAATTCGTGCTCGCGGACACATCGCAGTTTGACAGTTCAGTACTACTTTGCTTCTCACGCATTTACGAATATAATTTTAGTTTTACTCACATCTTGTAGTTTTCTCAATAAATTTACATGATTTTTCTAATTTCTCACGGACTAAAATATGAAAAACCCCCGCTAGTTCTCGGTGCATTAAATATTCTTCATAGACCATAAAATTTATCAACATTTTCCGGTTTTTTTCTTCGGATTTTTGCTACAACGGTGATGTTTGCCAAAACCGTTTCAACACGGTTTTTCTTATTTTTCGATTTTGCATTCGGCTAAGCACGTTTATCACGAGAATTCGCAATAAGTTAGATCCCTCCGCGCCAGCGAGCGTGGCAGAGTGGCAGAGTGGATGCCGGGCCCACGAAGCGTACAATTAAATGGTCGCGTTTGATATGTTCGCGTAATTAGTGAACTCGTGTATGTGAGGAGAGCGCTTGTGTCGTGGAAGCGCATTATGTCGCCTTGAAAAATGTCCCAAATTTTAAAGACAAAAACGTGAAAAAACTTGGCACCGACTCTGTCTGTCACTGTTGGCCGCCATCCCGTCTGATGGTATTTACCTACCCACACCTTTCTTTCTATTCATTCATCCGTCTGCTTGTGTCTGTGCCCGTGCCCGTGCCCGACTGAGGAACGCAGCCACTTCTTGATGTCCTCGTTGAATTACCCGATCGTTAAAAGCGAACGATCTTCTGCAATTATTTATACCGGGTACTTTACATCTGAAAACCAGGTGGAATAAACGGATAAAGTACCTTCCCCAAAGTTCATACTCAGGACAGAATTATCTAAGTACGGGATTTATTTTATTACCGGAATCAAACAAGTGTATCATAAAACAACATCGTGAAACTACCGTCTTATGAAAGTGAGCGATCTCGTTTAATCCGCGATTCGCTTAAATTGTTTTCGTTAGGCTCAGTCGTCAGCTGGAATTATTATCTGCAGCATATTCGTAAACATATTCACTCGACACCTCAATAAACTCGATACGTCAGAGGGGCGAATATCTCATGCGCGCGCGAAAAAGAAAACGCGAAGTTTTCGCGGGTTATCTGTCAGTTAGGCACGCCCGGCTTTTGGCGGTACGGCGCGGGAAGGGGTGGCGGCGCAGATGGTGAGGGGGGGGGAGACGCTTTGCGCCGAGGAGTGCGCACGCGCGCCGCGACGCCGGTAGGCTCGCCGCATTATCACATATGCGTTTTGTGAGAATTAAATTAATTTAGTATTTTTATGATAGTCTGACAATGATGTTTCATCATAAGACATTCAAGGAATGTTGCGTTCAATACTAATATTTATTCAAGAAAGTATTTCTTATCTATGTATTTTATTAGGTCATATGATTTGGTACGTATTTTATGATTGTTATTTTTGAAACCATGGATATTCTGTTAGCATTAGTCAGCGGTAGAGCATCATTATCTCAAAAGCAAACTAGCTCTACTCGGTGCATATTATACCGTTGTTTTTTGCCCAAATATCACTCTTCGTAATTTTATAACTCCCTGGTATTTGCATACTATTAAGTCTGCCGGTGGCATGTTGAATTTAAAAGAATTTCCTTCACAACTGTCCCACGCGCCCCGTGCCCCGTGCCCCGTGCCCCGTGCCCCGTGCTCCGAGCCCCTCGCGACCGGCGCTCAGTACCGCGCGGCCCCCCGACCGCTCCGCACGCGCCGCCGCTCCTGACGCCCCGAGTTCACCCTCACCAAGCAGGAGCAATACTCACCCTCACTTTATGTTTGTGCCCCTTCTTTATGGCTAATCTATAACTTCACTGTATACCTTATCGAATTCGCTTACTTTCACTGTGCTTTCATTGATGCATCGATTTGCGTAGAGAAGCTTTTGCCGGTTACATAGTTCTTGTGTACATCTTCCAGTGTCGCCCGGTTTGTGTTTTCCGTCTTCAAGAGGATTATTGGTCATTTTCGTCCGCACAAAAACATGTTCTTCCGTAGTTCTTAGTGCTTTTTGAAAAGCTTCTTCCATATTACATTTTATCATTCAGCTCTGCTCTTACGTGCTTTGGATAGTTTTTGTTTTAAAAGTTTTCTGTGCACGCTGCTTAAGTTTCCGATATCAAAGGTACCTACTATTTATTTATGAAGATGTAGATTTTCGATTGAATGTTTCCATTATAGTTGTTACTATTTAAATTGTAGCTTTCATTTTCCTTGACAGTTTTCTTTATGTTTTACTCAGTTAGACTACTATTTAATGGTGGCATTTTTAACGAATATTTGCGCTCGTAGTAAATAGTGAAAATATTGTTTTTTGTTAACTTATCAAGTTCTCAGTGAGGTTCTTGTAATTTGACTATTCATGAGAGAAACTGCATACTTTACGATATTCTTGTATTATCGCTGTTACGCTTTCAGTTGCATTAGTCAAATTTGATTAATTTTACAATCCATACGACTACTGCTACGTAGTGAACATACAAGCATACTATGTGTATTGGGCAAAAATATATATTCTGTAATTTTATATAACATTCATGTAACGGATGGAAAGGCTCTTTCCAGAAGTAACATCATGAACACAAAGTTGAATTCTTGGCTCAGATTCGGCCTAGCAAATTTCCGTAATATAAAAGTAGTTCTCTTTGATGTTTAGTTTAAAATCTTGTAAATTGTGGCACTTACGACTGGTACATAACAGAATATGCATTTTAAAGATAAAATTAATCGGATTTCGTGTTCTTATTCAGATAAATGCTGCACATATTTCATTCCTTTATGTCTTATTTTGTTTTATATCAGTATCGATTTTTTCCTAATTCGTTCGTGTTTCAAGACTGCCGCACTATTGTTCGGTAATATTGGAATCTAAAAGAAGTTTACGGACCGGGCCGTGTTATCTGAAACGTCCGTTCAGCTAAACACATAATTTTAATTTGCTCAGCAATAAAACTCCCGGTACATTTTACGAGCGACGGCGGAGGACCAACACTCGATGAAAGATTCGGAATTTGGAACATAATCTAATCATTTTCACTAGCTGGCGTCTCGTATCTCGAATACTTTGTGTATAATGTGTGAAATGACATATTTATGATTGCATTCAAATATTTCCTACCTCGTTGCGATGCCGTCAAACTCTCGTTAGTCATGCCTATCTCAGTAGTTTCTACTCCCCTTTCAGCTGTATCTTCTCCAACATTTTTTATTTGTTGTGTTATCTAACATTTTTTAAATGCCTTCTCAGTTTCCCTCTTGTGCTTAAATTATATAAACCGTCTATTTGTACGCCATCTTGTACAATATGTCGAATGGGAAATTATTTTATGATCCCTCATTTGTTGTTTTTTGCGCAATATCAAGAACTTGTTCAATAAAACAAAACGCAAACTGGACATCAAACTCTTTCGCTGATTGATGTTATTCCATATTACGCAGTTCGGATTTAATTGTGTATGAATTTTATAGGTCATTAACTATTATTAGATGGTGCATGACTGTCTGAACACCATTGTTAAGTTGAAAGTGACCATCTCACTGTGCTTCTGTACGGCTTCCGAGTGATTCAAGAAGGTAAGTTCCTGTGTGACATGTGACTAGGCTTTGCTATTATGTTTCGCTACGTACATTACTTATTATCGAAGATTTAAGTATCGCCATTGAGGTGATGTTTCATAGAAATGTATTATCTAATGTACTCCTCAAACCTGTTAGTGGAGTGCATTCCTGTTTGCGAGATCCCCAGTTACACTTGTACGGAGCCGTTTTCTGTAAATCTAAACGGAAGTGTTAGTTTTCTGTCTCTCGGCATACGATTGGCGGATTGACCGAATCGGAAGCAAAGTTTAGGCTGTTCGCGTACTAAGTGTTTATCTTAAATAAGTTTTATGAAGAAGCTGGGAGAACCCTGCCCTTACTTTTCAAATATTTCTCTTTTGTCGAAAGTTATTTTTGTATTATTCACATATTTTATTTACTTATTTAGTAATCTTGTTGAATCGCATCATAAAGGTTTGCTTTACTGTACTATATTGTACGTATAATATATAAATTAATGCTTAAAAATGTTTTCATTTATGAATGTTATTTATTTCACTAATTTATTCAGCTAGGCACGCTTATTAAACAATATAATTTCTTAGTGCATATGTACGATTGTAAAATTTACCAAATTTACACTGATGTATGTATTATTACCAAATTATAACATTAATCTTTTCAAATCTAGACGAGCGTTAATGTATACCTACCTATAATACCTATCGACCGGTTAATAGCTGAGTGGACAAACACATTAGATTCCTACCCAAGCGTCGTGGGTTAAATTCATCTGCTAGCTAAGTCCTCCATCATTGCACAAGCAACATCTTCCGCTTATTATGATGGTAGTAGGAGTTTTTCAAATATTGTCAGGTTATTCGTAACCCAGGAATGTTTGTCTTTCTTTTAAAAAAAAAATGTATATATATATATATATATAAATATATATATTTTATCAGACGATTATTTTTATTATATACCTATTTTAAATGTGCGTCTATACGACTTACGTTTAAAAGCCATTTTTAAAACTGGAGCTAATGTATGGGTGGAGTAAATTATAATTTCTTTTGACGATATTTTTACCTAACACTAATAATGATTTCTTTTAAATGGGTATGACGTAAGTACTGATCAACTCTATCGTGACATATCTTTACTTTATTAACAGGCACTTGAGTCAATCATTGTTGTGACAACGACTTTCGAAATTTACCTTACTAATTGAAATTAATTTCATTCGGTGAATCAAATACGCAGAGAACGCACAAAAGATATTGATTTTAACTTCTGGCTAATGTGTAAGAAACGCCGCAGGACAATTGCCTTATGTGCCTTCGGTTATAAAATGTTAGCCCAATACCGCTGTATAATACCACGCCAGTATAGTAGCAATGATGCTAAGAAATTAGGTATCGTGTCGGCGAGTCTTTAGTAGTATACACAGTAATGATATTTCCCTTTGTTTGAGGATTTGGTTATATTTTGCGCGCACGCTAAATATAAACTCCATAAATCCTTTGATATGAGAATATCCTGGCTTTGCATTGACTTTTATTTCCCTTTGAGTTGCTGATTCCATTCTATCCGTAGGTATTGAATGTATTCCCTTAACAAGGTGTAGGCTGTGTAAAGCTTCAACTACATGTGACTAGCAACCCTTCTCTGCAAGTCTCCTTCCCTCGCCCATCCCAGGCATAAATGCCTCGAGCCGTTCCTTAGAAAACGATGTATTTGAAGTAAATTGACATTCAAGTTAAAGTACTATAAGATTGTTTATTATTTGCATATAAACATAGTTTTTATTCAAAGAAATGAAAAAATAACTTTGTATGAGACCACGGATATTATTTATTTTTTTATGAACGACCGGTTTCACTTAGCCTAAGCATCATCAGGGTACAAAATTAAACTAAACAAAAAATACAAAGTGTGCGGTTATATATACTACATACAGAGGGAGAACAAAATATAACAAAACAATGAGAAAACAATAGAATAACATTTAAATTATTACAAAGAAACAGAGAGAAAGTGACAGATAATATGAATTGAAAAAGACAAAACGTCAACTAAGAATGTGATTAAAGAATAATGAGAATAATTTCTTTTAATTTATATCTTAATTTCTTGCTTAATTTTTAAAATTAGATTCACTTACAGTATCAGTTCACCTGTATATACAAACACTTAAGTGGAAACCTATAAATGGTCATATTAATACTACTTATATAATATTTTACCTAGTATGTATGTAAACTGTTGGTCTCCCAAACAAATAAAATAAAATAAATTTTATGAGTTTACAGGAAATATACCTAATATTGGACTACTGGACAAATTTACTTGTTTATTGAGAATATGACTATTATTTTAATGGCTTTCTTAATTTCAATGCTTCTAAATTATTTAATCTGTTGCCATGATCATTTTTGTTAAGAATATGAGCACCGGTGCTTTTATTGAAGGTATGATCTTTATCAATAAGATGGTAAGCGAATTCAGAAAAACCGTTATTATTTAAACATCTAAGATGTTCTTTGATTCTATTATTCTTGTACAAAGTAATTTTTTCATTTCTTTAAATATTTCAAACCACAAAGTGATTACTTTCTACGAAAATATATTTTTTATTATTATCAACCCGTGAAAAATTACAGGATGTAACTTGATTTGCTAAGATGAAAACTGAGATTTTTTTGTTTCTACTGCAAAAGTAAGCAATATGGACGCACATTCCAAATATAGAATACAAATAACCGCTTGTCTGGATTTGAAATGATTATTTTTATAATTTTCCTGAAACAAAAATCAGTTCGAAATTCGAATTTTTTTCACTCGTATGTACGAACATACTCGCAATGAAATTATACTGTTAATTATTACATTCGTTTTGGTGATTATGCTATAGAGTAATAAATGTATAATTAAACCTATCATAACTCATAGATTTTTCTTATCAATGCAGAATATTTAACGCTGGTAAATACGACTTCCAATAATTGGATGACAAATATAAGATACCTATCCGGTTATCTTTTATGACGTACGAAAGATAGCTCTCGACTCTCGATTTACAAATAATATTGATTGGGTCAGTGGCAATTTGCGTTATTTTGATTCACATTATTTTCGATTATCTTCAAAGCGGTTTTAAATGTTTTTGAAATTTACTTTGGACTCTTGGGTTCAATAAACTTGATGTGTTGTACATCATTTAAAAAGTCAGTCTTGACCGTATTGACTCTCGGAATTTTTTCCGATTTGATAATATTATTTTTCACATAAATGTTACCCCTACTAAGGCAGGTGTGTAGGGTAGTACCGAAGACTGCTATCTGCTATACGGTTGATCATGGCGCCCGGGGTACTAAGTGTCGCCCCGCCATAAAACCATCCTCCAAGGAATGTACTCCCTCCGTTCCTTATTTGATATTTCTTTCCGCTATGGCAGCAAAAATCCCATTGTATTTTCATCATTTTCACATTTTATCAATACTTTGTGCTTTTTGTGTCTGTCTCATTTGGGAAAATTTGAGTTCTTCCTTTTCGTGAACTTAATTTCGTTCAACAATACCCCCCTCCTCGCCAGCATTGTTTATAATATACCAAATAATTCGATGGAAGCATCGATTCGTTCTTGTCTTTATAATTTTGGTTTCCTAAATAAATCAATGGTTGACCTCGTCGCGATGGCTTAGCATACAAAACTGCGAATTTAAAATTCAATTTAATTGTTAATATAAGGATTTAAGGAACATACTAAATCTTAATATCGATGTTAATGTATTATAGATGAATTTAGTACAATAAATTTCGCATGAAACATTTTTACTGATTGAATTATTTTGAGAGATGCGAACGCAGTGATTATATTTACATAAAATTGCACTTCAGCTCTTTAAATTCCGTAGATTGCAGGTGTACTCCGTCTGGGGCAAAGTTCGTTCCCGGCGTGTTTTCTCAACGGGTTGATGTTTCCCAAGTCATAATCGCTGGCCTCGAAGAGATAGTTGGTAGTTAGGGGGTGCAGCTTCGGTTTGCGGAGTAGACAAACGAGTGCTAGAAGTTGCTCGATTTCTTAAACAGAACATTACAAACAAGTATTCTTAGCATGAATATTATGCTGTGCAATATTATTATCGTAATTTCTGCAAGCAAAGGCGGAAAATTCGTGTTAGTACAGTCAGTATTCTTTTGTAGATGTTTAAGTTTCGTTATCAGTTCCTCAAATTCAGAAGTCTTCTTAATTTGAAATTCTTGGAAGATATGTTATAATTAATTATTTTAGGTTAGCTTTGTCACAGTAGTTGTTGAAAACTAAGTGAGACAATTGAGAGGTTAAATTGTACTGACTGTTTATTAATTATTGATGATCTGCCTTCAGCTTCTCGGTATGTTTGAATGCGTTGTACAAGAAGAATAACAAAAGAAAACGTACGTTATTTATTCCACTAAGAAAATATGTTTCTGAGCTTTTATACGTAAAATTCCTGTACTTTGAAATCAATAGACAAAATAGCTACATCGGCTTTGTCATTTTACCATTTTCTTAGAATTACAAAGATATTTCTACATACCGCCTGCGGCGGGGTACGGTTTGCTGCAAACATGTTTAAACACTCCAAAGGCACCAAAATATACATTAACTTCGGTTTGAAATTAGATGTAATCGTGTTAACTAACCCTATTTATTCACTTATTTGAGTAAAGTGCGGAGACCGGAAGTAATAATAATAACTTGTATTTATATAGCAAGTGCGCTCTACTATAATAAACTTTAAAATAAACATTTTGTGATCTCGTTCAGGGGTCATGTTCTTAAATTTACTCCTGCGGTGCGTCTTACATAGTTGATAAAATAAAAAGTTTGACATGAAGCACTCACTTTGTGGAAAGACATAATTAAATTTTAAATAAAAGTAACTTAGTTTTAACACCACTTTATTGGATACATATATACATAAACCAACCGGTTTCGGCTCTACCTGAACCTTCTTCAGGGCTGAGAATACATATTTGTTCAGCCCTGAAGAAGGTTCAGGTAGAGCCGAAACCGGTTGGTTTATGTATATATGTATCCAATAAAGTGGTGTTAAAACTAAGTTACTTTAATTTAAAATTTGATAAAATAAAGTTACAAAAAATCTTACAGCTAGTGGGTGAATCTAATAATCACCTGCCTATTTGTTCATGGATGATAATATTTTGTTTACGGGCGTATTTTGAACGCAAGTTTCATCGCCGAGTTCGGGTTCATGTGTTTTTGAGAGTTTTGAAGAGATGAGAACGCAGCCTCATCGATGCAAAATATGTCAACATACGAAGTGATTTGATTCAACAACAAGATGACCCGCTCTTGAAGGCACGCGATAGAGGCCGGGTCAAATTGTCTGTTTTTATAAAAGTCCACCTTTTAAAGGGATGCGAGGGTTGAAATATCTTCCAGCCGCGAAAAACCTTACCCTTTAGGGCTGTATTTTCCGAGTATCCTTTATGTGCCACCAAACAAGCGACTAAAATAAATAAAATAACATAACGCTGAGATCGCAGTTGGAAAATTATTCGTTTACGTTCATATACTCGTATATGTTAGTAGATGACTGTACACGGCAGGTATACCGTTAGCGTCGGTCACGCTTGCTTTTTCTTCTTATTCGGTATTTTTATTGTTTACTTCCGAGTTGCGGATTCCAGTGTCTAGAATGCTTAGATAGCCCGCGTGGGCCACTCGGGCTAGGGGCTAGGAACTAGAGACTAGAGACTAGAGACTAGAGACTAGAGACTAGAGACTAGAGACTGGGAAGTGGACTGCTCGCGGCCAGTGGGGCTAGCGGGCTAGGGGTGACTCGTAACCCGAGAGGGTTGCTTGGGCGTTGCGGGCGCGGCCACACTGTTTGCTCAGACAAGGGTTTTGATATAGGGCGTACTCGAATCTATCTTACATTACCTACTCAATCTCTTGTTTTTATAGTCCCGCATTTAACAAAATGCCACCATGTTACCGCACTTGAGTAATTACACACAACTCCATAGCCCTCGAAAATATTGACACAGAATACACAAGATTTGTCCTTTGAGTCACCAAAATTGTCAATAAGTTTGATGTTAATGAAGACAATGTTATTTCAAATCCATCGGTTGGATATACCCATAATTGATGCCACAATTCGACACCGAAACTCGCCATAGGTACATATTTCAATTATTATGGTGGGTTATCTGGTTCGTATATCAACATTGGAAAATCGCTATTGAGCGACAAATATTCGGAATATTTGAATATTATTTGAAATGGTTTTGACGTCCAGTGGGCCGTTCCAGGCAAAGTTGGGATAAGCAACTAGAGCTATAAGCTTGGAGGACGTGGAAAGGTACATTTGCGAAACATTGTAGTCGGGACGGTTGACTTTATAATGACTCGATAGAAAGGGACAAAGATATATTAAATGATGTTGGGTAGCCTATTAGTTACCGCCCACACGGAATTCGGACATTTTTAATAAACATATTTGAACACATCAAACAAAACAATATCAATACACCATTAAAATGATTTATAAAGTCGAAACACTTATAACAGAAGGTTTGCCTAAATAATGATAAAAGTTTTTTTTTGATTTTATGTCTTCATATCATTAAAAATTTGAAAATTCTAAAGTTCGGTCAAAAATATTTAAAACTGTTGAAATACCTCTGAAAAGTGATGTTTTATAATCTCTGTTTGGTCTTATTTGAACATTCACGCATAGCACATGTCACCATCGTGTTTGATTTATTTCACTGCAAGTTTTTTAATCAACACAAATATAGAAAATAACCTCAAAATCCGTTGACGTAAGTTATGCGACTCGATGATGTGAAGTTAGCGCGGACGAAAAACATTATTACATACTTAAAAGTGCTGTAATATTATGTGAAGACTTTTCTTGTCTCTTTCTTTCTCATGGTATACGACGTAAAAACCCGGAGAAAGTGATTTATCGCAAGTTTGTATAGGTTGGGTAAAAATATTTAGCTCTCCATATAATTATATTCTTACTCCAAGGCTATAAGCACCAGAGGCTCGGCCTACTGTGGACGAAAGCTGTCGAAGAAGCCCGAGACAGACTTTGTCTAGACGATGGGTCTCCGAAGCAAATAGAACAGGGGATGAGATGAGATGGTATCGACTATGTTACGTAATCAGGTCTGAACAGCCAGATACTTTTGGCTTTTCTCTTTCCTTTATCCTCCCTCTCCCCCCAATTTTATTACAACGCAAAATATTATATTATAGTCCAAAGTCTTAATAGTTGCGAACAATTGTACCTCTTTTTTATCCGAGTACCGCGCAGAGTTCCAACTGTTTGGAGCTAAAGCAACAATGGCACTCCAACTTTATGTTGTGCCGTGAGGCTGAAAGAAGTGTGGAGGGGAAAGGAGAGGGGGAAGAAGGTTAGAACGGCCTCCATGGTCGAGTGGTAAGACGCTCGACTACAAATCCAAAGGTCGCGGGTTCAAACCCGGCGTACGCCAATTACTTTTATTTAAAAAATATGTGTCATAACACATTTCATTCATATAAAAATAATAAAAAAGTATATTTGCGGCACGTTTCAGAGTGATGGATACTCTAAGTATCGCCCTGGTGAAACACCACCGTTCAGAATCGAATCGTTGCTTGAAATGGCTTTAGCCGTGTTTGGTAACCAGATTTGAATAGCCAGGTACTTCACAACCTTCCTCTTCCGAATCTTCTTCCCCTCCCCACCACCTTCAGCCTCACAGCATACCCTATTTGGGGACGCCATAGTCTCACTGGCTCTAAACGGTTGAGCAGTTGAATAACTCTTGTGCGGTATTCATATAAAAAAATATGTATAAAAAAGGAAGTCTCTTTAAACAAATAAAAATAAAAATTGATCAATCAACAAAAACGAAGATAAAGAAAGCGTAGTATAAGTATTGAAGATTAAAGTATTTATTCATAATGCAAATGGAAGTATATTCCTTTATAAGTCCTATAACGGATAGTTGGAGAAGATAGATTAGATAGGCAGGTGTTATATAATAATTAATTTATCATTGGAAACTCGTTTCAAAAGATCGTTATCCCTGAATACGTTATTTGAATGGCTAGGCCTATGGGATTAAATCACTCATAGGTTGGTTTAAAATGTCCTTGGTTTCGTGAAAGGGGGGGGGTAAGAAGTAAGAAGTAAGAGGTATGAGGTAGGATTGAAGGGTATCTACGCTCGAAACGTACCCCAAAATACATGATCAAGTATTTAGGCATATTCAGGAAAGAAAAGCGTATTGATTTTTCGTATAAATCACATGTTTTTTTTTTACGTGAATACCGCCCAAGAGTCTCAACTGCTCCCAATCGTCTTGAGCCAGTGAGACTATGGCATCCCCAATAGGGGTATGTTGTGAGACTGAAGATAGTGGAGAGGGGAAGGGGAAGGTTGGAAAGTACCTGGCTATTCAGATTTGATCACAAAACACGGCTAAAGCCATTTCAAGCAACGGTTAAATTCTGAATGGTGATCTCCCACCAGGGCGATACTTGGAGTATCTACCACTCTGGAACTTGCTGAAAATATACTATTTTATATCCATCAAATGTGTTATGACATATTAATTAAATAAAATTTACTTGCGCACGCCGGTTTCGAACCCGCGACCTCTGGATTCGTAGTCGAGCGTCTACCACTCGACCGTGCAGGCCGTCGTTTCTACCTACCAAACAATTTTTCATTTTATTGTTTTACCTATCCTTTTTGTGTTCTGTTTCACTGTTTATATGTTACCGGTAATTAATACCCGGCTTCGCCAGAGTTTCAATTTAATTTAATTTAAAAAAATTGAAACAAGCAATGTCATATATTTAACCGTGATGAATATATCCTTTGGAGAGATAGCTAATTATTTTTACCCAACCTATACAAACTTGCGATAAATCACTTTCTCCGGGTTTTTACGTCGTACACCATGAGAGAGAAAGAGACAACAAAAATAACACCGCTTTTATGTACTGTAAGAATGATCTTGGTTTCCCGCGTCTCCGGGGACTCCGCCCACATGTTTTCATATGCGACTTAACTCGACACAACTAAACGGTTTTTTAGGTTACATGCTATATTTTTGTTGATAACAATACTGTGAAAAAGTGGTTATACGAATAAACAAAAACATTATGTCGACATGTGCTATGAATGGATGTATAAATACCCTAGCCTTGGTCAAAGCCACGCCCAGGTCTGCAAAAATCATCAAAAACTGACTACACTGCCTTGGATAGGTACCACTCTATGTACTCTAAGGAAATATCAAAACTCGCTAAAATTGACGTTACGAGCTCAAAATATAAACGTTTACCTAGAAATTCCAGGAAAAGTAAAGTTGTGCTATTTTTATGACACATTGCTCCCAAATTCGAGAGTTTTTACACCTTCAAAGAACTATTTTTTGCTTTATAGATAAGATAAGACACACTGTCGGTATGACCATTTTGTATTGCCGTTGAGAATCTTAGGTTTAAACGAAATATATGTATCAATGTATTAGCTGCGAGTATCTACTTATAGTTAACGGGTATTTCATCACCTCTAAGCAGCGCTACCGAAAATCCAAGAACACTCCCGTCCAGGCTATCGCCCAGTGGCACAGCGCGCCCCTACATCTTAGACAAAGATTTTCCCTTAAGCCACCGTAAAAAAAAATCTAATCATGCTCTAGTATTATCATTATTTTTTATGTAATCTTTTTTTTTTTTTAAATATTTAACTGATATGTATAATATTTTCGTAGAAAGCAATCACTTTGTGGTTTGACATAGTTAAAGAAATGAAAAAATAACTTTGTATTTTTTTATTTAATTAATATATTTTTTTGTTCAAAATGATATTTTTTAAAACTTTGTTCTAACAGTAGGTATAATATAAATTGAATAAATGTCTAGTTTCTAGTTAATGATAATTACCTCCCTAATTGAAAAAGTTCTCGTGCTTAGGGAGGGAGTACTATAGATTTATTGAAATTATTTTTGGATGATTAAAAATGAATATCGTATGAAAATAATAAATTCTAGATTATTTTAGTGAAAAGTGTATTTTGAGTTTTTTTTTTGAATAGTTGTTTTTGTCTATTATGTCATTAGGAAGTTTGTTGAATATCTTACTATAAAAGATCATACCTTCAATAAAAGCACTGGTGCTTATATTCTTCACAAAAATAATCATGGCATCAGATTAAATAATTCAGAAGCACTAGAAATTAAGAAAGCCATTAAAATTAATAGTAATATTTTTAATAATCAGGTAAATTGTCCAGTAGTCCAATATTAGGTATATTTCCTTTAACTCATAAAATGTATCATTATTCTTTGATCACCTTCTTAGTTGACATTTTGCCATTTTCAATTCATATTATCTGTCACTTTGTTATAATTTAAATGTTATTATATTGTTTTCTCATTGTTTTGTTTTTTTTTTTTTTCTCCCTCTATGTATATATAACCGCACACTTTTTATTTTTTGTTTACTTTAATTTTGTACCTTGATGATGCTTAGGCTAAGCGAAACCGGAAAAATAATATTCGTGGCCTTATACAAAGTTATTTTTTCATTTCTTTTCATATGTATTATTTATATGACAGGCAGAGTATTGCGCCCACCGTTCTATTCCGCTGAAATAAACCATTTATCATTATTATTAAAGTTACTTGACTAGTGAGTGACTTTAGTGAGTGTTGTATTGCACGAAATTATAAATTAATTTGGAAAAAAATAATCTATACCTGCAGCATTATACGGCGACAGCTTTATTATTGGCCACATTATTTAACGTCACTGTTGTTTTTATAGGGTAGTCTTTTTGAAGAATTTATTACGCATACGTGTGACTTACATAATCTTCATGTTTGATTTATGCAACGAAAGCATATAAATCTAAAGGCGCTGTGCCAAAGTTGAAAAAAATAAATATTGTTCGAATAATTATTGGCCCAGATTTATAGCCGAAAAGTTGTTTTCTTCTGCCGCAGTGCGGTCTTTTCGTATCAAATTCCACCCACATACCTACCTACATGGGCCCAAGAACCCGCGCCGCGCCTGACGGGAAAGCTAAGCCCGTATCACACGAGAGAATAAATTGCTCAGGATCACGGGCTAGGTATATAGTATATAGGTGGGAAAAATTGATCACATTTGCTGTTAAATGATCATTTTCAAATAATTTTACTAACGTGAAGTGAGTCGTTAGGCTCTAATGAAAACAGCAAAAACCAGCTCTGGGGTCATACAATTCGCAGTGATATCTGTGGAATTTCTAGGTTAACGCAACTATTTTCAACCCCCAAAGTCATTTTCATTATGTGTCATGGATCTTTGAAATATCCAATAAACTGTCAAAAAATATTAGACCAAACGCCGTTTTGTTTCATATTTACTGATGGACGAAGCCGGGTAGTTGAAGTAGTATTGCATAACATATTATGTGGCGTTTGCATTTCAGCACTAACTAGGTATTTATGCCAGAAGAATAATTTAAAAAATCAACGTGTTTTTTTCAGTTTTCCCCCAAAATTCCCACATTTATCAAGTGGGTCAACAAAACCCTACTCTACCCTCTTGTTATTTCTACGTATTAAAAAAAATATACCGAAAAACTTACGACGTATAAATTACCATAATTTGCCATTTTTTTCCGTTTTAGCTATTGTAACCTTTACACAAAATACTAATTTAATTTTAAAGAAGCATTTACTTTATGATAAAAATCCTGTTCATTTAAAAAAAAAATGCTACTTTGCGTTCAAAAACTCTCTGAGTAGTATTTCAATCGCCGTGTACTCGTATTAAGGTTTTCCGACAAGCACAATGCCGTATGGTCAGGTCTTAATCAGTGTCGGTTCGTGAATTTTTGTGCTGGGAAACAAATACTCCGATGTCGTTGATATATTTAGCACGTCAATATTACACTATAAGAATACCTTAGTACAGTTTTTTTCATCTGGTAGAGCTCAACTAATTGTTAAAACTAATTAACTCTGAACCTGTTATTCAATATAATTTTTTGAACCTGTTATTTATTCAATATTATTTGTTCTTTTCATTTACAATATTTTGGCACCTGTTATTCAATATCACTTTTTATTTTCTTTTACAATATTTTTTGCACTGCTTATGAGTTTATAATATATAAAAATGATAATATTTGTGTCAAAGCCTTTAACGGGCGTAAATAAAAATGATTTTTATGTAACGTAAAATGATTTTTATTTTTCTCAGAATTTCAATTTTTTGTATGAAGATTTTTAGACAAACTGGTGCAGTGCGCCACCAAAACTGAAAAATCCTGAAAGTCTTTATAAAATCTTTTTTTTTTTAAATACGGTTTTCGGCTACAAAATCATCATTAACGTAGTATATTTTAATCTTAGCAATATTCTATAATACATTCACGAGCCACCACTACTCCTAATACGGTTTCAGATTTCACAGAGTGTACAATTTTTTAGCATGTACATACGTATAATACAATAGCTCTAAGGGGTGGAAAGCTATTCAGAAAACTCGCCAACAGGTGAACAGCTTAAATCTCTGGCGAGAAAATACTTTATTTGTATTTACGAGGAAATACTATACTACTAAATAGTGTAAGGGTGATGATCTTACTTATATAATAGAATCACGTGGTTTTATGGTGTGGGTTAGCTAGAACCTCTGTGATGCCACATGTATTTTCCAACTGCTCGAAGCCAATGAAACTGTAGCATCCCAATTTGGGTAATGTTGTGAGGCAGAAACGGAAGGAGGAAGGGTGCAAAATGCCTCGCTATTAAGATATGGTCACTTAATATTGCTAAAGTAATTTAAAACAACGTTTCGATTCTAAGTTAGTCATGCCGGTTAGTGGCCGATTAGTCCAAAGCGTCGGGTTGCCACCCAGGCGTCGCGGGTTCAGTAATTTACTTGTTAAGTCAAGTAAGAAAGAGGAATTCAAATATTGTCAGGTTATTCGTAACCGGCGAATGTTTGACTTTTTTTTGAAAGGTCGTCTCTCACTAGGGCGATACTAACTAACTAACCGTCACGCCATTAGGCAGAGAGGACGGACCGCCATACAACTCTGTCTTGGCACACACTCCTTGCTTCGTTCACATGCACACATACTCTTTTGTTATTCTGACTCTTCACATGACCCGGTTCAAGTATTTGATTTACTTGATCGTGCCATGTCTTCGACTTCTTTTTCCGTTCGCTTTCGCAACATATATTATTTTCACGCTTCTTTTCGTTCATTCGCTCTACATGCCCAAACCAAGCGTCCCTTTCTTGATCCTATTCATTACGCTTACATTCTTTCCGGATATCCACATTTTACTACTAAGATTAGCTTTTACTCAAAAACGAGGTTCAAATCAAATCTTTCATGAATCCAATACAACAGTGTTTGTCAGTAAATCGCTCGTAAGGTTATGTCGATAATGGAGAACAAACATATCTTATATTAAAATGCAACATAAAACACGATGTAATCTGTATGAACATCAAAAAGTGTGCCACATGTCGTAAAGTTCTTTCCTTTTACCCTTTATTGTATTCATATCTGGCTCGTGAGCCCATAAATGAGGCTCCTAGGAATTGCGTTTATATTTCACTGAAAAAAAAGATACTCTTCACTTTGAAGGCCGTTCTTCTTCCATTCCGGAAATGGGACCTTTGGGAAACTATTTTAATTCATACCCCGAACCGGCCTTATGTACGCCCAACTTGCGTCATATTCACACTTCGTGCCACCCATGTAACGCTATACTAAACCCAGAGTGTGTTCCCTCGGTGCCAACTTGGCAACGTACTCCGTATGTATTGTATTGCCCACTTAAAAGTTTACAGCACTTCGTCGTGTTGTTATTGTGTAATTAAGTGATAAAATGGCGAGTTCAATAAAAAAAAACACTATTTTTGATTTTTGCTAATTTCTTATTCGTTCTACTATTTTTATTATCAAAACCACTCAAAAACCAGCACCCAAAAATACACACTTTTTGGTTTTCTAGTACAAGCAAAACTACAAATTCTTTATCTGTCAATTCTATACGGGTAGTTAGAAAAATGTCTTAAGGTTTTCCAGTGAATACAATTCATAAACAGTAATCTTTTAAATTCTTTTTGAAATGCATGCTTGAATTTTAGGTAAAACGTATAAAAATGCCTTGGCTGGTTTTAAAACTGCACCTTTTACTGATATCTCAGTATGTTTTTCATATTTTTTAAAGGATTACAGTTATTTACTGGAGTCTTCAGACTATTTTCTAACTACCCATATAAAATTTGCACATAAATCATTTGTAGTATTGATTGTATTAGAATGCCACAAAATAACGTTTAGCGTAATTCTTGGGTGCTAGTCCTTGAGTACGATTCGTCGTTTAACGTTTCAAATTTTACAAATCAAGAGCAATATTTTTGTGGGTAAAATATGAAGAGTTCTTTTTATACTTATCATACCGTTTAGCATTCACCCCGTCCAGCCGGCTGTAAATATGACCAGATGGTGCCCTTTGTTTGTTACTTGTCAGGTGACTGGATGATCCGAAGGTCAGACGGGGATACCGGATGTTTGCAAAAATAGAGAACAGCAGCATTTTACCATCCCCTTTGTCTACTGCGGTTAATAGGCAAATGACCCACGCTTTCACACACACTCTTTATCCGTGTATTACAGGTAGCCACACCCGCTTTTATATTTCTCGCGTCTGCGCTTCATCGCATCGTAGTTTTCAAATCATCTATCTTTGTGCCACTTTTAATTATATCCCTATTCAATTCGCCACGTGTAAGGCTGAAGCGTCCACAGCATGACATTCTGGCGGTCACTTTCCGTTTCGTTTCCATTACTTGTAACATACACACAATTTTTCATAAGTTTGTTTTGTCTTCGAGAAGTGTCACAATGAATCTTACCAAACATTTTTATTTTCTTTTTGGGATCGCGATATATTTAAATCACTGCATAGTACGGGCGCATTGGGGATTATAATTTTCTCGCGTGGCCCAGTTGTTACGTGTTCTATCTTCTGGGAAAATCACATATACATTTATATGGCTCGTACGAATTAACTTATTCACACAAACTGGTTGTACTCCAGCTAGAAACAAGGGATTAGGGTATTTTACTAAACATTTTATCGAATAATATCTCCGTATCCTAAATTTCGTGTTAATTTATCTCCATTTTGTATCATTTTGGTTTCCATTTAAACACATATTTCTTATGGACAAACTTTAAGACGGGAAAAGTTTTACTAATATTTTAATTTTATTGAACTTTTACGCATGAAGCCCGATTCACACCAACGTCCGGTTCCGCTCAGTGCCGATATTGTTCCGCAAGAAAACTTATTGATATGGAATGAATATCAATCAAGGAGTATGTGCCAAGACAAATTTGTGTGTAGGTATATCCTTCTGCCCACCCTTGTGATATTTAACTACTTATTTAGTTAAATAATTATTTTGAAGTGTAAAAATACTTACAACGCAGATTTTTTTTTTTTTTAAACCAATTTTTTATTACTAAATAATATTTTTAATAATTAATAATTAATAGAAATATTATTTAGTGATAAAAAAATGGTTTTTGAGAAAAAAAAATCTGCGATGTTAGTATTTTTACACTTCAAAATAATTATTTAACTAAATAAGTAGTTAAATATCACAAGAGTGGGCAGAAGGATATACTGCCACACAAATTTGTCTTGGCACATACTCTTTAATTGATATTCATACCATATCAATAAGTTTTCTTGCGGAACAATATCGGCACTGAGCGGAACCGGACGTTGGTGTGAATCAGGCTTAAGACTTGAGTGTCCGGATTCGATTCTTACCACAGAATTCTTCCAGTTTGGGTGCTGTAATGTTGTATATTTTAACGGACCTAATGGAATTGCTAAGTCGTGCGGGTTATTGATATTTAAATAAATAATATGATTCTGAATACTAGTATTTTATCCAAGCCGGTTTCTAGTTTCTTACAACGTTACTGTCGTTGATACCCCATTAAAATCCTCTCTAAATCTTAATACATTTAGTAGGTACTTGTATTCTCCCCCTTTCCAAGAATTTTCTTTTACAACGTCCTACTCCTTCGGCTTTTAATCCACCCTTTCGCCTTCGAGGCAGCAGGTGCTGCTCGGCTTGATTTACGATCTCGGAATGGAAAATTTCTTGGAAATTTATTTGGCATTTGATAAACCGACCTTTTGTGTTTTCCGGATTTTCCGCCGATGCTGCTCAGGGCTCCCGAGCTCGAGGAGCAGTATCGATCGTCCGGAAATAGTCGCTCACTACTGTGGCGGTAATGCTCTTGCTACATCCCGATGTTCGCCAAGTGATTATAGCTACATCCCTTCCCGTCGCTAGTCTCATGGCTCGTCAAATCGCTATCTCCGTGCTGGATGGTAGTTACAAAACATATAATATCTTTTCTAATGGTCGACTTTGTGATAGGAATAAATTCGGTTACTCGACTAATAACACGCGTACCGGTGTGTTTCTACCTAAACTTTACTTGCTTATAATTTTCAAATAGGAGTGTTCTTTTAATGCTGATATTAATAATAAGTTTGTAAGTATTTAATACTAACATTTTAGAAATTAATTTTACGATCCCGCATAGTAAAACTGACTGCAATAAATTTCGTGATTTTTACAGAAAAGGTACTAGATTCTACACACCCCTATGTTTCGTTTTCTGTGTTTTAAAAAAACATGTCGAGATATTTAACATGTTTAATAACATTGCAATAAATACGAGGAAGTCTCCATTAAATGAATTTAAATGCCTTTTTAGTTTTTTTTTGCTGATTTCCAACGATTGAGTACATTTAGTTAATTGTGTATTTTTTATCAATTTTTCCCAACCACACTGGGTAATCATATTTGGGAAAACTGTGTGTGTATCAAATGTTGACAACTAATTTAATTAGATATGTATAGGTTGAGAAGGCGCTCAGTTGGCAATACAGTCGCAGTTATTACCTCATACATTATAACTTTGCACCCGGGATGTGCAAACTTAACGGTTCAAACTTCAAATAAATGTCACGCTATACGTACGTTTGCAACGGAGCGCCGGAATAATATAGCTTTGCTTTAGCGTCGAAGTTTTGGTACCTACCCTTGAGTTAAATTGTAGGCTAAAGGTTATCAACCCTTCTTGCCCTCGGGACTTGTTCTAATTTATTAATTATAAACAAAGTGTCTTGTGTCATTTAAAATTTGTAAATATACTTTAATTGTATATGTGTATTGCGAATCAGTTATTCGGATTGGTTGGTTGGTTTAATTATCCGATAGCAGATTTGATTGAAATTTATTATTTATTTGCGATACACGTTTTAATCGGCAGACATATTAGTTGTGTCCACATAGATGAAATAATTACCGGAGAGGAAGTTATTTTATCAGAGCATTTCATTTCCTGGATATTGATTGACAGGTGTGATGACTTAAATTATAACAAAAAACTGTTTCTTTTCTGTAATATTTGCATTTTGAACAGTGAGTGAGAATTTTGTTTAGTGTGGGGGGATTTCAACCTTTACATTCAGATAATGAAATGCGTTTATTCAGTTATTCTGATATATAACCGTCTTCTATTCTGTACAATGTTTATGAGAACAAAGTATTATCTTTAATGAGCGATATCAACCCTTGCGTTTTGTTGAGTTTTTCTTTAAACGTTTTAGCAGTTTTTTCTGACCAATGCTGCTTTCGCTCCCTGCATCAGATTGAAATCCTTCTAATTTGATCCCCGCAGTAAATGGCCTGGAGTGTCGCCGCAGAATAATCTGGCCACATAGTTTGCAGCGCATAGCGGAGTAGACAGCAGAGAGTAGACAGTAGCAGAGGAGAGAGATTGATTAATTTGTGCGCCGTGCATTTTAATTAAAAGGTCCTTCCGACCGCCATGGGACTCTTTGAGGATGATTTATTATACTCGTAATTCTTATCGCCGCGCAACGCTATGCGTTTAAAACCACGAAAACAATATTAAAAAAGCTGTAAATATAATAAACCACATTAAAACTTATAGTTTTTCACTGAGCATAACTTTTGATGACAAAAAAGTTAGTCGGTGTCCTGCTGTCAGTATCGAACTCGGCCAGTCCGACTGCTAGCCTAGTCTCATATCAACTGTATCATCGACAACCTCTTACCAGGTAAACGTATTTTTACAAATAATATTTTGGATGATTTTTGCTACATTTTGTAATTATACATTCAAGGCTGATTCAGATGTATAATTTTTCCTTATCCTTCGTGTCCAATCAAAGAACGTACTAACGGTTTCATCAATATTCAATCTCTACAGCATTGCGTTTTTTTTTATTCCGCCAGCAGGGTAGATAAAGTAATTGTATTCTGAATGTGCCAGCGGAGATTTTATCAGCCACAATTTTTTATGTGTTTTGTAAAAGAACAATTTCAAATAACATTCAAATGAACCGTCATACCGTCAAATGTTACGCGTTATATTTGTATATGGTCTGAAAAGCAATTTATTACATTTTGACTGGACTTTTTATTGCCACTTTATTTTTAGGTATTTTGTTTAATTCTATGGGGCTACTAAGACCTAGTGAATTAATTCTTGGTATATTATATATAACTAAAGCGGTGGTTAATATTAATGTTATTTTAGATAACACTTTAAAACCTTTATTTTTAAAGGATCGGAACCATGTTCAGAGTAGTAGACTGTTTTATCCATTCGTTTTAACTATGTCACGGATGAAAAAAATAGGGCCCAAAAAAACACATTGATTCAATGAAAAAAAAAACATTTATTTTTTATATAAATACCGCACAAGAGTTTCAACTGCTCCCAACCGTCTATAGCCAGTGAGACTATGGCATCCCCAAATAGGGCATGTTGTGAGGCTGAAGGTAGTGGGGAGGGGAAGGAGATTGGAAAGAGGAAGGTTGGGAAGTACCTGGCTATTCAGATCTGGTCACCAAACACGGCTAAAACCATTTCAAGCAACGTTTCGATTCTGAATGGTGGTCTTTCACCAGGGCGATACTTAGAGTATCTACATTGATATATCCCTTCTTTTACTTGTGCTTTGGCGTTATCTGTATTCTGTGTTTGCATACAACGTACATTTTTACCCGCTTTTTTTAAAAGTTCAACTGAATCTAAAAGAATTCGGCTTATCGCTCCACAGCTCCGTCCAATAAAAAGCGAGTTTACCGCTCTGGTAACTGTGAGAAAAGCTAGAACCTGTTCTTAATGACCTCGCCACGGCAAGGCAGCTACGCTGAAACGTCGCATAATTTTCCGTTTTTCTTCCTTAAGTGATGAATGTATATTCAGTTCGCCGCAGGAGCGCTCCCGCCGCGGCTTGTCGCCCAAACTCTCCGTCCCTGGCTTCGCTATTCTAACAAGTCTGCGGTAAGTCGACTTGTATCGATGGCAATACATTCATGCGGGTTTCCGGCAAGCGATCGAGGCGGTTCGGTAAAAATACCGATTTAAAAAAATGCTTATATATGGTAGTATGTTTTATGACACGTTGGCGCGTCCGAACGAACATATTTTTGAGGTATTAAGGAAAAACGTAATGCTTTTATTTTTCGAAAATTTTCGAAAAAAAAATTACTAATGCTCTCGAAAGTCAGATAGACTAATAATGACAAAATGCCTGTGCGGAAATTCGCCTTGTTGACAGAGGAAGGTTCCAAATCGGCAATGTCTCAATTATATTGAAACTGCTCGCCTCCTTGTTTACGTAAGCCGTGTGTTTACATATCGGTGGTTATCTGGAGATCAGCTGGTCGCCTGTCTGTGTTCACCGCCATGTATAAACTAAGCACACGGTCATTGTTCGCTTATGGTTGACCTGATGAGGCCTTCTACGTATCCATGTACGAGTATGTATATGGAAATTTATGTTCATTGGAAATCCCTTTGGTTTACGAGATGTTTTAAGCTACTCCGACTCTACGTATTTCATATAAGGCATCATTTTTAAAGAGGCAATTTTTCTCTTACTCCAAAATAAGTGATATCTCAAAGTTTCAAGTTGTTTAAGTATTACCAAAAGCTTTTTAGGGAGACTTATTGAGGTTAAACTAATCCACCCAAATGATACAATTAATACAGATAATATAGTATTACAATATCCCCGCAACGCATAAGCCAAAAATATTTGGCAACCTTGCCTGAGTTTGTACTATCGGCACGCGTATATATTATTTAGGTTGATAATAAGCTTTAAGGTTTATTTTTAGAGTTCTATTTTTTTAAGTTTGAAGGTCTTTTTTTGGATAATAACTACAAGAAAATCCCTTGATTCAGTTCATTATTTATTTAACGTCAGAAAATAGCGTGTATTATGATAGGCACCTATCTTCATCATAAAATTTAATTATTTCTTGAAATCGCGCTCATTGTTAAACGCAATTAAGCCCGAAACATTTTTAAACCTGAAATATATACCTGACGCGAAATGAAGTGATAACGTTTATTTGATTTATGGGGTGAGACATGCAATTAATGTCTCACCCCATCTCCTCTCTCTAGTAGTCTAGTGGATTAAGTTGTTGCAATTATCGTCACCGTCTTCAGTCCCGGGGGCGCCTGCTGCAGGACTTACTGCAATTCGTGTAGTTAAAGGTTCAGGCATGTTGGAACGCTTTTAGCCGCACACAACTGCAGATCTCCGCCCGACTTGGGTAGGATAGATAAAATTATAGAAGCACGCGAGATCTCGAATTCCATTTCATCGCTAATGTGGTATTCTAAAGCCCGTGAACTGGAAGTGAGGCTTCGATGTGTAAACCGTCTCCCCATCTCGCGACTCGGAGTAGAGTTTCAAGGAAGTTTCTCGGCCGTTTTCAAAGGCGCATAATGGTAATCATCGTTTTGTTTTGTATCGTGTCCTGATTTAGTGGAACAAAATAAGCTTTGCACACGTTAATTACGACACGTGGTGTTTTCATTCCACGAATACCTTTACTCATATAGATATCTCCGGTGTAACCGAGCTGAAACACCAATATCTGTTCATGTAAACGGTTTAAAACAACCAAAAGTCATAAAAAACACCTGCTAGTGGCTATAAAGCAGTTTTCGGACTAACCGTGAACTGGCACGATAGCCAATAATTCTCCCAGATACAATCGTAGCCACCCACCGTCGGCGTTGGTTCCTATCTACCTGCTCACACCATTGTTTTACCTTTGGACTATTGTACAATTCTGTTATTTTAGTTACTTTACGGAGAATTTTTATTTTTTGATCTTCGTGTTTTTCTAGGAATTCAACTCGTGCGTAAAAGAAATATCGTATCAATTCATGATTTCGAATAATATGTCCCTCGAGAAAATGCTGGAGAAATCTTGTGTCTACTACGCACCGTCTTATAAGGATTCATGAATTACCAATTACATTCTGTTTTAAATGATTATTTTTAAAATCCTCTGTGTTGTTGTTATATCCTTATATTGTTTAGCCACCAATATGTTTTACTGTTTTGCTTTCCTCGATTGTTTATTCACTTAGAATATTCATGTTCCTTGCGGTGTACCAGAGAGAGAATAAATTGTTTCCATGTATCATGTATCTGGTAAGGGGTGCACGAATGAATTTCTGGAATTTCTCAAGTTTTTCAGAAATTCCCGCCCCCTGAATCCCGCATGTTTTCTTTATTCTTTCGGTTGCCATGCAAATGACATAAACTGTGACCGGCTATTTTCAAGTTTCACGAATAATAAATAATATTTTCTCGAAAGCGTTGATAAATTTAAACAAATTTACATAATATTTTAATGTAAAGGGAATAAAATTATATATTTTTCAGTAAAATCTTTCCGCCGCATACTTGCTTTAAATAATGTAGGTACTTTATCCTGCTGAATGTGACAGTCTCTGTAGCGTAATGGCCTACGAAATAGTTTGTAAGTGATAATGCGTGTTTAATTTCCACCTAACGCAACTATAACAAGTTTTACAAAAATCGATTTACAACTTCCGTTAGAAATTCCATCGTTAAATAAATTTAAGAAAAACATCTAAAGTATGATTTATTAATTGTATGTGAATAAGTGGGGCAGCATTATATAAAGTAAAAAGGTCTGTACTGTAAATCTTTGGGTTATGAGCTTTACAAATATTACATTTTTTAAATTATTTTGTGATTTATTATGTACCTTACTATAGGATAAGTATACGATAAAGTCCTCTAAATTCGAGAAAGAAATTATAAATTGTATTAAAATTTTGTTAATTACACAGGCGTTCAATAAAATCTCAAAAATGTTTATCTCGATTGTATTGTCAATAAATAACAATACATCAAATACTCGTATGTGACCTTTTCAACCTTATTTTCAAAAGCTTTGTTTAGGCATTGTTTGTTTATACAGAGGGACGCGTCTTTTCCATCTATGGATTCAGAATGTTGTCAGATATTATTCTACCACGCGCCTCGTTCATACTAACAACCCCGAGGGGTTGTTTATTTTGGTCTTTATGAATTTTTATATTTTTACAGATTTTTTTATCATCGATAATTCTGTTTTATTAGACGAATGTGTACTAGAGCCTTCCAACTATTCCATACGCAAGCTACTTAAAAGTGTTCGAAGCAATCCCACATCACTCCCTCCGGAGGATTAATGTTTATCCGGTCAAAATATATTTTCGACTGAACAACCTTCACCCCCGGGCAACGGAAACTACGAAAATAATTTCCGGTCTTCCGTAACTACGCGATTGAGATTATTGGTATTGATATTATAATTATTAGCATCGTTGTTTTATTATATTTAAAACTTAATTATTTACTAATCTCTGAATAAATATTAAAAACATCTGACGTTTTACCAATTTAAAAAATTGCATTCTACGCTAAAAATAGGTTGAAATGTTATACTTTTCAACCACCCTTTTGTCTCTGCTGGATTTTCATCCATTTTCTAAGAGCGGCGCCCTTTAGAAAGGCAACGTCGAGTAGGACGCCACGTGCGGCGTTGCCATTTCTCCATAGGGCGGGAGAGCTTTTGAGTGCAAGCCCATGACTAGTATCTTTACTCGCTCTGTGTGTGGAATGGTCAAATAGGAGCTTTGCTGTAGTAGCTAGTATTTGATTCTTAATATTAACGTTTGTGCTATTCACGTTGACATTCTATTTCCTGCCGAATATTAGCCCCACAACAACCCAAATAAAATGAATAATAAAACAAAAGTGGTTTGTACAATATTTCTTCGTTACATATAACGAAAACATTAATGCTTTGTAGAAATTTGAGGAATTATTAAAAATATGTTTGATGGGGAAAAAAGTCGTTTTGATAATTGATTATTGAAGTCATCTTTCGATGTCTAAACGGTATAATTAATATCGTCAGAGTTAAAAATCATCCGTGCTTTGTTATGAGCCTGTTTTAAAACGTCGGTTTTCAGTTCGTTAGTTCTAGAAGTTTAGAATGTTTTAGGTTTGTCGCCATTATCTGTGTCGAGTACGAGCACGAGCTTTGCGTGAAGATAGGTGACTCCGCTCAGCCGCCAGCGGGCATGCGAATGAAGTGGAATATGAGGCAAATCTACGGCTGTATGACGTGTTCTATGTATCCACCTTTATCTTGCCTACACTACTGTTACTACTACTCCTGTTGACATTTAGGATTCTCTTCAGTCAGATGAAACATCACATGTGCTTTGACGTTTGTGCTGTTTTTATATTACGCTGAAAGAATATCTCATTTCGTCGTCAAAGCTTCTAAGTAACTTAGATCGTTACACAGTGAAATAAACACTTATTGCCCTGCTGAGAAACCACCATTAACAAATTGTTTCGGGCAGTTGGGACTCTTGTGCGATTTCACATAAAAAAGCGTGATTGAAAATAAATACGACCTACGTCATTTTGAACTCTATCCATAATTTTTTTTTTAACGCAAAATTCAATACATATTCTTTGATCCATTTTTTCAAAAAGTAAAAAATTGAAGAACACACAACGTGACTAACCTTTCCAGTTGTCAAAAACAAATCACTAATCCAAAATGGCTGATAATGCTAACATATGATAAACATATGTGTACCAACATAACAAAAAATAAACAACGATAATCGAATGTACACAGCCCGCGAGAATTCAAAATTCACCTTTTCTTTTGAACAGGCCATGTATGTTTCAAAATTGACTACTCAGACTTTGAGAAACAGTCTACTACTAAGTAATACTGTTTCTCAAAGCGGGCTAACCTTTAGGCTCGGAACTGAAGCTTTCATGTCTCCCTTGCTGGGGAGGGAGGGTGGGCGGGGGTGGCTGCAGCAACTTATGCATTTATTTATCCCCTCATGCATGTTCCGAGCCCCGCTTCTCTCAGCTTCCAGAGGCTTCTGAGGTTTTTACAAATCTCAGGTACCCCGGAATGTAGGAGATACGAATCAAACTTGTAAAAATAACACAGTATAGCAAAAGGCTTTTGCGAAGAAAGCTATTCAAAACATGTCCATAACATGATTTAAATGAACACAAACTCTGTAGAGTTTTTCTAATACCTATATATGCCAGGTGGGTTTATTAACGGGGTTGACGACGTTTTCATGAATGCATTCCTTTCAGTAAGAGATTAGAAAATAAAATTGTTCTTGTATATCAAATGATAAAACCGTTAATGTTTAGTTTAATATTTGTTTATAGATCTATAAACTTTATGTAAATGAGGTTGTTAAAACTGGTACTTCTTTTTCGCTTTCGATCCAGTCCGTCGCGTTCCTCAGCCATGGCGATTTCCGTCAACTTATTCCAAGTTTGCTCTCAATCAATTCTTGCTTCCAATTCAAATATGTACATTTTTGATTATCAGGTATACTTGGACAATAAAGCACAGAAGCGAATTATTGACTTTCGCCTCTTCATATTTATTTACCCCCGACACCAAACAGACTATGTATATATTATATTCTACCGAAAAGGCGTACTAAATTCCAAATATCCGTCGCTGCAGAAACTCCCATGAATCATACATGGGAAGGGCTTTAGTCATATCTTGGAAGATAAAGGTGGCACTTTGACGCAGGTAATCCTACAAATCCCTTGAATCTCCCGTTTCATAACCATTTAAATTATTCTCATAATCCTTACATTTTCAAGGAATGGTTGAAGTGTCTCGAATGAATTACTTTGATGAACTGAATCCCTACAGCGTGGATTGAAAAATAAATGATCTGAAACTGAATTTAATTTAATATCTGGCATAATTTCTCTGTCGAATTTAAAGTTTTTCTTCGCAAACCCTTTATTTCCTCTTATTAAATAATGCTCCGGGAATAATGCATAGCTTTTCGGGTATACTTTAATAAACGCTTTTGACAGGGGTCACCTTAAAATTTGAACAGTTTTCTCAAGGGACGTACCTATTAACGATGTATAATATCAAGGTTCTGACGCAGTATTCAATTAACCCACGTCATTTGCCATCTCCACGGCAAAGATATTATATGATGAGGTCCCTTTACAGTAACTTATAAATATCCTGGAAGATTGGCGATACTACGAGTACATACCTGCTAGCATTTTGTGTTCAATCTGCTATGCGAACCCTCTTTAGCCCAGGAATCTATTTATGTAAGGCTGTGGATGCTCCTGGCATTTTGTCTTTATATTTAGGTACTGTCTAAAATTATTTTCCTGATATTAATTAAGTGGTTTATTATTAAATCGTTTATAATAGGATTGTGTGGAATAAATTTGTTTTGCTTGACAGTTTGTTGTAAATTAAGGTTTCATTTTTTCTATTAATGACAGTCGTAAAGAAATTAATCTTCCCAACCCAAAGTTAAATGCGTAGGTATAGTATTACCTTAAGATATTTATAAATGTTTAATACTATCTAAAAAAGAGATTTAAACATGGGCATATGTTAGCAAACAGTTTAAATGACTGCTTGACCTATTTGAATAGCAAGGGATTTCTTCAAAGTGTTTGCTCGGCATTTGAAATATGGATGCACTAATGATAAATTAATTGTCCAAGATGTTCGACAAATTCGATCGGCGTAAAATGTTATTTATCTTTTCCCCTTTCAAGGTTTTTTGTTGTTTATTTATCGTATTTTTAAATGTTCTAGTCTTTTATTTCGAGCTATATTTGTTGCTTTTTTCGTTTAACGTTATGGAATCCCTATCAGTAACAATGTTCAATGAAATGGAAACCCTGGGAACGCAATCCATTAAGCAACCTTTTGTTTCACGTTGGTAACGTTGTGGAAAATTGTATTATGCTCAGCCGCTGATCACTTGTGACATGAAGTTAGCGTTGCCGTGCACTGTTCCGTCCCGTATCATTACCGAAAGATGTAAATAATGCGAACAAATTCGAATATAATCCTCCCAGAAATGAACCGTAACAGAACAAATAATACCTCAAAATATGCTTTAGATATATTTATTTACATTAACTTTGAAGTATTATTGGCGTCTTGTTGTAAGGGTACCCACGCCATATCTATAAATAGATACTTAATAGAGTTTAAATAATTATTTTAGGGGTAGACCGTAGATATTATTTAATAAAATATTTTCTTTTTGCAAGTATTTAACCTTTTTACAGCCGGCACATCTATAAATA
Source organism: Drusus annulatus (assembly GCA_022651775.1). NCBI lineage: Eukaryota > Metazoa > Arthropoda > Insecta > Trichoptera > Limnephilidae > Drusus > Drusus annulatus. Next base: position 517,268 of record JAGWCC010000107.1, on the reverse strand, counting down.
ACAAGTTTCATTTATTTTACAAAGCCTCGTTTAATCAAAGTGAATTGTCAAACTATATTAAAATTATTTTCTAGCATTCTATATCACCCTAGAAGTGACATTTCACAAATATGACGCAGCAGAAATAGCTATGTATTATATCGTAGGCATCGTAGACCCGTGTGCTTTCAGTAAACGGGCCGTTCACGGACTTTCGTGGTGCCAGAACCACGTCTCGGCTGTAATTGATTTATCTACGTCATAAAACGCAGTGTAGTTGACGCTTAGCCTCCGTCATGATCCAGCATTTGACCTAACAGCGCCGTATCTCTGCAGAGCTGCGAGTGTAATGTGGCCCCGTAGAGTTACGGCGTAGAGGCAACACCCCTCCGATCGCGCTACTTTAATAAATGCAACTCGTCTGCAACTTTTGAGTAAAATCGTTGACATACCTGCAGATTTGATATAATATATGTCGTTTAATGGCAACGTTTCTGACCTTCAAACGATTAAAATAAGTTATTTAATCTAAATATTCGTTAAAAATTATGTTATTTCTATTGCTCATGGTTTTTAAGTAAGTTTTTGTTTTTAACTCAACTTAAATGTCTGAAAGTTAATTATATTTTTTGTCATTGAAATTATTTTTAGGTTTTATCTTATAAAAATCTTTATATATTGGTATTATGAAAGTGCACTTAACTTAAAATATCGTCGCCGGAAAGGCAAAAGGGCTGAAGCGCCATTTTGGGATGCTTACACCAGAGTACTTTAAAGTTTTTTTGTCTTACAATTAAATTCATAAGTCTTCAGTACCTGGTTGGATTTTGAAAAAAAAGATAACTCAGGTAACTTAATACTCTCACCGAGTTACCTGAAGCGACAAAAATCTAAAAAAAGTCGTAAAACTAGTGTCGCTTGAGACGAGCCTTCTCCCAAATGGTAAATATATTTTATATGGCTGAAGGGCCACAAAAGTCTTCAGAATGAAACGAGAGTCAGAGCATTCGATGTAGGAAATAAAACTAATTAAAACTGCATGTTTAACTCATTTTTGACCCCAGTGTCGTTTAAGCTCTTTTGCCTTTCCAGTGATGATATGTTTTATACAAAAGTAAAATGTTAAAAATATATTTTAACAATTATAAATTCACATCCAATGAGTAGTAAAATAATTAAATAATGTTGCAAGGTGGTTTTGAAGTTGGTAGAAATTTGAATTTGCTTCAAAGGTGATGTGTTAAAAGTATAAAGTATAATTTTACGATCTCTTTACTTGCTATTTATTTCAGGCTATTTCCACATGAATTAGTTGGTGATGTCCCTCTATTATAACGAACCAAATTTAATCTTGCCTTGTGTCTAACTGTTTTTTTTTCTCGTTTCGCAGGTTATTTTTTAGTCGCCTGGTCATTTCACACCCCAGCCACTTTCTTCCAATCAGCTTTAAGGTAATTATTACAACGCATTTTCTACTTATTTTTTAAGATACAATTAATTGGTAAATAATAAACATGTCTCGTATTACCTTTCGAAATTTAGGAAATACGGATCCCACACGCCAGGCGTAAAACGCGTTATTTAACGCTGCTATATGAATAGATTCTGTATATTTTACAATTCCCTACGTAGCTGAAATCTCGATAAGCTTTCGAGATAAATCTTTTCTCCTGAATCCGCTCTCCTTCCACCGGGAGAATAACAAACAGGTGTTAGAAATATGGACCATAACAGAATCCCTCCTTTTTTAGAATAATCCTACTAATATTAACTAAGAATAAGTTATTTTAGGTCTACATTGTTACTCACAATGTACTTAGCACGTAGGACGATAATTTCTTGTAATTCTTTATAGGTCATGATTATTTGTTGTAATTCAACTTCTCATAATATTTAAATAAATTTGTTTGCGAAGGTTTATTTTCTATGCGAGAAATTCGGTGCAGGTTTAGGCGATGAAGTTCACTTTCCTATTTAGCCGCATGCTACTTATTAATTTGGATGTCGTTATTATGTATCCACAACTCTATCATTTTTATTATTGATGTAATATTTAAAAATACAGACAAATTTCCTACTACCATCATAATAATCGGAATATGTTGCTTGTGCAATTATGGAGGACTTAGCTAGCAGAGGAAACCTATAACGCCTGGATGGGAACCCGACGCATGTGTTAAATCAGCACTAATATAAACCATCTCTTAGTCCTATTCAAATTATTTATTTATAAACCAGTTCTGTACGTTTATCTAACTAGTCGCGTAGCTAATTATTAATAAACGCAAAAATATATTTTGTATAGGTTCATTTCTTTTGAACCTTTTTTCTGATAGGCTCATTTTGAATAATTTATGAAATTATTCACTCGCTGCCAGGTAGTATTTATTTTATTTTAAGTGTGTCGTTACCCTCCGCGTAGGTTCTTCCCAACTTAGCCTAGTAATTGAATATTCGTGCTGGTAGAAAAATATTACAAGCCTCTAACCGCTTCTGTATTTATTTTAAGCGACATTTCCAAGCTCAACTTCGACCTTATCAAATATCATAATAATATCAAAATGGTTTATCCAAACGTTGTTCACTCAAAACCTGGTGGAAAAAGAAAAAATATCACAGTGGAAATTTCGCTAAAGCTGAAAGTATTTCCAGGTTATGAGGAATATGATTATCCCATGTCGTTTAGGTTCCATATTAATGTTAATATTATCAGTGTATACTATCGTGCAAAATTCATGTTTAAATACTGAGTAAGATTGTGCTTTATTGTTATTAAGTTCGGTTTATTTCAAACCTTAGTCGCAATTCAATGATTAGAGCCATTTTGTATTTTTTTTTGTAGTTGGACGGTGCCCATTAAACGTCAACTGTCGGTCCGTTTTAGCTTTTGAATAAATTGCTATCGGTGGAAAAGCACAACGGTTATGTTGTTATTCTCGTCAAAATGGCGCTAATTGTTGAATTAAAACTATTTCAAATGGTTAATAATACAATTTTTAACTCTCCTCCACTGTTCTATTATGGAGATCGAACCGGTTCCGACAATGCAACCTACCTTATTTAGTTTAAAAATAATAAAATAAAACAGAAGGGTATATACATGTTAAAACAGTACTTCATAAAATTTTAAATTTTAAAATCATTGTTATTTATTTATTTTTGCAAAAACAGTTTTTCACCAATACATTGCAAAAGCGAAATAAAAACTCAAAAAATGTCAATCATAATTATACAAAGATAAAGGAAATATTGGAGAAAAGTAGTTTAAAAACAGAAAAATAGGTTTTAAGTACATAACATAGTAATAGCTAGTTCTTGCTTAAAATTGTTGTAGGTCATGTGAAAAATATCCAAATTTCCTGCGAGGCAGTTAATTAACCTAGTTAGTTGTCCCAGGGGCATCACCATTGGTAAGTTAGTTTTTCTAGTTCTGTACTTCTGTTCCTGGGAAGAATCAGAAACTTGTGTTGGCGGCCCTGACACCCCCAAATGTATAAATACCGCAGTTTAAGCAATACATTAACCACTCTGAAGATGACCGGAGCTGGTCGAAACCGGTCCGGTCTTAATAAAAAAAAACAGTCGAAAAAAGTTCAAAATTTGTATCATTAATCATTAAAATGGAATTCCACCACGAATGTCAAATTTGACGAAAATTTGAAACACCCCGAAACCACCTTTGTACAATGTCACCCCACGAAGTGTTTGCTTTATATTTATTTGAATTCTATATAATTTAATGTTTACACCAACACACTCTTTGAATAAAAAAAACTTTCCCTTAGTTTGAAGCCCTTTGATGCCTACCGAAATTTATTGTTAACATAAAGTTATTTCTCCGTTTCTGAATGTATTCTCACTTGTAATATATTTAGCCAAAGGTACCCGAAAACAACTCTTTACCTTTCAATATTGAACGATAAGGTATCCATTATGAATGCGTCATGTCTCAGCTGCCTGCATGTCACACCAAACAGACACGCCTGGTCGTGACCCGCTCTGCCTGATGGTTATTTTCTCAAGCTTCACCTTCATCATAAAAAATGTATAAGTCTCTTCTCAAATATTTATTTCAGACCAGCTGGAATGTGATAAAGGCGTATTATTTTGACAGTATTTGATCCTTTTTCAGTAATATCGAAATCATGTTATTCTGCTTTGGTAACATCATTTTACAAAGTTTACCAGAAAGTTTCATAAAAATAGGTACGGGGTAGAATGGGCATCATATAATTAAATTTTGGAGCACTACTAGAAAAATGGTTTTTATTTCTATTTTAGACCACATTCAAATTTAATTATCATATGAAACTCATCCAAGTAAATACAATTCAATGTACGTCTGTCTGATTTCTAAACCATTATAATATTATACCCTTTTATCTCAATCATTCAAACCAAATTTTTCATAGCTACTCTTTAGGAGCCCGTACAACACAGGGATACCCTTCCACTCTCTCTTTCCACATACACACACACTTCCATCATATAAATGTATATTATCGATGTTCTCTATACAATACTATATACACTCACCGATATAATCCATTTTTTGCATATACCGTTACTGTTCAGAGCCTGCGCAAAACAAAGGCCTTTAAAAATTATCGTGAATTGGGAAGTTTTTCATGAATTTCCTAGAACAGAATATTTCTTTAGAACATTCTAATCTTCGAGTAATGCTGGGCACAGACCGTTATTAAAATAATGTTGCATTTTCCGCATAGTTGAGGGCACTCACCACCACCCACCACCACCCACCACCACCCACCACCACCCACCACCACCCACCACCACCCACCACCACCCACCACCACCCACCACTTTCCCGACCCGTTTTAAGGACCAGATGGGTCCCTTAATCGGTTCTCACGTAAAACTACCTACTTGTTTTTTTTTAAACGAGGTTTCTATAAAATGATTCTAAACGCCCTCGACTGCCCCTGCATGGTAACTTTGTTTTTTAATGTCTTCCAAGTGGAGAAAGACGGCATTAATTCGTTAATGTAAACTACGTATATCCAAACTAGGCTGATACTATTTTTTTCTATGGTGGCAATCAGTAGTTATTCCCTACCTTTTACTGTAACGACGAATTCTCGTAGAACTCCTTGCTCTACAACATGGTTACGGACTTCTCCCTCGAAGCATTAGCAGCTGTAATGAAAATTGTCCTTGTTTCTTCTTAGCCCGTCGACTTTTAGAGACTACCCGCAATATCATCTGGAGGCAACATGCGAGGGGATGGACGGGATGGATTACAAGGGTCAGTCCAAGGGTGAGGCTGAATAATGCCTGTCTTGTATTTTTTGCTCTACGAAACTAACCCACAGAAACTTCTATCTTTTCTTTGTGGACGAGAAACTTGTTGTAATATTTATTTTTTAATTCGCAGTTTTCATGTCAGTTAAATTTGTGCTCGCACATTCCTTGACGCATTTAAATACATTTTTTCATATAGTTTTGTGTGACTTTTAAATTTTGATGAAATTAAGTCTTACCATTTATTGGGCGTGACATATTTTGTTAGATAACACCGCCAATGCGACACACGGCTAATCGACACTGTCAATCGTGTCGTTTCGCTTATAAATACTTTAGTTTTTTATGCGTCTTTACTTGTGATCGTTGCGAACAGGGTCTCTGGCAAAAACATATCGATAAAGTTTTATCGACAATATCCACTATTTGTTTAACACACTTCCGAGCACGATTACAAATCGCCAATGAACAAAAAACAGTTCGCGTCGATTAAATCTGGTTAATTTAGTCGTGCTCGAAAGAAACGAGCAGGCGATACTGTCTATAAAACTTTATCAATATGTTTGTGCTAGGAGCCCAGGAGAGATTGAAACGAAAAATCGGCACGTACAGAAATGATATGTGTTGTTAGGCCTAGGATAAGATATCGCTTTCTTCTTAGTTTCCCCTAAGCGGAGGGATGGAAAAACTTCATCGATTTCGAACTTTCTGTTTCTTTTGTTGTTTGAAAAAAAAGTGTTAAATAAATCTGTGTTTGACGCACACTTTTTTATCATAATATTTGTTTTATTCGTCGCATGTATTTAGGGAATATTTTAGCGAACTTTAACAAACATTATTAGTTGGTATTCTATGCCTTTCTGGTTCTTTTTTTCTCCTTTTCCATGCCGATAACTTTCTGAATGGTTGTTTTTTGGAATTTTCTGATCGGATGTAACCGTATTTAGAGGAACCACAGCTAGTGCTTGTCAACTTACCATTTTATGGACTTTAGCCAAATTATCAACGAAAACCTTGTTTTCTTGCAGTTTTTTATTGAATTTAAAATAAATGTTATTATTTGCATAACTTGTATGTAAACAAGTCATTCGCGGGGCTTGCTCCATTTTACATGTGCAAAGGACACGTGCGATTTTGAATTCTCGCCAAAATCGTATTTTGTACTCGCAGTTCTGTTTCTATTATTGTGTACTATATTGGAATAACGCGCATATTTTCTGAAATATTATCAAAGCGCATTTTAACGTTTTTAAAGTGTGCATATGTTTCCTCTAGTTTTGGCATTCTTCCAGCAGTGCCTGTTATTCAAGAGGTGAACTAAACCACATCTCTTGAACTTTACACAATTACTTTCTAATCGTGTTGTGCATTTCAGTTCACATTAGGTTTGGTATTTTTTCGTTACTTCCATTATGGTACTTTTCAATTGGAATACTCTATAATACCTTCTTGAATCATTAACAATTTTAGATGTTTTATATCCAATTATTGATCCTTGTTTTAATAATTTAATTTCCGAAAATCATATTGCTGACCCCTATTGGTCTTGCAAAACATTATACTTTTTACGGTAGCTAAAAGCTTGATATCGAGCATAGAATTTATATATATATATATATATATATATATATATATATATATATATATATATATATATGAATACTGGAATTAATTAAGGCTCTAAGTGCCAAAAAAATTAACAACTTTTTTTTTACAGAATCGTATTTTATGATGGAAATAAAATACGATTCTTTAAAAAACAGTTTTTATTTTTTGGTACTTAGAGCCTTAATTAATTCCAGTATTCATATATATATATATATATAAATATAAATTGTTCTAAAAATATTTTTCCTGGTAGTTATTTTAATGTACGGTTGTTGTGCTGTAGGCTTCTGCTCAAACCCTTGCGAGCGTCACGTACCCCGAGAGGGGTTAAGCAGACAGGCCAAGGAACTTCCCTTAATACCGAGCAGTCTCAATGCTCCTGGAGTCCCCCTTCACCCCCGTGGTATGGTAGTATACCTATCTGTTCCCAGGGTCGCTTTATCCAATAGGCCGCGTAGAACTATTTAAATGATTTTGCAGTATTTCTCCTGAAATAAATTGCTGTACATTGCGTCCTGAAATCAAACTTCCAAGGGCCTGCGCAGATCTCGTTGCATCGACACTTGTTTTAGAATGCATAGCTCCGATCCTTATTCGTTTATCGTCAATTTCAAATTGATTCACACAGAGCGAAATGTATTTAATCATTGATTTATTCCGTCATTTTGAAGCCTCCCATTTTGTTCGGATTCAATTTATATAGTTTTATTAATAGGTATGTAGCTTTACTTTGAATATCGTTTTCTCGTATATTTCTACAAATCTTCTTGTTAGGTTTTACATTCTTTGGGTACCTCGTTTATCGAATTGTGAGGATGTAATGGAGCTTATGAAATATGGGATGGATAGGACTCATGGTGTTATATTGGTAACTAGAGCTTTCTAAAAGTATTGAGTGATGAATTTTCTATACAGTTTTTTGTATGAATTTATTTGCTTTTTTTAATAACTGATTTCAGTTTTATTTTAGCATAGAAGATGTTTTCTTAAATATTTTTAAAGCAATATACTACAAATCACTGTCTAATGTTTTTCTCCAATTCAAGACGTTCAAAAGATTACAGTTCCTTCGAAACCTTTTTTATAAATTCGAATATACACATTTCCAAGAAAACTAATAAGATACAATATCCACACCAATAATTGTTCCGTGTTTTCCTTTAGGTATCTTCTTACCTCGATGAGGATATTGATGTATCATTTCTCATTTTGACACTTTTATAACCTCTTTTCTCTTTGCCACATTCTTCTTTATCCACGAGACGTGATACAATTACTTTTGTGGGATTTTCTATGTTGTGAATTATTATGTCTTCCATGTTAGGCTGTCAGACGAAAGAGCGAGTCAGAGTTATTTTTCCCCTTTTTTTTCTCTAAAATGTCGGTTTCTGAGAACGATATCATCTACAAGCACATGAACGATCAAATCCCTGTTTTCTTTTTGAAATTTGTATGTTTTTGCTTCCTACCGTTTCTTTATTTTATTATAATATCTAAGTCGCTCTTTTGGGGTGAACTGACAAACTTTGTCTCCGACTTTCAAAGTATTTTTTATCAAAATTTACTGTTACCGCTGTTACTACAAGTAGAGAAACCGTTTTATCAATATTTTTGTAATTTTTCCCACTTCTTGAAGGTTAAATATTTTTCTTAAGATAGGGAAGTAAAAGTCTATCATTTGTTTCGGGACTTTAACTTAAATGCGATCACCATAAAATTAAATGATATTTCATTTCCCTTTCCCGATTTTTATTTTCTTTTTTTTATTTAGCCTAAAAATATTTCCACTGTCGTGTTTTTCCAAGGCTCTCGTGTCTTTGAAGTTAATGTTCGAAAGGAAGCTTCCATTTGGCTGAGACAGAAATGAAATAAAAACATATCCGGACAGAGTTCGACAATAATTCCTCTCGTTAGAATTTATTTCATTAAAGCCGTCTTGCGCGTCAGAGGGTTGGGGGAGTTAGCGGCTCGAACCGTGAAATTCCTTAATCCCCCTATCTCGCTACGCCCTGAAACTTTCCTCGGCACGACTGAACCAGAATTATAATATCTTTACGGAGATGGAAATATTTTTACTAGTACAAATTTTCGCCATAACCAGCTCAACGTGTCTTGTTTTTCAATTTACCGTGGTCGTTAAAATCTATTGCCAACGCATTGTTGACACAAAACAGGGAAAATATATATATATTATTTTGAACAGTTAGTCGCTTTTCATATAGATATTCTTTTGTTTGCTTGGTGGTTTCCTTTCATCGTTTCAGTTTGTTGCTGCATCTTTCTCATATGATCGTTTTTAAAAATACACGTTTCGCTTGCACAGTCTTATACTCAAGAATTGTACTATACATATCGTCGCTGGAAAGGCAAAAGGGCTTAAGCGACACTTTGGTAAAATTATGAGTTAAATGTGCAGTTTTAATCAGTTTTCTTTTCTGCATCGAATGTTCTGACTGTCGTTTGATTCTGAAGACTTTTGTGGCCCTTTAGCCATCTTAAATATATTTATTATTTAGGAGGCTTGACTTAAGCTACACAAGTGTGGGTTTTTAAAACTTTTTTGTCGCTTTAGGTAACTCAGTGAGAGCATTGATTTACCTGAGAACTCGAACTCAAAAATCGAACCAAGCATTGACTTTCATTGCCTTTCCGGCGACGGTATATTTATGTCTTCCGTTTATTCTAATTGTACCACTCTACCAATGGCTACAACAGATTTAATATAATATTCTTGCTTACTCGCCGGATTCGCATAGGAAGCAAAACCATTTCTCTGCCGCAGGTGTACGAAACAATTCTTCTGTATAGTTTGCCATCTTATAGTACCCTCTGCCGCTTTGTGGCAAATACATAATATTTCATATATCCAATCGTGTACACGGGGGTCAACAGTGAAGTCTTATTTCAAAATATTATTTTTAAATCAATCTATGGTATTATTAAATTCGTATCAATCTCATGTGCCTACATATATGGTTTGGGATTTGCGACGTAGTACCCTCACTTTTACAAAGGTGCTTAATAGGAAGTTGGCTTTACGGAAGCCAAGTTAAGTTGCTGTCACTCATAGAACGGATATTTGAACCATCTCGTCTAGACGCAGTATACAGAAACGTGTTTGAATTATTTTCCGGTCTATCAATGGAGGCGAGAGTAATAATTATTTTTCACGTTTATCGCATTCTTAAATTACGTTAGTTCCATCGTTGATCGTAAAATATTGTCTATATGTAAATACGATTGGCCTACTAATGTAGGGAAGATATTAGAGTGACCGTGTGAGACACTCGGATGTACTTACTTTTGTATGAGGGTGGAACGAACGGAAACGGTTCAGGGTACACATCCGCATTTGCAGTCAGTGAATATCTGAGAGCCATTATTACGATCGAATGATCACCTTTGATGTCAAAATCATCAAACGATTCGTGACTTTGGGTGGTTTCTGGGATTAAGAGACGAAACTGTGTTCTTGTAATTAATAGAGTATTTCGTATCGAACGCTTGTTTATCGGATTCTTTACGTTACTTTATTCTAATTTATTACTAAGTGAAACTGAATAATGATTTATACTATGCTAACAATATTATCCTCTTAATATTTACCCAAAATGTAGATAAACGTTGTGAAAAAAATACCCGAAATTTTGCATATAAATCTTCTATCTCGTTTCCATAATTTTATTAAACATGTAAACCACAAAAGACCACGAAAAAACCTCAGCTTTGAATGTTTAGGCGTGTTAAAGCTTTTTAAATTGTACCTCGGATGTGCACCGACAATATTACAGACGTCACAGCCCGTCGGGGCATTGACATGACGTACGTACGTACCAGCTGCATAAATCAAATAATAAAAGTATCTTGGTTCTGGGTCGCCGTTCGTCGAATTGATGTTGCACTTTGCAGGGTTGGGTAGGCGCGACTCTAGCTTTCTCTCCCGCCCGCCTCCCAGAGAGGGAGGGAGGGAGAGATGATGAGGTAATTGGCGCTCACGGCTGACGGCGTCACTCCTCCGGGATGCTTGTTCCGCCTGAACGACGGTAATGTTTATCAACATTCAGTAAACTGGCAGAACGCATGTAGACACCCCGCTATCGAGCTGTATTATTTGATGCCGGCACCAGGTTACACTGTTTTTAATCCTCACTCCGATATCTGGTTTCGGAGCAACATCTACACTAAGTATTTTTGTGTTGGCAATATATTATGCTTGACGTCGGATTAAGAAATGCTGCTTTCCGACGATAGTTAAACTTCCCCTAAATCCAAACGGATTGTACCCACCGATAACATGTTTATGGAAATTTTCATCGACCGCATTCATACCATCGACGAAGAAATAATTTTTATAATTTTATTTAACGCAATACAGTGAAATATCACTCCACATTTGCTTTCTCCTAATATTTACCGCGTATTTTATTTTTTATCAAATCTGGTCCCACAACAACTAAAATAATAGTGGCGCTCTCGGTTCAGAACCCGTTCAACCCCGCGTAAATATTTACCGCGTATTTTATTTTTTATCAAATCTGGTCCCACAACAACTAAAATAATAGTGGCGCTCTCGGTTCAGAACCCGTTCAACCCCGAACTCTGATTAAAATAATTACGGGAGGTTTTGTTCGGTCGTGTTGCGTACGTTAACTTGCAAACCCTTAATTATATTTCCTTTTTCTAAACCCCTTAGTCTCCTTTTTGCGTATCACACAACTAGTGATGCGATTAATCGAAATATCCCTTTCTAAAGCATTTTGATAATCGAATGATGTTCCGAATGAATGTTCGTATACGGATGACTACGATTTAGATGTCCATAAAAAAATCGGAATCGTTGTCTCTATTTTTTTTAAACACCATTCTGTGACATTTTAATTAAGTTCATTGACTACTAGTAAAATCTATTTGTGGCACACAAATATTTCTAAACATTCGATTATTTCGACTACGAAATGTAATAATTCATTAAATTTTCAATCGTTTCGAATTGTGTATTTTTTAATTTGTACCACAAATAATGTCGCACTGCCGATTCTTAGCATTAGAATTCCACGGCTTTCTGCGAATCTTAGGTATTTCGTGTATCTAGAAGGTCACTTCTCGGCACATGTTGCGTACTGACGACAATTGAGCCGACCAGTACATGGGTTCATTGTGTTAGCCAAAAATCAATAGGCCGGTCACGCGTAAGCAAGCGGGCCGCTAACACCTCGCATCGATCCTCGCCTCGGCTCACCTGACACAGCTCGCACGCCTCTTCCTCCGTCTATGCCCACGTCCTTTATGATTGCTAAATTTATTCGTATTGTCAATTACGTAAGGCGAGTGGTTTCGCGACACAAAGCGCGGAAATTGGGCGATCGACGAGCATAATGAAGACACAAATTAGTAAGCGGTATATATTTATGATTTTGTGCAGATAATCCTAAGCATGCATTGTAGTATCGATTAGTGGACTGCACCAAGCATACAAGCGCACGTATTTTCATTTGGTAAAATAATGTTGTATTCATTTCCCGGAAACGTTGTAAAATAGACTGCTTTCAGAAATTTTAGAAATGTTTTTTTAAAATATATATTTATTTTATTTTTTATAGTAAATACCGCTGAAGAGTCCCAACTGTCTAGAGTCAGTGAGACTATGGCATCCCCAATTGGGGTATGTTGTTAGGCTGAAAGTAGTGGGGAGGGGAAGGAGATGGGGAAGATGAAGATTGGGAAGTTCCTAGCTATTCAGATCTGGTCACTAAACACGGCTAAAAGCCATTTCAAGCAACGTTTCGATTCTGAATGGTGGTTTTTCACCAGGGCGATACTTAGAGTATCTACCACTCCGGAGGCTCCCAAAATAATATAGAATGTTCTAAAATTATGTAAATGTGTTTTACTACAAATAAGTTGTTTTTATTCAAGCCCTATAAACTATGTATTAGTAAAACTGTTCACGCAGAGGAATGAAGAGATAATTAAATCTTATATTAAAACAGTTTTTTTAACGAAATCAGGTACCGCAAATGATTCAGAACCAGCGGAATGATGGCATTCGCATTTAGGAGAATGTTTTAAGGGTTGAGAGGAACGTAAAGGGGGAGAGGAGGTTGGAAACATGCGAATTTTATATGAACGTTTTTCTGAAAAGCACACACAGTTAATCCTTTTAAAATCGCCCGGTCTCGTGGTTCGCCTATATGTTTTATTTAATTAAGTGGCCATCATTGTTAAAGCTTTCCAGGCTCCCGGCGAATGTGATTAAATACGCGCTACCTTTTACTGCCGGCCCGCATTCAAATTCGAAACTTGCTCGCCGGTCCGCTGCGCGAGTAGATGCAGACTGTAAAATGTACCGGAATAATTTTAATTCCCTCAATTTTCCCTCGCGAATGAAAAAAATGTTAACGGTGCCGTTTTAAGACTGGATTTATTTGCCCCCAGCGGCCCGGATCGGGCACCGGACCCTACGCTGTATTTTAATCAAAGCTCCCGCCTACTGGGTAAACACGCCGAGTGACAATGTGATTCACCATCATTTCACTCTCTTAATTAGTTTATTAAGAGTTTTGTTGATGTATTTCAAAATTTATTCACTGGACTTTTCGCGTTTCCAATTTTTTTTTGTTTTTTGTTTGTATTTTATATATTTTACGAATTTCAAGCGAGCCTTTATTATTATCATTACTATTCTAGAACAATTCTATGAAACTCCACCAGTTTAACCTCATTTATATTTTTTAGTAGTAATTTTGTAAAATTATAATTATCAATAGATACTCCCTTGGAGAAATAATGTATGGAGAGAGAGCTAATTATTTTTACCCAACCGATACAAACTTGCGATAAATCACTTCCTCCGTATATAATACCGGTCGGTAGCTGAGTGGACAAACGCGTTAGATTCCTCTGCTGTCCTCCATCATTGCACAAGCAACATCTTCCGCTTCTTATGATTCAAATATTGTCAGATTATTCGTAACCCGGGAATGTTTGTCTTTCTTTTAAAAAAAATAAACAAAAAATACTTCGCTTCTATGTACTGTCACAATGATCTTGGGCTCCTGGGTCACCGCGGGACTCAACTACACAACTAAACGGTTTTTTCAGTTAGATGCTATATTTTTTGTTGATATCAATACCGTGAAAAAGTGGTTATACGAATAAACAAAAACATTATGTCGGTATGTGATATGATGGATGTATAAATACCCTAACCTTAGACTTAGCCACGCCCAGGTCCGCCGAGTCAGGTAAAAATCATCAAAAACTGACTACACTGCCTTGGTTAGATACCACTCTATATACTCTAAGAGTACTCCTATATTATAAAAAAAGCATTTTTCTCAATGAGGTAGAAAAAAAAAAATTAAATTAAAAAAAATTATTTAAAAAAATAAGTACAAAATTATAAATATTTTTAAATCTTCAAACAAATTTCAAAATGGTGTATGTAAAAAAGGGTATACATAAACATACATACATATATCGAAAATATACTCTAGATATTGATATCTTATAGAGATCTAAAATGAATAAATAAAGAAATACACACACAATAAGATTTCAAAAAAAGATTGTATCACTGGTTTATAAAGCTGCCTTCAGACTTGGGCCTTCCGATTTAAAGAAAACACGTGGAATGGGACCAACAAACGGCTTTTGTTTAGGACACACTTCCCTAGAAATAAATCGGTATGGACGTGAAATATCTAGAGAAATAACTAATTCATCACATAAAAACTTAAAATCTGGTCCCTACGGTTTACGTTTTTGCTGAAAAACGATATGAAAATTAAAAAAAATCGTTATTATTAATCTAAAATATAAAATATTTATATCCCAAGTGCATCCTCGGAAAACATTTGATATGGTTCGGTAGTGACATTAGTGCGTGTAGCTCGTGATATTTTCTCTGATTCGAGTTTTATTAAATGCAACATAATTAATTTATTTAACTGGTTTCGTGTTAAAAATATTCCGGAAATACCTTCAACATCATCACCGATGGTGAATTTTGGTTTAGAAAAATTACCAGGGCGTAATTTACTACGACGCGTGGTATGGAGCAATAAGGTTGGCAGCGCAGTAAAGAAAATATCCATTTTGATATGCCTACTGTGTAAAAAGGGACTGCATGGAGTTGTGTATCAAAACATTTGTGTTGAACACGATTTTTATTATATATATTGTTAATGGTAACTCCACACAGGATACTCGGAGGGAAATAATTTCTCTCAGGGCCTATGTCATCTTTGAGGATACTGTGGAGGGTTTTTGTGGAGAAAGGAACTAGTGAACCTGGGTCTTGAAAAGGCCCATATTGTAGGAGGGAGGAAACACAGAGGCCGACAAATCGTTACACAGCCGAGCTGTTGAACACAGAACGAGTCGTAGAAGCGGCCCTTTCTCGTGTATCGAATGTAGTTTCCTTTTTTCTTTGATTTTCGTTTCCAATAAACTATTGTGTTCTATTTTTATGTTTTATTGTCATAATTCGAAACTTGGTAAAAAAGGACGTTAAAAGACTTTGGAAAATCGGATCATTGAACTACTTTTTGTTTTATTTTGTTAAACTATTTCGGTTGTAAGTGAAAATTAAAAGGGTTAAATGAATATCTCATTTATTTTAGAATTTTATTTTTTTCTTCTCAAAAATTGAAAATTTTCTCTGCACGTCTTTGATAAGTAGATAAAGCCTTAAAACGTACAACTTTTTAGTGATGAATATAAGCTTTCCTTATTTCTCGTTTTAGTTTCCAGTGACTTAGCCAATCTCCGTTTGGATAAGACCTTGTAAAATAACGGCTAGAATTCGTCATAGATCGGCCTTTATCTTATCGATTTTCATACAAATTTCAAGGGAAAAGGCCGGAAAGCTGTAGGCCAAGGTTGCGACTGAAACAACAAAATTGATCGGCGGACTGTTTTTTCCTTTTCCTTTTCCGTGGCCTAAATATTTAAACATTCGCTGGTTTTCAGGCCGATATTCTAGGCGTATCGTCTTACGAATAACATTCGTAATTGGAAGAACGAGCTCCCAGCGAGTAGATTTTTTAAGCGCAAATCGTTGGCCGAAATTACATTCAGATTCCCGGGACTGAAACTTATGCTATGTTATGATATGTGCTCTATACAAAGTGATTCAATTTTGTTGTGAAGTAAAGTTTGATGCGGAGTATAATGCGGTAAACAGAGTATCCTACGTTAGTGATATTAATTAGGCAAAATCCTTTTTTTTATTATTTTAAATATATGCATTATGCCTATTTGATTTTAGGCACACAAAACGTAGAATAATGTGTTTTTCTTTCTACACCTCACAGAGGTGCGTAGTAGTAGAATTGAACGTAGTTATGCAGAAACCGTGCAACCCACAATTTGCCATATCGATTTGTTTTCCTATAGATAAATACGAGATTTCTATCTGCTGAAAACATCCAAGCTTCAAATGCAATAGATTTTTGGTAATTCATTTTTTTACTTACACACATTGCAGATATTTTTCACATTCATTAAAGTTTAAAAACATTAAAATGTAGGATTACATAAGAAATACGTATATTATTTTAATAAACACATTGATAGATTATAAATTACCTACATATAATAATAATTATAAAGAAAAAACACCGATATTCCTTTTTACAAATGCCGATTACGCATACTAATGCTTTTTTGTAACGTCATATTTTCAAACGCTTTTTTCTCAGTTCCATCTTTTTGGGGTTGAATGCTTTCTGCATAACTACGTCCAATTAACCCTTTAGAAACTGGCTTTGTATCTAGCTATTTGCCAACATAGGTGTGCCCCAAGCGCTTCCGCCCGAACAAACACGCACAATAGAAACCTTCGTATCTTTATGCAAATAATTGCCATCCACATTGTTTTGTAATTAGCCTTTTTTTTCGAAAACAACATTATGGAAATTCTTAAATTAAATTAAATTAACGTCACGATCTAATGTCTAAAAGCTTCCTTCTTAAAGTTTTCACATTTATCAGCCTTGTTAATAGCGAGACTCAAAATGCTATTTGGCACTTAGGGTAGCAACAATTTTTCGTCGAATTAGTATTTTATTCATTCATATTTATCTCCGGCTTGTTTCATTAAAAGGGTTCAAGCGAATACAAGGAAATAAGAGCAAATCATAACACGATTTTCCACTCTTACAATAATAAAAAAAATCTTCAGTATTATTCTTTCTCTCGCGCCCACAACACTCGCTCCACTTTCTTGGCACTTCAATGAAGTTAGTGCTTCTTCCGCCCGACCGTAATATTTCCCTTTGTGGGCTCAGTTCCTCCTGCGCACATGGCACGGCCACCCACTGCCTCTGCCGCACACCGACCTGCCACCGGACCAGCCCGGACCAGTCCGGTGGCAGGTCGATTGTGGAAATTGTCAGCTAGTTTAGCATTTTTACTTGAAAATAAATAAATCCAACGTATGATCAGAAGGGGGTGACGTAGATGCCTTATTCGACCTTACTTATTAAAGTGTTTTCATGACATAATCTTAGGTAATTTGTTTTTGGTAATACTTAGAAGTTTATTCTTAGTATTTCAGTATTTTTTATCTAAGATATCGCACAAAACTCTCGTCTGGGGCAGTGGCGGCTCGTGACTTTTTAATGGGCTAGAGTACTAAGATTGAACAAACCTACACTTTTGACGT
Organism: Drusus annulatus; assembly: GCA_022651775.1. Taxonomy (NCBI): domain Eukaryota; kingdom Metazoa; phylum Arthropoda; class Insecta; order Trichoptera; family Limnephilidae; genus Drusus; species Drusus annulatus. Next base: position 499,750 of record JAGWCC010000107.1, on the reverse strand, counting down.
TGTTATAGCCGAAAACGGTTTTTTTTTTAAATTATTGGATGAAGATTTTTCTGTAAACGATGCAGTGAACCGCCAAAACTGAAAATGTCTGAAAGTTTTAACGTTGTTTTTCAATCTTAGCACTCGTATCACACTAAAAAGTCACGAGGCGCCACTGGTCCGGGGTGACATTAGAAGCCCCCTTCGGAACGGGAGTGTTAACCATGCTGACAATGTTAATGCTAATTAAGTAATGTAAAAAAATATCTTACCTCCGTGTAATTTCCTATTTAAAATTAAATTATGTTTCCTAGTACCCGAATCGCTTCCATTTTTAATTATTTCATTATAATATTTTATCTCAGCTGGCTCTCGGCTCAGTGGGCCAAGGAAAATGGCCCTGAGAATTGGTCGAAGGGGCTCGTGGTATTGAGTAGGCACGAAGATTACTCAGTACAAACTAGTATTCTAGAAGATTTTAATGAATGCAGAAGTTAATGATCTGGTTTTTAAGCTATTTTCATTTGACTTACGATGAAATGACAAGCATATGAATTACGGGGCTTGATGCAATTTATTCATAGACTAGTTCTTTTTTATTGCAGAATGGTTTGAATAGGCTGTTATTTTTTATTACTCGCGAAAGGGATTCCATTCGGATAAATACCCTGAACTTTACCCCAGTTTATATTAAAAATGATTTCACAGCCCGACTTCTGTACTGTAAACTCTATTCAATAAAATATTAAACCATTTGTGTGTGAACAGATGAAATCCTGTGTTTGGAATCAAATCTCTAACAAGGTTCTGGCAAAATGAAGCGCAGTAGTTGCTCGGCGCAAATATTTACAATCGCGTATTTTGTAAAGCCATTGTTATGATGCGGTGCGCGCGACATGCAAAATAGACAAATAACCCTTTGTGCAAGTGTCTCTCGTATGCAAACATTGCACAGTCGACACAGAAATCTGTTCGCGTTGATAAAATGTTTGTTCAAAGTCACAAAACCTTTAAAAAAACAACGGAATTCATATTTAAATGATTTAATAAAACAAATTTATAACTTAATTCCACTTTTATTTATTTTTTGACTGGACCGGTTTCAGCCTATAACGGCCATCTAACGGAATTCATATTTGTTGAAATATAATTAATTAATGGAATATTTATGTGAATTGTAATGGGGGAACTTAAGGAGAAATAATTCAGATTTTTCTCTCTGGAATGTGAGTTAACTCAACCGAAAATAAACGTTAAAATTGTTTTTTTTTTTTTTTAAATTCTTACTGAAAACAGTATTACCTTCTTTGGAAAAGTTTAAATAAAGCTCAAATGATGTTTCGTTACATTTCATGGTGCCATTTGAACAAAAATCGATTTTTGAATGTTTAATTAATGCAATTTTTCACCGTTCTTATTTTTAATCAGATTTTTTTATAACAATTATAAAGCAATCTTGATAAGATCTATCCTCCAATGGTGTCGGAACGTAGAGGAGTGTACCGTAGCCTATAATCTTCTGAATGTTCATACTTTTCGCGTGTCATGTGATCGTTAACCCTACTCGGTGTGTGACGTCAATGAGGCGACAGGTTAAATAATTTATTATACAATGTTGTTCGAGGTGGTCGATATATGGGCAGAACCCTCGGCTGGCAATCGGATGAATCGAGTTCGAACCACACAGCCGGTACCCGTTTTCCAACACAAGCTGTGCTTAGAGAAACGGCATGAACGTTAAAATTCTGAAACTTAGGTTCAAAATAGTACATTCCTCTGTTACTATTGTTGGTTTTATGTATTTCTAAATACCCACAGACTAAGAATAAAACGGCAGTGGTTCATAATAACTTCTCTGCGGCATGTCTCGTTTATTTGCGGGTAAGCAATAGAAGTAATTTGAGATCTGCCAGAGATTATATTTATTATATAGTGTGTGGTGATTGAAGGTGAGTTGACAGAATGCTGTAATATCGACTCTGCCAGGCTTCAAACAGAAAGTAAATCATCCGTCCAGCTGCTCTTTGTCGTGCGGTGTTTCTAGGGTTTCCAGCATGTTGAGCTGACCAACTCCAATCCGATACACATTGTTTTTTTTTGTCCGTGTTCCTATCGACCCGCCAAACAAATGATTTACGGAATTATTGCACGATGTGCATTTAATTTCTCGATCACGTGATTGCCCGCGACGTCACGACATTATTCAAAGTGACTCGTTGAGAGATGTCACAATGGAGCGTTTCTATTTATCGACATAATCGGTTTATGTGCAGTGAAAAACGCATTTGCTCATGAATTTGAAAACAAAAATAAAATGAAATAAATGCCACGTGCATTTTTTTCATGGAAATTAAAAGGTGCTATTTTCATACAAAGCCTGCGGCGTTCAGCGTGATTGGATTATTCCCTGAGTGAGAATTGTACCTCGGAAGTGGATGTGTGGCTACGATGCAAGAACACATTCCCTCAATCGGGAATAGTCTTTTTGCTTCAACCCCAACCGGGGACTTGAAGAAGTTGGAAGTAATCGTGGTCAATATAATAATTCGTGAACAACTGACCTAACTAAAAATTACTTCATTTTAAAACAAGGGTAGGCAGAGTCTATAGAACGCCCACGCACTCGTCGCTTCATTAACATTCATACATCGTCTTCTACATACTCTTCTTTTGCACGGAGTCTTGATATTACTTAAGTATTTAATTCACCTGATCGTGCCATGTGTTCCTGCAGTATCCCAAACGTCTTATTACATCCACTTGCGCGTCGCATATACAACATATGACTGTATTAATGAAATTCATATTATTCATCCCACTTATATGTATTCGAGTTAAAATTTTGGGTGTTTAAGGTTTGGAGTTTATTTTTTGTAGTTGATCAATCTACTCGTTGTTTGTGTGAAATATAGCTAGCCATCGAGTGCACCGATGCTCTGTATGGCTTCTGAATGTGACGTTTATGAATCCGAATGCTACAGGGAAATTCCATTAACCCTGTACGCGTTCATATTGCACATGCCATTCGTATAAAAGTATACGATGCCCAGACCATATTCCAAGAATTCTATCAACCCCTTTGACCTCAGCTAATATTTTACAAAGGGGAGCATTTTGATGTGAATCGTAAAAACGCATCTACCGCAGGGGTTCCAGGAATAACTTGGAGCAAAAAGTGGTATACTTTGCACAGCTCCATCATGTTTTGTTCACCCATGCGTACCTAACTTACGTACAAAATTGTATGTTTTATTTGTCTTTCTAGCGACAGCTCCGAAGCCATTTTGGGGAATGTAGTGTTATAAAAGAGAGATGGCCGTTAGACCGGTGGGTAGGACGATCGGCTAGCAGTCGGGTGGATTGAGTCCGATAATCACACTGGGTACCGACTTACTCCCCTTTCAGAACAAGTTATGTTTAGTGAAAATGTCTGTACTATAATTCTTAGGTTTTATAACCTCCTCAATAATAAATAAAATAATTTAAATAAAAAATATTTTAGTTTTAAGCCACTTTATTTATACACATATAACAATTCGACCGGTTTCGGTTAAACTTAACCTTCTTCAGGAACGTATATATATAAACTTTATATAACCTTCTTCAGGAACGTATATATATATATATACGTTCCTGAAGAAGGTTAAGTTTAACCGAAACCGGTCGAATTGTTATATGTGTATAAATAAAGTGGCTTAAAACTAAAATATTTTTTATTTAAATTATAATGTCAAGCTACAAAGTGATTGCTTCCTTCGATAAATAAATAAAATAATTTTAAGATTATTAAAGTAGAGGCGGAAAAGGATATTATATTTCGATAAAATAGTTCACACACGTGTTAATTTAAATTCTAAATACACTTTTTCTACAATAATTAATGTAAAGGAATATAATATCTCATCGCTTGAGCGAATCATTATTTGATAATTTGTTCAGCGCCGTTTTTGCAAAATAAATCACTCCAAGGACCTTTTAAAAACGGCTTATCTTGTTACTAAACACCTGGTTTAAAGATTTGCTTTGATATTAAAAAAAAATGGTAATAGCCTTGGGATGAAATAAAACGTCGCTTCGTATTGATTCTAGGCAGTGTTGAAATGAAATACTGGTGCAATATTCAGTAACTCAGGTTGTCTGTACCCACCCGCGTGTGGGTAGGGGAAACTATTCCCACCCTCTCGCTTTACCACGAGCCACGAGCCGTACCACTTACCGAGTCCGCAAAGCCCGACTTAGAACAGCCCGCTATCAATGTCTACTCGAAGGTTCGATGGTTGTTCCACCCCCGTTATAAATTAGCACACTGTTTGTTGAGCAAGAGGTAAAATTCCTTAAATAATTTATCAACCAATATTTATTATATCTACATACTGGCAGGATATAACTATATGAGTACATATCGTCGGCTTACTTGTAAATCCTCCCAAGTCCGTTTCCAAAGATTCCAAATCAACATGGTTCAATGTCAGAAAAAAAAGAAATCTAAATAAAATGCCAGAACAATTATTAATAGCCTATAGTGGTGCATATTTTTTTTTAAAGAAAGGGATTATTTTTGTTTTGTGGTAATATCAAAAGTTTTGTATTATTATTTTTTTGTAATCTGAACTCGGAAAGTTTAACGAGGCAAGTCGACGACATATTTACTATACATCGCTGGAAAGGCTGAAGCGACACTTCGGTTAAAAATGAGTAAAGTATGCAGTTTTGATCAGTTTTTTCTGCATGAATGCTCTGATTCTCGTTTGATTCTGAAGACATTTGTGGCCCTTCAGCCATCTAAATATATTTACCGTTTGGGTGAAGGCTTGACTCAAACGACACAAATTTGGGACTTTTTTTAGCTTTTTGTCGCTTTAAGTAACTCAGTGAGAGCATTGAGTTAACTTTTTGTTTTCCAAATCCAACCTGCTTTATCATAGAGAGTTTCTTGTAATGCCATATCCTAGTGAAAGAATATCCACTCGGTCTATTTCCATGTTATGTCCATGTCAATGTTCGTGGAATATATTTAAAAAAATACTCTCAGGATGTAATCAAGACAGTTTGTTTTTGTTTGAATGAATTCCTTGATAATTTTCTTTAAGTAATATTCTTTCTTGTGTCGTCTAAGATACACTAAGTTTTAAAGGCCTCCTATATGGATATCGCCATAAAATGTCAAACTCACATTCCATACAATAGTGAGGAGTGAACATAACACTGCGAATGTTATCTTCAAATCCTTGTTGCAAGGAAACTCTTAATCTTTCATCGGATTAATAATATGTTTTTTTTGGTTCGTTCGTTCATCGGAAAATATAATGTTTACTACGGACAAATTGTTTGTGCATTTTCAATTTCATATTTTCCTCGTTGATTGCGAAAGTTTTCCAGCTGAATCATTGAGAAATATTTGAGTTCTTTAACTTTCCTACGATTTTGTTTTCTCCCCCAGCCCCGCCAAGCAATTAATCTCTCCTCAAGCGGTGCACCTTCTTAGCCTGGAACCCGCCGCCCGGGGCGGGTGTGAAGGGCGCGAGGGGCTCGCGGAACTAAATGGCTGGCGATGTTTCGCTGCGAGCTCCCCAGCCGATACAATCCTAGCATATGCTTAAAAGAAACAACAAAATGTGACAATACTTAGAGAAATCATGTTTGTCAAGCTGTTAACTAACTAACCATCACGCCGTTTCTCCGCAGGGGTAGGCAGAGAGGACGGACCGCCATACAACTCTGTCTTGGCACACACTTCTTGCTTCATTTACATTCATACATCGTCTCATACATACTCTTCTGTTATTCTGATTCTTCACATGACCCGATTCAAGTATTTGATTTACTTGATCGTGCCATGTCTTTCTCGGGCGTCCGTTAACACAGTAAAAAAATAAATTAAAAAACGTTATGCATTAATAAAATCGTTTTTACGTATTGTCGTATAGAGTCGTGAAATTTACACCGAGTTTCTAGGTTAGTGCATCCCGTTTCAGCACGCATCGTCATTTTCATAACAAGTAAAAAAAACATTTTTTAAGTAAATATCGTATAAGAGTCCCAACTGCTCCCAGCCGTCTGAAGCTAGTGGGACTATGGCATCCCCCAATTGGAGTGCGTTGCGAGGCTGAAGGTAGTGAGGAGGGGAAAGAGATGGGAAGTGGAAGGTTGGGAAGTACCTGGCTATTCATATCTGGTTACGAAACACGGCTATTTCCATTTCAAGCAACGTTTCGATTCTGAATGGTGGTCTTTCACCAGGGCGATACTTAGAGTATCCACCGCTCTAAAATATCTGTTAATTTGTTAAAAAAGAGGACAAGACAGCCAATATCAATTGTTTAGTGAGAAAAAAAGTGTTAAACCACTAAAACTACTCGAGTGGTAGAAACTACAAAATTAAGATAACAGCCCTCTAATAAGCAGTAACAACATTCGTCTGTCATTTTACGCTATCAAATAATTACCCTCTGCGTTCCAAAAAACTCAGCAGCTCCCTACTTGGATCGATATTTAACGTGGAGAGAAATTCATTTACAACAACATTCTGTACAAAATGGATGCTTGGATAAGCATATAAAGTGTAATTTTATTTAACATCCCCGCGCTATTTTTTCTTTCAGTCCCGTTTGTTTTTGACTGATATCTGTAGGGATGTATGGAAAATAAGCAAACCGGATACAGCGTTGTTACTCAATTTTAAAAAAGCAGTTAGAAACATCATCAATTCATAAAATTGCACAATAGGTACCCACACACCATAATCATTTGTAATTTTTCTTTTGTAAAAGTTGTGTTTTGCGTAATTTTCATTATAATTATTGCGGACATGCTAAACATCGGTCATATTCCACAGCGGCAACGGGTTTCCACAACCTTTTTGTTTTAATTTACAATTCATGCTCACTGTTCTGTGTTCAGACGCTGTATCACAGAATAGTTGTAAAGCGTTATTGCTGCCATACCTTCTTACCCTTTTCGCATTTCTGTCCTCTGATTAAACCCGCAGTGCGTATGCGTATACAGCCTTCCCATAAACTGTTACGCGACCCATTTACCCCGAGGGTGTTCCATCCCCTCCGAGGGTTGTCTGCCCTCCACCCGGTGCCTGGTAGCTGTGCCTGTGCCGGTGCCTAGTTACTGCTGCTGGCTACTGGTAGCTAGTCCCGCACTTCTTCCTTCACCTGTCACTTCCACCCCATCATTGTCCCGAAGAGTTGTCGTCATATTGTTTTACCGGCTCTTGCTAATACCTCCTTCTCTTGTAGTGGCTTGGCTGCTTGTACTGTTTCTATTTCGTGCTGCTTATTTCGGCTTGTATTCTATTTACATAACATTGTTGGGAATATCGTGGCCTTCCTGCACAAGGCTTAGGTTGTTATATAATATTATAGTATACGAGTATATCATAAGTCAGTGTCAATCTGTTTAATTAACGAATTAATGTAATTTTTTTGTACGGATGAAATGAAGCGAAATCATTATATTGAGGTTTAACCAAATAAACCATTAATTTAAAACTTGATACATCCTTATTTTGGAGTAGGTAGGTAACATACAACGTTGTGTACTTCCATTATCCTATTAATTTCCATTCAGTTATTTAGTAAATTTTGCTTTGTTCTAGGATTTATTGTTGATTTGGGTAACCGCCGTGGAGTTGCGAAAATCAATGAAGCTGAATATCCTTTTCCACGAACTTCCGCAAGGGGAAGTTAACATTAATATTAATGCGATTTTGATTGAAGTGTCGCCGTAGAGTTAATTAACGACCCGCGTATTATTTGTAGTGAATCCATTAGCCGTGTCACAGCCGGGGACCCCGCCTACATTAATATTAATAATATGCGTTTTTCGGCTGGCTGTCCATTTACACCGGTCATCCCTCCAACCCCTGAAGTTCAACCCCCCCCCCCGAGTTCCCGAGTTGATTGCATCCCCGATCCCGGCTACTGGATACTGGCTACTGGCTGCTGGCTACTGGCTACTGGCTACTGGCTACTGGCTACTGGCACACTTCAGCTCATTAAAACGTGCTGCGAAGCGTGTAGTCATGCGATTCTATAAATATTCCAATGCAAATGCTTTTAGTGCGGTTTTGGTTACTCTCATTTTGCTTTCAGGGATTTTTGTGATTCCAGTTGACGACAGGGGATTAGTTATAACGAGGTGCACTTTGAACATTTATTATACAAATATCGGGTAATTCAAAATCTTTTGTTACATTATTGCATGTCAAAGTTTTCCTTTTATTTTGTATTATTTAACACTTGCAATATATAAATAGAATTCTTGATTAAGTTTCACAGTGTCTGCAATCACAATGCGGGAAAATCTCCCTAAGAAATATATTTCTTGGAAGGAACTTTCAGAAACATGTAATTTAAAAGTTTTCTAACCACTTAGGGAACTGTTAATAATTCGAAACTGTAACTAACTTAAGTTTCTTTTATTTCCCATCTAAGAGTTGAGCTTTATGGGAAAATTCAATAATTACGAAGCGCAGTGCTTTTAATAAATCCTTGGTTAGTTATTTTTTGTAGATGCGAGTATTCAGTAACGACTTCGGAAAAGCTTTACATAGTTTTAATATGTATTCTGGAATTTTAAGGCTTTTGGTATAACTTAATATATCCCCACTTTCACCAAAACTACTCTAAATTAATTTATTTCTAATGATTTCATAAAACAAATTTATAACTTTATTCCACTTTTATTTTATGACTGAACCGGTTTCAGCCTATGACGGCCATCTTCAGACTAGTCTGAAGATGGCCGTCATAGGCTGAAACCGGTCCAGTCATAAAACAAAAGTGGAATAAAGTTATAAATTTGTTTTATTAAATCATTAAAATGGAATTCCACCACGAATTAGTTTCAAAATTAGAAATAATAATTTATTTCTCTTCTTTTGAAGTTTTAATATCATATTTTCGGTATTTTTATATCATTGCTGCTCCAAACGATGGCGTGTTTTACTTTAAACGAAAACGCACCCTTGTTGGTTTGTAAAAGAAATGCATTGAAAGGGAAATCAATATCTATAGACACACGACAAATGGTATTCGCTAATAAAATTGGAATAACGGAAATCATTTTCGTGCTGTTGTATTTTTTGCTAGAAAAAACACAATCTTCTCCCCTCGATAAGTGTATTTCTAGGTTCGTGTGTACTCTTTGTTCGTGTGATTGGAAAGTAATGGTTTCACTTAATTGAGTTGCTTGTTAATTCTTTAGATGGATTATAATAAAACTACTCTCTGTGGAATGAGACCTTGTAAAGCTATATTTTAATAGCGACTACTTGATTGTTTCTTGATTTTAATGGAGGGGAAGAGGAGTGAGATGATAAACAAAAGACCTCTTATTGTGACAGCTGATTGACATATTAAGACTTTCCGAAACGTTGGCTCAAAGAGGAGAAAACTCAATACGATTGTATCACTTACAAAAACAACCAAGATAATACTATTGACCGTAGAAATCCTTAATTTATCTGGTACCAGCGAATCTTCTTACGTAGCCTGAGACAAGCTTGATATTATCCTTAAAAGCTTTTTCAAATTCCAAATAAGTATGTGCCTTCAACAACCGTAATCATTCGGAAAATCGGTTCTTAGAATTAACAAATCATGAGAATTATTCCAAACATAGCCGATCTCTGACATTCTCCAGAAGGAAGTGATATTTATTCTCCTCAAGCCAGTGCACGATGCCCGCCCCTTTTGAAAATCCTCCTTCCCCCTCCCCCCTACCCCAACTCCTCGCGTGTGCAGTGAGCACCGTGGGGTAGTGTTTTATGGCCCCCGCCATGTTGGGGCTGAGCCCCCTATTAGCGCCCCTACCAACAATACAGCACAACTTACACTTTTACTCATGATTAATTAATATTTGATGATGGGCGATTAATTCATAGACATATCTGATATCTAGCTGATGCGAGGGCAAGTTCAGACTGCAGAGTGATTTCATGCTTGGGCATTTGAATCCCAAACGCATTACATGTAAATTACATGCCATTACAATATGCGGTGTAGTAGCAGTCGAAGTGAACTTATCTCGTTATTTTTGGGCTCAAATCCTTCCAGCTTTCAATTTAATCTTACCGTCGTAAATTTACATCTCCTGCAGTGGATTGAAAATACTAATAATTCATCCACAAAATCTGCCATATCTTTCAATTTACTTGATACTCGTGTCTCTTCTTGTGTTCTATCAAAGCTTTAAAAATGAATAATGAATATCTGATGTAAGTACGTGCTTCATTTTTCCTTGAATAATTTCTCGTGGCAGTTAATCCCAGCAATAAGGCGAAGGAACCCCAAAGTTTGTCTTTTCATTTTGTGCACCTCCTTTATTTTACGCTTGTGCTAAGAAATGATTTTGTTTAGATAAGCGTCCGTAATATAGCAGTGTTTCACAATCCCCGTGATCATCGCCGGGTGACATTTCGCTGAGAGTCAGGTAATATACAATCACACCCCTTAATATTTCCCTACCGGGGGCGAAAGTGTCAGGGTTGTCAGTTCGATTTTAATCCTTAAAGTTAGTTTATATAACACCACTGTCGCTTGTCTATAATAATGCTTATTCAAAGCGTTCGATTTATGGATTGATGTGGTCAAGGCCAGTCTATGGTGAGTCCACAGACTGGGTAAACTGGGAAAGGCGGAAAGTGATTTATTTTTATGATGTACAGGAATAATCATTTTGATATTTTCTTGTCCCTTTGTTGAATAGTGAATGTTCGTGTATTGGAACGGCGATAATTAGAAATCGGGTAATTCAAATTTGTTTTTTGTTCAGAAATTGTACCTATACTTAAATTTAATTTATTTGTATATTTTCCCGGAGCACAATGAAGAAGTGGAAAAATGAAAGACTCGTGGAAAAATGGAAAACATTTTTTGTGTAGCTAATCTTGATAAGTAATCCACTTATTATTTTTTACATATCATACATGAAAGGTAAATCCGCTCGAAAAACTTACGAACTTCTAAAATAGGACTGTCATGTTTACAAGATTTCAGATGGTTTCCTTTGTAAAATGCCTATTTAAACATTTTCCGGATCATTTGATAGAATGGGTGATATTTCAGTTACCAGCCCTGAATCTACGAAATATAATATAGGGTGTAAATTTTAAAACACATTATTTCTGAATCGTTTCACCTTTCCATTTCAGGAAATGGCATTTCTTCGTTAAATTATAATAATATGTTTTTTTACTGCTGAAATTGAACAGCCTTTTAGTATTCTACTTAAAACGTAATATTACGTAGGTATATATAATATAATTAGATTTCAGACAAATAACAAAATTATTATTATAAAGATTATTTGTACAGAAAAAAGATGAATGATTTTACACAGTCAATATTAAATTCTTCTAATTCTGTGATTATAAACTAATGTTGTGACTAAAAGATAAAAAAGCTTATTCTACCTCTATATTACATATTTTTGTACTAATAATACTAAATCTTGAAATTAATAATTTGGTCTATTTAGTGATCTCGATTTATGTTCTTGTCAAAGGAAAAGGTTACATATTAATTTTAAATAACACCGATAGATGCCGGGCTACATCCTGCGATGAAATTGATAGAATTTTCGACGAATGAATTAGTGCATAATCGAAACAATATTACTTCGTGTTAATTGTATTTCTTCATTATTTGAGTATCGGCCGATTTTTTACAATAAATGTAGCATTAATAGTAATATTATATTATATTGCCATCGTTGTTTCTTTTCGACATGATCCGAGCAATTAGTTCAAAACATCATTCAATTATTAAGTATTTCGATTACACCAACAAGATTGCTGATTACACGCCATGTAAAGTTAGCAAATATCTCAACTTAAAACATAAAGGAGACCTCTTACCTATTCACAATTTTATTACCGATTTAATTTGAATGTCTAATAACCCCCAAGTGCGATGTTATTTTGGCAGTAGAGCCGATTTGATTATTTCGCACCACCCGCGCCCGCGATCCGATGCTCCCATGCGTAGGCGGTATGTATGACTTATTTCCCCGCTGTGTTCCTTGCTCCCCCCCCCCTCTAGCCGGGTCTAAAGCCGGGTGCTAATAAACCTCCCCCACCCCCTCCCAGCAGACTGGCTTGTATTAGCTTTCGGCAATTCCGCCTAGGATACCCCACGGGGCCCTCGCACTCCCCGCGTTGAGTTTCACTTGCAAACTATCGAAACCAAATAGTACATATTCAAATGCGTATTCGAAAAGTATTTCTCTCGAGGTGATGACAACACGAATACTCATTAAAAAACGTTACGTTTAAATAATCGTCTCGTTTTTACACCTGCATTATTAGAATACCAAATAATTACACATTTGTATACGAGTGGAAGTGTTAAAGTGGTAAGGTGTGTACTGTCTTATTGTGGTGAGGAGGCGTTTTAAATTGGGTGCCCCAGCACAAAAAAAACACCTTGTTCCGACTCTGGTAAGCAGTAAGTAAGCACGACTGCTAATTTATTTACGAATTCCACGCAAAACGCTTGGGTAATATTTTATGTGAAGGCTTTTTTCCAGTATAATAAAATGTTGGGGAACGCTTTCCGCACACCTTTTATATAAGCCTTTGTATGAAATATTAAACGAACAAAAACAAAGGTAAAAGCACACAATTATTCCCGCGTAGTTTTTCTCAACTTATTTTACACTTGGCTGTAATTACTTTTTCATTTAGGCGACCGTTTCGAAGATCTCGTTTTCTTGAAAAAGTTTTACGTCACTCACACTAAGTAATTATACCCGCTGTCATGCGTACTTTCTTTATCATTGCGTTCACTGAGAGGCATCTTAATAATTATTATTTTCTCTACGCTCATTTTGGCGTACTTATCAACTTTCCTATTTTTTCTCTTGAATATTTAATCTGAACTTGGTAGCAGGAGCCGTAAAAAGTAATAATCCCAAGTACTTAAAGTGAATAATATCGCACGTTTCTTGGTAAAGAATCATATTTTATCTTGTAGTTTTTTTAAACCAAGTTATGTTACTTCCGTCACGGTTATTTATTGTTTTTATATCCGACGTAAGCGGCTTTAAAATAAAACAAAGGGATGGTGCGGACGTGGCCTATTTGGCGAAGATAAATACTTGAGGCTGTAAAAATGTTTAAACTCGGCTTTGCCCCCGGTGCTTAAAAAGCGATTCATCTTTGTTAAGAGCTGATTAATAGGCCACAGTAACAATAGGCTCGCTGGCTGATCTTAGCCAGTGGCGATCTGCGGGTACGTACACAACCATCCCTCGGGAAAACTCAAATGTTTATTCGCCACCGTGAAAAGATCGCAATTACTCATCAGCGAAGAGTATTTCATTAAAAGCAGCTGAAACACCGCGTGTCGCGAGCTGGAACCAATGTAGTTTCGTTTCACAAAGCTTACTTGTATAATATTTAGTGTTCAGTCTAGTTCACACATACAGTTTTTCTTTATAGATTCTAGTTCACACGACTTTCTTTTACAATCCTTCTATTCGCTTTCTTTTATAATATGAAAATGACTAACGGCTTATATATACTGAGAACTTGTGACATAAAACTTATGACTGTAACGTATATAGTAAATTGTATGGTAATAAGAACTCAATTTCTAAATGTGATTTTATAATGGTATCCGATAGTCCACTTATATCTTCTAACAATTCGTGAACAATACATTATCTATAATATGTCACTACTATTAAGTGTGACTTTATATTACATAAATAAATAGGTACCAGTTGATATCATCAAATTATAACTTACAATTTATACCTACCTAAATTTAATTATAATTTCGTTTCATCGCAATTTCCATAGACCCCCAAAATAGAATGTTGCAAATGTAAGTTGCGATTTCACGTCTTCGATGTGTTATTAAACTGTTATTATTATGTGTCCAATAATCATGTGTTAAATTTGAAACATGAAATGAAATAAATTATTTATAATTCCGATGTAACTTAGGTAGGTGCTGAGACTTTTTGAAGAGTAAACGTGTAATTCAGGCATTCATTTTTGATGCAGGCCCTTACTTCTTAGATGCTCCTTCGTTTCGCAAATTAAAAGCGTGTTTATAAATAATAAATTTGCTTCGCACATTTCCCCTCTCCCCCGCTCGCGGTAGCAGGTAGGTCCCATAAAAGCTTTCGCTTGTATTATTCACTCCCAGCGACAATATTATCCCAAGGGTTAGCCGGAAGTACGGAGTGCTGTTGTACTTAATAAATGGCTTCCATCGAGAATTATTATTATTGTTTAAAACTTACCGAGTGCGGCTTATATAACCAGTTGACACCGCCCGCCACCCCTGACACTGACAGCTGACACTCGCTGGAAATAATGTCACTCAGTTAATTGTCTCGTAGAATGAAAACTCAGTTAATCACGAATTTAAGTTAAACCCACATTTTGGATCCGTCAATAAAATTGTATCTTTAAGGAATTCTCGGTAAAATATGTCAAATTATAACACCTGTAACTTCAATAATACCGACCTAGAAAACGATCTCTTTTAAAAGATATCTCGAGGTTTTTGCACAAGATGTCGATGGATTAATGTCTCGTAATATTTTCAGTGCTCATTTTCCGATTCGATTTACGTTGTCTTTGAACGAATGAGATTCTATACGTTTTGTTTTGCCCGTTGTCGATCAGTGATGTAAAGGTAGGTTTCAAGCAATACTCGATATAACATGTTGGAGTTTGTCTTTATTTCAGTACGTAACTACGTGTAAAATACTGCAACCTCTGACTGGACCGGCGATCATACAATATTCACTAACAGATTTTGGTGATGGTGAAGTCAAATAGTGTTACTTTGAAATTATAAATTATGAACGGATGATGTATGTTCAGCCGGTGTTATAAAGTGTTCGATTTTCAGGAGTGATATTATATCTGACGTCAACATTAAAAAAGTACTAAGTATGTTGGTAAGTTGTTTCAACTGGCGCTCTAGAAAAATTGACATTTATTACGTCGTGGCACTTGTCAACTTGTTAAGCGTTTCACTGACGCGTGATTGATGACAGCAATGACTAAAGCCAAAACAAAGATATTGTTCGATAAAAGGTTTGGGAGAAATTCATGCGAATGGGATCAGAGCCAGTGGCTCGACAAAGGAAAATGTTTGCCACAAATGCTGTATTTTCCGAAACGTTGTTATGCGGGCAATGTTTTGTGGTATAAGAGATTATGTACGGGGACAGACGACTTTTTTTTCGAACTTCGATTCGAATTTGTTAGAAGTTGTTTATTTGCGATATTTGCATATTTGCTGTAGTGACAAGGGCAATTTCAGTGAAATTAAGAATAAGTAAAAAAAACAGTATTACGTGATTTTTATTATTAATTACTTTTTTACAAGAGTTGTAGACACTCCAAGTATCGCCCTGGTGAAAGACCACCATTCAGAATCGAAACGTTGCTTGAAATGGTAATAGCCGTATTTAGTGACCAGATCGGAATAGCCAGGTATTTCCCGACCTTCCTCTTCCTCATCTCCTTCTGCTCCCCACTCCCTTCAGCTTCACAACATACGCTAATCGGGGGTGCCAAAGTTCTACCGGTTCGGGACAAATAGAGCAGTTGGGAAAAGCTAATGAAAACTTTTGTAACAGCGTGGTATAATTAAATTCGAGTATGTACAACGTGAATTCACTTTAAAGCTTTATGCTTTTTATTTTGATATTAATTATTTAAATAATATATTTTCTTAGAAAGCAATCACTTTGTGGTTTGACATATATTTTGAAAATGAAATAATAACTTTCCATAAGACCACAGATTTGAATTTTAATCTATGGTCTCATACATAGTTATCATTTCATTTTCATTATTTTTTTATAATCTTCAACAAAAATATGAATCAGAAACGTCGGGAAATTAAAATAATTTAGTCGCGACCGAGACTCGAACTCGGAACCTCTACTCTATCCGGGAGTAACTTCTCCACCAATTGAGCTACCTGAACCCTTATTCGAAACTGTCATTTTAATGGATCTCATACTTTCTTTATAATTATTACTATTATTTTTTTCTACCGATATACTCGTAGGCTGCCATCTTTGTAATGGTATGGAAAGTATTTGTATACCTAGATGGCGTGTTGATGTTTTCTGTTTTCGTTGAAGATTATTAATATTATTTCAACGATAGTCAAAGCTTGTCTCAGTTGAAGTGCTAATATTCAATAAGTAAACACCCATACGGTACACAATAAGCAATGGTAACCGGTAACTGTTGTACGAGTATTTACGCTGAAATCCATTATTCAGGCTGCATAATGTGCAGAGGGAACTAGGCGCGTGTCTACTCGGTACTCCGCACCAGATACAATAATGCACCAACAGGCTTCATTTGATTAAAACCAATTTATTACCCCACTGCTACGTTAATTATGGGGATAATAGAATCTATGTTTAATCATCCAGTATGTGATATGTTACAGTATCCACTATGAGCTTTGGAAACCGGTCGAGTATTCATCGGCAGGACCTAAAATAACGTAGTTTATTGAAAACGAAATAATAAATTTATACAAGACCACAGATTTTATTTTAATTTGTATGACCGACCGGTTTCGCTTAGCCTAAGCATCGTCAGGGTACAAAATTAAACTAAACAACAATCATAGTGTGTAGTAATATATACTCATACATACAAAGGGAGAACACAATATAAAATAAGAGAACAGTTAGAAAACAAAAGAATAACATTTAAATTATAACAAAGGAACAGAGAGAAATTTTACTGATTATTAAGAATATGACTATTAATTTTAATAGCTTTTTTTATTTCTAGTGCTTCCAAATTATTTAATCTGTTGCCATGACCATTTTTATGGAGAACATGAGCACCGGTGCTTTTATTGAAGGTATGATATTTTTTCAATAAGATGATAGGTTAAAATTATTATCTCATTTTCTATAAATATGTCCAACCACAAAGTGATTGCTTTCTACGAAAAAATAACGTAGTTTGTTTTTAATAATATTATGTTTTTATCCCTATTAGACTTATTTGGTATACCATAGTATATATAGCTGTTTGATCGAGAGTTACCATTGCCTGTTCGTTTGTATAAATTTGGAACATACGTTAAATATTCCAAACCGTTAAAATTGAAGGTTTAGGATTTGATTTGAATTTAAATTTACTACTAAGTTTAATCTTAGCTATACCGCAGATGAATAACCGAGCATTACAGAGGTTTAAGTCTAAGACCAGTGTAATTCAACTATTGGCTACATACTACCATGTAAGTTGCAGCGACAGTACCTCTAAACAACTTCTCTCATATTCTACGTGATCCCGTGTCGTTTGCTGCAGGTTTACGTGTATTTTTCTATTGCAAATTCCCTTTATCCGGTTCAATTTAAATCTAAGTGCCATCATGTGTAAACTTTTCTTCTGTGTTATTTAAATAAATCAATGTATGTAAATTTAAACAACTTAAGACCACATTACTGAAATAAAGGCTCGAATGAAAGCCTTGAATTTTGAAGTTCAGTAAATATGACGAGGACTCAATAATGAATAGGATTGAAAGTTTATCAGCATGATTTGAGCACAGCTTTTATTTATTTATTTTTATGTTTAAATTTGCAAGATTTAATCAAAAACTGTTTATTCCACACGATAAATTTATTTTATATTGATAGGTGTTTCGTCTTCCTAAGATATTTTCAGAGAATGTGCTGGCGATTTTGGTTCAAGCACATATTTTCCTTAACGTTGATTGATGGTTTATTGGCGCTTTCAGGTCTTGGATATTTTCATAATTGTTTATTATTAATTGGTATTACTATACTATGCCTGATATGCCCGATATAACCATAACATGGTCCCTTGTGTATTTTTTTTATTTATTTTCATTAGACGAAAATGTATTTGCCCATACTACAACATATAGATGTTTTTAATGTTAATAATAATAATAATATTTGGATGATTTGTATAGCGCCGTTTTTGTGAGAAATCACCTCAAGGGCGCTGTACAAATCTTAATTTCTACTTAATATTAATTCTTGGAACCATTTCATGCAAATATACTAACCGCATTTTAACGCATCTCTCAGGATGATTTAGTTATTCAACGAATTTTTCTTATGAAATTTACATGACTGAATACATTGACATCGATAGTATTGATTAGGTTACGTTAATCCTTATAAACTTGAAGTAAACTTTTAAAATGAATTTTCACGTCCCATTCATCATATTTGTGCACTATACCCATAATAGTATTATATAGAGTTGTCAGCCCGTACACGCGTGACTTCGAACCTTGTTCCATTTCGTTGTGAGGAGGTGCGTGGTGCGGGGAGGGGGACTATCGTGTTCGGCTTAGTTCAATTCGGTTCGGCTCGGTTCAAGACCGACACGAGGTTTGCGGATGCTGCCTAGCGTGCTGCTCTATGAGACGGTTGCCTGCAAGTATTTGTGTTAAAAAATATAAGTGTGAAAAAATATTATCGCTTAATTAGCAGTTATTTTATTGATACGAAAAACACATTCTTGCGGAAAGTTTACCAAACTTTTGTTTTATTTTTATTTTATGGATTCTTTCGTAATCCTCTAACTACCTAGGGCTTATTCAAATACCCCTTATGTGCTCTAACTAACTAGTACTGCGGCTTATGGGTCTTATTACTATCACCAGCTGGTGGTTTTATTTACTTGACTGAATTTACTAAGTTTATTATTTATTAAGTTTACATTACGTGTGTTCTTGGGGAAAAAGTCTTAACTGGATAAAAACCCTAAACAAAAAGATTAAAAAGAGAGACAATAAGTTCTAAACTTTTTACTTTTAATTAAATTTAAACTCTACTGAGACTGAATACTGCATGCTATTTCATTGCCGGGGTGCCTCCTTTATGTTTTGGTTTTTTTTTTGCAGTTAATCAACATTTTAGGTCAGACCGGGTTTGGCTAGAAATACGTCAGGCGTTCACAGCAATTAGAAAAAAGAGAGATTCAGAAAGAATTAGATTTATATTCGCTGCTTTCGATGTAAGTAACTTCAATGTGTTAAAAAGTACCGCACGATATCCGTATGTTCTGCGGGCCGCTTTGAGAAGCCTCTCTCTCTATCGCGACGGAAAAATGGTTGAGAAGTGGCCAAGCAGAAAATGAAGGACTCCTCTCCCCACCGTTACCCGGCTTTATGGTCCGTATAGAGCGAGGAAATTGTCTCTGTCCCTGCAAAGGCCATTCGACAGTCGGACTGCACAGATACGAGTATTTACGATCCTTGGTTTAGCGTGTAAAATAGATTCGCTGGATCTTTTTTCGATTCTGTAACTTGTAACTTATTCCCTTAGATCTCATTCGTACTTCCCCATGAGTTGTGAGAACAAATATTGAATGAAAATGTTTTGTGAGAAAATCCTCGGTGAATAGGCTTAATACCAATTTATTGTACCCAATTTAAATCCTACATTCTATTCAGAGATGAGCCAGTATCTGAAAAAATATATGGAAAATTCTCGGATTTCGGAAAATGCGAGGAAAATGCTACCCTTCATATTATACATTATTTTGACGATGAGGAGTTGCTTTTTAATAGGCCTAACATAAAGTTCAACCATATATTGAAAACTCATATTTTTAGCGAGGCAGTTAAAGTACAATCCAAGTTGTTAGTTTTGTGGCATCATGATTGAATTATTCAAAGGTATATATTATGGACACATTCCGCTAGAAGTTAGTTTAATGACACATATGTATTTTATTGCATCTTACCACTAAAACTCATCTTACATCCGAAGCTTATATTTGGAACATGTTTCGGTATCCAACATAAATGACCAAAACTAGTTTTCATCACGTCTATGTTTAAATTTTATCGTAAAAGGTATTATTCTTTTCTTAAATATAAGCAAAAAAAAAAATTTACTCGAACGAATTCGTCCGTCTTTTTGGAGATATTGGTTTTGTTTAGGTTGTTGAATATTTTACGTGGGGGCGGTTAAAACCAAACTATTAAATAACGCAAAAAAACTTTGCGGTTTATTTTACTTCCACACGGCGGTTTTATCTAAAAATGGCGAAAATCCATTGTTACTGAAATTTATGGTCTATTTTGATACAAATCTAACTATTTCCCTTCTTGCTTTAATGTACTTAAATAAAAATGCGATCATTTGAACATATTAAAATTGTTATAGTTGTTTTTACCAACGTACTGTCGCTTTTTATGTACCAACTGCAAGAGTTTATTTATCAATGTTCACGTGCTGCCCAACATATTAATCATTATTGCAACACCTGAACACAAACTGGCAACGCCATATGACATGAAAAAGTGACAATATTGTCAGTCCACTTGTACTTATGCAACTCTGTGATAAAAACGCCCGTTTAAGTAAAAAAATAATAGGTTGAATATATTTTAAAGAAATGAAAAAATAACTTTGTATAAGACCACGGATATTATTTTCATTTATGACTGACCGGTTTCGCTTAGCCTAAGCATCATCAGGGTACAAAATGAAACTTAACAAGAAATACAAACAGTGCGGTTATATATAAATACGGAGAACAAAATATAAAATAAAATTACAAAATAATGAGAAAACAATAGAATAATATTTAAATTATAACAAAGGAACAGAAAGAAAGAGACAGATAATATGAATTGAAAGAGACAAAACGTCAACTGAGAAGGTGATTAAAGAATAATGATAGATTTGATAAGTTTACAGGAAATATACCTAATGTTATACTACTGGACAAATTTACCTGATTATTAAGAATATGACTATTAATTTTAATGACTATATAGAATATATTTTCACTACACAGAAGTCGGTTAAATTTCCTCAGGGTCTAATACGAACATTTTCTACAATTCCCTTTCCTTCCTTGATGAATCTGCTGTTAAGAGATTAATCACAATTAAATATCATTGTGGCAATTCCAGCTTTGCTTTCATATGTTATTAATAGTTTAACTTTAACACTGGCTTGATAATCCCCCGGGAGATGAATTATTTGAAATATAATTTTAGTTCTAATTTGTCCATCTCGCCACACAGGCGGAGGCGCCTCTAATATAAATATGTTCTCATGAAGTAGGACTTAAGCGGAGATATTAAGGCGGATGGTGGTACAGACAACTTCATCTTCCGATCTCCTTCCTCTTTACCCACTCCTCTCCTTTCTTGGTCCATACAGCAGCCTCCTGTCTCCCATTTCCCATCTCTTTATTAATAATCAGCATCTCAGTTTCATCTCGGTACACCCGGCGCCATCTTTATTTGACTTTCACGCTCCGAGGAAATGGTGTGATATTGCCAGCCAACAACGTCGAGAATATTATTCCATTATTTTTTTTTGTTATATATAATTTTTATTTTTCACGTTGTAATTTATTTGAATATTCCTCTCAAAGTGTATAACCGTTAATAAATCTACGTTATCAATTCCCGAGAGCACTATTCGATCGGTGCCGTGCTATACGTCGTACTTCATAATAAAACCAAATAAAAGTTGTATCAGAGATCATCTGATACACGGGCGCCATTACAAAAGTTGATGTAATTTATCTTCTAATATTACTGCTCGAAATTTGTTACCGTTGGAAATATACGAGTAAATACATACATAAAATTCGCCGAACAAAACGGCAGAATCGTTCGACCAAGGTTCTTCACCGCAGGGATAATACCCATTATATCATGAAACAGCACCGATTCAAAAAGGCAAAGCCTGGTACTTGGAGACCGTTTTATGTCTAAGACTGAACTTTAACCTTTTATTCGCACGCTTAATTTTGTTATGAAATATTGGCGCCACGTAGTCTTACCCCAAGGAATCTGCCAAATATTAATTTATCATCTTGACACCCCGTGTTAACTTATCGCGAAAGCACTTTCACCGTGAGACAGCCCATTTATTATTCAAAGCTCTTAGTTTTTATTGCCTTTTTAAGTATCTAGTTTCATTTCAGTTTCACAACAGCGGGATGTCATTTTTTCAGGTGTCCCTGGGATAATTCCAATCCAGTCAGAATTCTATTCGCCAAACATTATTCAATCATTATATTTATATTATGTACTTTAAAACATAAATTTATTTAATGAAAATGAAATTATAATTTTGTAAAAGACCACAGATTTTATTTGAATTTTTATGACCGACCGGTTTCACTTAACCCAAGCGTCAACAGGATACAAAATTAAACTAAACAACAAAAATTAAAGATTGTTATAATTTTAATGTTATTCTTTTGTTTTCTTACTGTTCTCTTTTTTTATTTTATATTGTGTTCTCCCTCTGTATGTATAAGTATATATAACCACACACTATATATTTTTTATTTATTTTAACCCTGTACCCTGATGATGCTTAGGCTAAGCGAAACCGGTCGTTCATAAAAAATTAAAATAAAATGTGTCGTCTTATATAAAGTTATTATTTAATTTTCATTAAATATGTCAAACTACAAAGTGATTACATTCTACGAAAATATACATGTATTTGATTTAATTCATGTATAGTTCATGATTTAGCTATTTCAAATTGCATTCAGAAGGTTGTCAATTGTAATATTATATAAAAAAAAGTATCCACCCTGCATATATTTAAACTACCCATATCATCCAGTCTGGTCGGTTTTCCTGGCAGCCGGTATTTAAGGGAGGGATGGGAGATAATATCTTCGCAGAAGCCTGTCCACATTCAAATATCAATATCTAAGAATATGACCCCGTCATACGAGTATATCGGATCAGTTCTGACTGGGTTTTCAATTTGGTCCTTAGTATATTTTTCATTTTGAAAAAAAAAGCTCATGATTAAAAAACGCAAAAATTTTACTTTCTTTCGCAAGTTTGTATTGTGTATTTTTTCATATTTCTGATATCGGTTTTCAAAATGTCAGAATCTTTTCAGATCAGAGATATTCCCTCTTTAAGACACTGTCATGTATTTAAAGATGTCTGCAAACTTTTCCCATATACTCTTTCCAAATTATGCTGAAATTGTGGAAATTAAAATTACATAAAAGAATTGGAGAGAAATAGTGAAATCTTTTGATCGCGATTATACAAAAAAGATTTTCACTTCATTCAAAGGATTCATTCGTTTCGTTTCACAGAGATATCCCATTACCGCTTTGAATTCCTTCAACACCATTTTATCCAGGATATTGAATGTGTCAATGAAGTATCTCCTTGAATTGATTTCGTCGGCCATGGCGGAGCTGTTCCCAACTTTACTATAATTCATCTTAGTATTTTATTGAATATTCTGATTCTTCTCTCAGTTGGCGCTAAGGCTGTACTTACATTTGCAACATAAACATACTCTTTACCGGTAGTTAGAAACGGTTTTTAGAGACATTAAGGGTAATGAGATTTTTCGTGCAAAAATATTTTTATTTCATGTGAATAATGTTACCGGATACGGAAACACTATTTACTCCTTTAGAAGCAAAGTAAAACACACCTTTTTGCCGCATTTTTACGGTCCCCTTCACATTAGAATAACTCGGGTCTAAGTAGCTTATTCTTAGTACTGGAGGAAGGCATTTGTGCCGTTCATTTAATATTCGCATAATCAACGCATATCAACGCATCGCATATCTCTCCCATGGAATGGCCATGACGGCGTGGTTCCTATAAACGTGTTAAATTTGGAGTGCATTCATCTGAGTGTAGGCTGTTAACGTTTATTTTTTACGAGTACGTTTGATATTCACTCGAAAAAGTGATGAAAGAACCAACAATATGACTCCAACATATATGTCTGTGCGAATATGGGACTGGGGATATGGAGCATAATAGCCTTCATTCTAGATATAAATATATACATTGAGTATTAAATAAAACAATAAAGTTTGTAGAACACCACTTTATTTGAGTTAACCGCCAACCAGGTTTCGCTTATCTCAAGCTTCGTTACATCAACTGGTTGATGTAAAAGCCCAGTTGCCCAGTTGATATAAAAGCTCCAGTTGATGTAAAAGCCCTGACGAAGCTTGAGAAAAGCGAAACCTGGTTGGCGGTTAACTCAATTAAAGTGGTGTTTTACAAAGTTTATTGTTTTATTTAATATACAATGTCACATCCCCAAGTTTTTGCTTTCTTCGAAAAAAAGTTATATATATATACCTCAATATAGCTCTATAGCATTGATGGCACATAATGTAGACATATATGTATATATTATATAATAATATAGAGCCATCTCCAGAAGCCCGTACAACAGATCCGGTAGCGGGTAGCCGGTGCCGGTAGACCCGGTGGAGCTGGCCGGTAACGGGTAACGACCGCCAAGCGTCGGCGTCGCGACGACAACCGGTCTCACTTGCGGAAAGCTCTACGGCGTTCCTATTATACGCCTGTAATTTATTGGATTTTCACCGGCTTTTCCCATTTTATTTTGAGCAATTAAGATGATTTATATTCTTCTAAATGACCCCTTTGAACACATTGCATTTTTGTGAGCTGAAAGCTGCGCGATTATAGCGCACATAAACATATCGACGAAAAAAACCCCATTAAGTACTTTCTATGCAAATGTTTAACTCTACGTGTTCATGTAGAGTTAAATATTCATGTTGTTAATAATATAAATGTCCGTCTGGTATTGTCTTCTCTAGAAATATATTGGCTTTCCGCGAGTTGCACTTAACTATGTTTTCACTAATCAAATTAATATTTTTACCTAAACTCAATAAACTTGAATATTTCCATTTTGAAGCGATGATTGAATACTAATAATTTGAAATGGAATATTCAACTCATTAAAATATTGAACGGTCGTAAGTTAAATTGTAATGATTTCCATTCTCCTACAATTTGAGCTTAATTACAATTCCTTTGAAAATAATACTCCCTTGTTTTAAATCCACCCTGTTTTAAAAGCCATTTACTTGGTGATGCCAGTACGAGTCTGGGGTAGCCGTAATCAGGTTGCACAAAGCGGCGGCAAGTTTAGCCATTCAACTTTACCGTCTGGCAAAAATAAAGGAAAAGCCATTCGGGGAACAACACTGTTATGGCCGAAGCCGACCCAACCGACACAGATACCCCGCGGAGTGTGGACACTACGTAGAAAATATCCATATTTCTTTGACTTGTTGATAGTATCATCGGTGTGAAACTGCCCCCTTTACTGAAGTTCCTGGTGTTTTCCCAAAGTTGCTTCCTAGCAAATGTCCCGTAGCTTGCAAAGATGTGAAAAATATCGTCTCGAAAGTTGGCCCTCGGCATGTATCGCAGTTTCTCGTTGGCGGCGATTGACCGAGGCCCTGAGTGAAATAATCTATAAAACTTAGTAGCCAAGCGTCTAGCTTATAACGAAAATGTTTTGTTGAATTAACACCTCTTTTCGCAAAATCACTTTATTACGTTATAACAACTCCATCCTTCGAGAATTCTTTAGGACGAGAGGTTTTATCAATAAGGAATAAGAGATGCACCTTAGTTATTACTGCGGAAATCTTTTGTTTTAATTTTAAATTAATACACTTTTTTAATTGTATTTTTTCTTTTCTTATGTCGGGTTGTGTATTGCAAATAATTATTAAAACTAAATTTATAATAGAAAATCATTACATATTAATAATGAAATTGTAGATATTGTCTGTAATACCTAGTATTATATACGAACTGCTGAGATAAAGGATTTAATTTTGATCCAAATTTCTGTTATCGAGTTCATAGACAAGCCGTTTCTAGATAGAAATTTATCCTAATAACTCAAGAATAGGACTTCCTGAACCATTAGATTTTACTGGTTCGAATTTTTCTTCGACGGAATAACACATTCGATATTGGAAACCTTCATTCATATCAATTTGGACGCCCACCCCTCATGATTTACAATTAATTTATCATAATAATTTACTAAGACTGATGCTTTATATTATTAGAAATCATTGTGTAGATAAACATTAATTCAACATTATTGAGCTGTTGAGATATTGGCAACTATAAATTTATTATGGAAGTGTGAATCACGAAATCATACTAAAGCAATATCAGTCTGATTATTATTCAACAAGATGAATTCATATTTTAAATAAAATGTATGGAAAGTTAGATTACGTACCTACACCGTTTGCAAATATTGTTCTGATGCAAAATGCAATTGATTACCTACATGCATAGACATAAAATACAAGACACGTCATATTCATACAAATCGAACGATAAATGTGCCACGGTCTTGATTTATGTTTCTAAGCTCATAACGCTTATGAAAAGGATAGCAATACTTAACAGAATGTGTGTGTACGGATGATATAGCTATGTGAACGTCCCGCGTTACTGTTATAATTTCTCTTCCCCGACGAATTTACTGAGCGACTAGCCAAGTAGAGCACGACGTACAGAAACGGTTATCTTCCACTCACCTATGTATATCTGCTTTCGTTATCTCACATTATTTCGGTTGAAGAGCTCCCGTTTTCCCGTGACAGCTTGTCTGTCGAACGAATGTTTGTGTGATACTAAACGCAGTAAATCTCAGGTATGTCTCTCGGACTCGGTTTAGTACATTCACGCGCGTTGTCTCAGTAACGTATCTACATTATTTAGTTCATCGAAGCCTACATGTATTTCCATCGTTTAAAGTGTGAGGGTAAATAATTCGACCGCATTTGGTTTTTTTAGTTTTATTTATTTTATATTAGTTACTTTTTACATTCAAGTTTACAAATAGCTAATTATTTCATTTTCTTTTTAACTTTATAATATTTTAACTTATATACTACTTATTATTTTTTGATTTATATGCATTTTAAATAATTTTTACAGGCTATTTTGAATTTATTGAAAGGTATAATTTTGATGGTTTCCGGCAGAGCATTATAAGATTTCATCCCTTTATATAGTAAGCTATTTTACATATATTTTTATTTTTTTCTGGTAGTCTAATTTCTTTGCATGGCCTTATATTATATTTGTGAATATTAACATTGTAGATAATTTTGTCAGAAAAAATATTTTGGTAACAAGTTGTTCTTCATTTTATGTATAAACATCAATGTGTTTAATGTTAGCATCTGTTTTACTGTTAGCCAATTTAGTTCCTCTGACATTTTAGTTACTTTTGAGTATCTATTTCGCCTAAGTATAATTCTCATTGCTCTATTTCGGAGAATTTGAAACCTGTTTTGTTCTTTGTCGTTACACAAGAAAAGAATCGTTGAACAGTAATACAAATGTGGAGCAATAATGGAGTTGTATATTGTAATTGGTAACGATTCCCTAAATGTATAGCCATATATTTCAAAGCTTGCAGCATCTTTTTCTAGTCATTTTTGACAGGGTACAATGTTTCACCGTTCACAAAGTGAACATAGCGCAGTAGTGAAGTTGAAGTTGTGACATCGTCACTGGAAAGGCAAAAGGGCTGAAGCGACACTTTGGTCGAAAATGAGTTAAATATGCAGTTTTGATCAGTTTTTTTTCTGTATCGAATTCTCTGACTCTCGTTTGATTCTGAAGACTTTTGTGGTCCTTCAGCCATTTAAATATATTTACCATTTGGGAGAAGGCTCGACTCAAATGACACAAGTTTGGGACTTTCTTAGCTTTTTGTCGCTTCAGGTAACTCAGTGAGAGCATTGAGTTACCCGAGTTAACTTTTTTTTTAATCCAACCACGTACTGAACACTGATGATTTTTATTGTAAAATAAGAATAAAAAACTTAGAATTGCTGTTCCTCAATCATCACAATACTAATTATGGGTATAATTCTCCAACGCAAGACTTGTTAACTCAAGCCATGGTCTTGAAATTTTTGGTAGCAGTCCAAATGATTTTTGTCATTCTTTACGACTCTACCAAAACTTTGACTAGACCATGGCTTGAATGTTCTCTCTTATGTTTATTTCGCCTTATTTTTGTCATCGCTTCATCTATTTTTATGTATATGCTATTCCTTCTCTGTTGCTCTTTTTTCCATTTCGTGTTTTATATGTATTTTTTGTAATTGGACTTTAGTCCGTTAATTTATAAATAAATACATTAAGTGCTCTGGTGTAAACCTCATAAAATGGCGCTTCAGCCCCTTTGCCTTTCCGGCGAAGATATAACATATAAGTAACACGCAGTAAATAGTAAGTCAGCATTTTCTCTTAAATTTCAAAGGGATTAATGCTATTTTCAGCAATAACAGCAAGTATTGAAAACGCTGAAATATTGTCTGTAGTTAGACAAATGTAACGAGTTGTAAGCGAGTGTTGGCCATTGTTGTGGTGTTGAGATAACCAGCGAGAGACCGTTTGCCGTCACTGCAGCAGCGGATGCTGTGTAATCTGTGGAAATACGATGATAGGTATTGTTAAACGCTGGAGTTTGCGGTTGCCTCTGGTCGAAAAATATTCCTTAATTTTCGCCGCATTCTGAAATATCTCAAACCGCGCCGCTTTTATATTGGTTCCCACTA
Organism: Drusus annulatus; assembly: GCA_022651775.1. Lineage (NCBI taxonomy): Eukaryota > Metazoa > Arthropoda > Insecta > Trichoptera > Limnephilidae > Drusus > Drusus annulatus. The sequence goes on along the minus strand of JAGWCC010000107.1, from coordinate 471,363 downwards.
ATTAGTTTGTTTAAAGGTCTATGAACAATTGATAAAGATTTTTTTTTCGATGGAATTTCTTATATTATGATCTACCGCTCGTTTCGCAAGATTCACAGAGGAGATTGAAAGAATAAGATAACGCACAGCGAAAAGTTTACATGCTTGCCAAGTTATTCCACTCAAAATACGTTAAGAAATTGATTATGATTAAATGGAATATAAAACCAGCAGTTGCCCATGCAAGGCAGTCACAGGCGGAAAGCCCAGATGGCTGACATATTTGTGGAATTCGATTGAACCGAAATTATCAAAACAATGCCAGGATTCTTTTTTACATATTGAGTTATTTTGATGTTCTATTTTTTAAATATTATTTTATACTGAATACCGCACAAGAGTCCCAACTGCTCACAATCGTCTGGAGCCAGTGGGGCTATCGCATCCCAAATTAAGGGTATTTTGTGGGGCTGAAAGTAGTGGGGAAGGTTGGGAGATGGGGAAGAGGAAGGTTGGGTTAATTCTGAACTGGCTACTCGGATCCGGTCACTAAACACGGCTAAAGCCATTTCACGCAATATTTCGATTCGGAATGGAGTTTTTTTTCCAGGGTAATACTATGAGTATCTACCACTCTGGAATGTGCCGCAAATATACTATATGTTATTTTATATAATTGAAATGTGAAATAACACATATTAATTTTATTAAAATTTATTTGCACGCTGGGATTCGAACCCTTGACTTCTGGATTCGTAGTCGAGCATCCTTACCACTCGACCACGATGGCCGTTGTATAGAGTCAGGTTTCAGTATTCGCCATAAACTCTGTGTAATCTTACGAGTAATTGAGTACATTTTTTTTCATATTTCGTAATTCTTTCGATTTTTCCCGATAACAGTGGGTGGCCACCTACTTAATTCAATTTCGCGTTAACAATGTAATATGAAGCGTGATAAACACATGACTTTGTTGCGAATTCTCGGTGCGTCGAGAGTGGTGGTAATAGGTAAAGTAGTTATATCGAATTATTACCCGCACAGATCACGGGGAGCGCTTAATCCCTCATCGCAGCTACCAGAAGTGGCAGATTAATGGCATTAGCAGCGGTTAGCCGGGGAGCGGTGTCGTCTTGTGGTGTAATTAATACAAATCCTGCTCGGATGTGCTGTCTTTGCGAGATAAATGCATCGTCACGTAAATCGCGGTCCAAATACATGAAGGATTTCACAGTTTCCGTCCGAGTCCCCCGAGTGCACGTACCCTTGAGGTCATCTTCTGTCAAATGTGAATGTGGTATCGAAGTTTTGATTTATTTATGTTATTCGTGCAAACAAGGTATAACGATGCAGCTAATATGATTTAGAATTCATTTAAAAAAATAAAAAAAGCTTTGAATACTATTGAAAATTAAAAAATAATATTAATAATTTTCAATAAAGTATGAGATCGATTAAAATGCCGGTTTCTAATAAAGTCTCGGTAGCTCAATTGGCAGAGACGTTACTCCCGGATAGAGTAGAAGTTCCGAGTTCGAGTCTCGGTCGCGACCGTTATTCTTTTTGTTTCTGGCTTTTTCTATTTCATATTTACGTTCAAGATCATTGATATTATTTCAATATCAATAAAAAAACATGCCTTTGTACACACAAATTTACCGGCACAATTTTGGCACGCGATCCTGATGTGTTTCTTCAACTTAACTGAACCTCGGTGGCACATTAGAGAAAATTACAACTATTGAAACGTTTTGGTTCATATCATGTCATCGTATGAAATTTCTTACATATTAGCTTTCATAAACGGTTAAACAAACACGTACAAATAACGAGGTACTATAAGCCTTCATTAAATTACATTTCTATCTGTTTCAAGTTTAGGTGTTGCGTATTGTAAACGTCAACCCATTTTCCTTATTCACTTACGATATAATATAATCCCATCAAAATTATGGCAATCCTTTTCACCATCCAATGCTTTATAAATGTGACAGCACTGAATATATAATCCCAAGAAGTGTGATCAATATTAAATTTGAAAACTGATGTCGCCAATTTACATAAAACCCTTCGACTCTTAGGCCCCGGACAGGCCAAAGAAATTGATTATCGGTTTAACAAAGAATTTTAACAATTATACTAGAAGTAAGATCAAAATTATCTCACCCCGAGGACATGGATACGCCCACAACACATTTCTATCGGGGTATCTCTTCAGTGGGGATAAGGGATATAAAGATTTATTTATGACACGATAATTCATGTTATTACCCCAATTGACATAATACGCATTGCTTATTGGTGGTTCCGACTTGATATAATTTGTCTAAACCAATTCAATAATTTTCATGTGGATGTTATCAAGTTTTTTTTTCGTTGTCATACATTGAAAATTAAAATAAAAAATTAACTTAATATATTTGCGAGCCCCGATAATGTTTTTTTAGCCGAAAATTCGGCGACTTCGAAAATCTGAAAATAATTTTACTGAAGTGGATTTGCGGATCCTAATATAAAAGCCTCCGATGGTCTCCAAGGCCCGGCCTTTGAATCGCTAAATGTTTCAACGGAAATTATCTTTTTTATAAGTCCGCTTCTGTTTTCGAAGGGAACGCAAGAAGGAGTAGCACCCGGCATCTGTTGCCCGAATTTATTCCCGAAATTTTGCTCATAAACGTTTGGGACTAAAATTTTAAATAAAAGAGATAGTCTGTTCACTGGCGGAGAAAAGAATTTCAAGCTTCTGGAACGAGAAAGAAATTCCAGAAAGTTTATAGGTTGTTTAAGTTTTATTTATGACGCCGTAGGAGGGATGCTTTTTATTCGAATTCTCTCGTTTGGATATTGCTGCGAGTTTTGGGTGTTTTACAATATCACTTTTAGATTGCATTTTTATTGGTTTCCGTTACAACGCCGCAGCTTTCAAAGCAATCACTCAGTTTTACTGCGGATTTGTAAGCGATGTTGATCATTTTGTATATTAATAAACCTTGACGCGTAACCCATCCATCTTCTCGTATGCAGCTGCAAGTGAAATGCCGCATAATATTATACACCATGTTCCTAGACTTCCCCGGCAGAATTAATATTCCACCGTCGCTATAAATATTTAACCCTAGTCAAATTACTAAATATAACTTAAGTTGAGCTTAAACCTTTTCAGATAGTCAAATTATTCCAGCAATAAATAATATTGTAACCAATTTCCTTTCCTTATTCAGCCGAAGTATAACCTCTTGAGAATATTTCTTTCATCTTTAAAGCCTGTCTTCCATTATCTTAATAGCCTTAATTAATAACAACGTACACATGCACTCTGCACTCTGAACCTCCAGCTTGCATACTTTCAGATGTAATTAGCCATTGGCAATTCCCAGAGTTGTATTGCATGTATTATTATGATATTAAGTACTCGGTACTTGTTTTCGGCATTCAGCGGTCTACTTTTAGTAAGCAGAGTCAATTATATGACTGTTAGTCGGTCGAACATCTGGCATGGGCACAATTTACAGCATACTTGCATATCGTTTTCATTCATCATGGTTCTCAGTACCTACACTGTTTTCATTCTGTGCATTTTTAAACCGCTTGTTAACCATTTGAGACTCAGTGTTAATTCAAATCACAAAAACCGTTAATATTATATGTTGACAGCTTCCGCTTCGGCTTTCATATTCGGTCTGGGATCCATTGGTATTTTTATTTTGTTTTATGTTATCTTTATATTTATTCATGCTTCATTGTAAAAGTTTTTTTAAAGAAAAACCGTTTAGTGTGCGTTACGTTTATTTTACCTTTCAAATAGAAAAAATAAAATACCTTCGTGACCCAATGTTACTTCAAAATAACGTTATAAAAAATCACAAGTATTGAACAAAAATATACATCTACCAAAAAAATTCTAATAATTTTGCGAGGCGTTATCTTTTTTATTTATTTACACTGGGTTTTAACAGATTTACACTTACGTGAGAACAATCTAGTTATAAAAAACTCAGTTATTATACATACACTTAAAAAAAATACAAATACTTAGATAGAGAATACGTAAAATATAAAATAAAAATCAATTATCTAGCATTAAATGTTCTCCATATGCAGAAACAATAATTCGGGTCTCAAAGGGTTCAAAGTTTATCAAACCGTGTCTCTACAATAAAACATATTATTTTTAGTTATTAGTAAAATGCCTTTGTTTTGTTCACTTTTTAATTTTTATTTTTAGGCAACTAAAAAATAAAAACAACGAAAGTGAACAAAATAAAGGTAATTTTTAATAATTAATAATAAGCGTTTACAAAGATATCAAATTAAACAATTTTATTTTATTTATATTTAAATTGCTTGCCTTCGAAGCACGAGGAAGCAAACTATGTAATAAGACTAATTAAAATAAGTTAGTCTCCGACGGCGAAGAAGGTACATAATAACTAATTACTGGTTACCTAATCGCATCCCCGTACTCCTTGTGTGTCGCTTATCTACGTTAGTTGGGTTGTGTGCCGGTTTAAGTTTGTTTACCCACTGTGTGTTACGAGTGACGGTGAGTTTCCAAATTAATTAAGTTTGCACGAGAATATTTTTTCCGCGCTGTTATTTTCTGCGTACTTTTTCTATTCACTTGTGTGACGCCTGACATTATTCGGCACACGATTCCCTCAACCCTCGATTGCTTACATTATAATTTCACATAACTGTTCACAAACGTTTATGAGAGGCAAACAAGCGGATTTTCAACACACAAGGAAAACCGATCGCGTATTAAAAAAATATATGCATAATGCAAACTTCCGGACCATGCTTAAATATCACGTTATTCACAAGTTTTAAATGAGTTCCCTTTACAAGGTAAATAAATTAAATCGAGTATCTAACATTTTCGATTTTCAATATTACACTCCCAACCCAAGCATCAAGCAGGGGTGAAATTTACCAGCCGAGGTATTAAGAGCAAAGTTTACAAGCTGAAAACTTGGTCAGTGTTGGCGTAAAATTGACAGCCTCTGGGAGGAGCATGCAAAATGTCGTTTATTCTCTAACATAACTAACGATAAGTGGTGTGCGGGGAATGGACGCCGGGCTTTTGTAATTCCATCAATTGTGTGTAGTGTCGACACTGTGCCGAGCGGCTTTCGGGGCGGAGGCTGGAAGGAGCGCATCATTATTGATAGATAACATTTCCTCTAGAACAAGCCCTATACCAGTTTTTGATTATGCGTGTACAATGCGTCTTATGTTTCTTTCGAGTTCGAAAGATTCTCTTTCTCGTCATCTAGAGATCATAAAATCCTCAATGTGCCCAACTCAGAGGATGCATGGAATTACTTCTCTGAATACTTACAAGTTACCCTTATCAATAACACCAAAATCACTATAAAAAACCATGGATAAACTATTCCATAATCAACTGCATCCGGAAACGTAACTCCCTACATTTATTGTATGTACAAGATATCTTTTCCTCTTTTTACTTTTTGGTACTTTTAGTTTATGTTTCTTTTATTTTTTACTGTTATTTTATTTTATTGTTACTTTTTATTAATGTATAACATTTAATATTCTTTCATGTATGTACTCTTCGTCTGTCTCAACACAGGTCTATCCTATCGAGACAGACTTGGACTGAACCCTTATTTTTATATTTCTTAATAAGAATAAAGAATAATAAGAATAAAGAATATTTAACTAAAATAGTTTTTTTTTTAATAAACGATTTTCTAGTTATCGATATCTCTGTGTGCTTATACCAAGCAAATCATCACAGAAACAGTCAATAGGAAGTGAGTATTGTGGAACCAGTTCACTATGTTTTCTCTATTACCCAAAATAAAAGGTTTCTCATTAAAACTAAAACCCGTATCATTAAGTTGGCTCTATTTACCCCTAAAATATGTAGGTATATATGCTCGCAGCTTTCCCGGAAAAGCGCAGCTCCGTGTAAGAGAGGCAATAATGTTCTCGCTAATGCAGTTTCCCCCCTCCTCCACCACCTCTTACCTTCTGCCGCCGGGATCCAGGTATCCATGGGCTTAATGCACCCGCCCGCCAGGAGGTAATTGCAGATACACTTTCGCTAATAACTTTCGGAATATTTGGCGGTTCCCCCTTTGCGTAGATCGTTTAATTAGTTTCGCGGAATTTAACTGGCCGTGTAGAATATACTGTATGACCCTTGTCACTGTGCTTTGTAATATTTGAGTTTCCGAGGAGCTTCTTACATAAAATGGAGCGGTTTCTACGATTTTCCATTTTTGTTTCGTGTTTTTTTTTAATAAATACATGTTTACTACATACCAACACCACCACACTTCAAGTGGTTTACAGAATATCAATTAAGTCGCGATTATCTCTTAAAATTGACCAACAACCGTCGGGACCACAATGAGGAAGAACCTTGCCAGTGTGTGTTGATAACAGGGGACGAAACTCCTCGGGCTGTGTCAGAGGAACCGGTCGCTGTCGCCCGGCAAACATTAATTGAATTTTACGCAAACCGCCCACTCTTGTGTGTTCCGTGAATAGTAAACATCCGGCAAACTGACACAAATGGGAGGCGGCCCTACTCCATACTCCCCGCCGGGGGTTGTCGAATGTTTTACGTTTCGAGAACAACCAAAGGCACACCCGCACCGACAAACGCCAGCTGAATATGCGGATTATTGATTAAAATGTACCGAGGACGTAGCACGTCACGCTGCGAGCATGGAACGCGTAAGGGAAGGCTCACTCTGTCAATCGAGTGGTGACTTATTGATTGGACAGAGCGTGTTCTCTAATTATCTTCAACTTATTTATTGGAAAGAGTTTCGCTATAGTTGTTTTCCAATGATTGATTACAAGGTTTAAAAAAATACAATTCTAGTTATGCGCATCGGAACGTATTAGTTACCACTCGAACGAAATGTGTAATTATTGATTTTGTTTTTAAGTTATTGCAAGGTGTGTCGAAAGGTATTTTAGTAAAACATAGGTACATTTCGTTTGCAATTAGTTCGGTGACCAACTGCATTGGCTAACATGTGTCTCCTCTTTATTTGCAGGTGTATTGAAATTCGTGACTCGTTGAGGCAACTCGTCAAGACAGTAGCTACAAAATGATGCGAGCATCTTTATGGTTCGTAAGTCGAAATTCTATGCTACATATACACAAGAAAATCTTACAGCTTTCTTAGAAATCTACACTAGTATAAATAATTAAACGTCCAACAGAAAAGATGCCGCGCAATAAGAAATTGAGATTAATCTTTTATTCTGATCTCAATTAATTGAATCATCCATCCCAAATATTCAGATAATTATTTGCATAAAATAGGACGTTTAACATAAAGCAATGTGTGTTTAAACTTTGAATGTTGAGACAAAATGGTTGAGACCAAAGGCGACGTTAAGTATTTTCTTAGGGTAAATGCCTGTAGTAAAGTTCACGAGAAGCTCGTCTCTCGTCCCTCGTCCAGGAGCCTCGATAAACTCCAGTCACTTGATATTTTTATATCATCCCCGTCCACGTCAGTCTCCGCCGATGTGATTGGCTGTCACTTAAAGATCTCTACTCAATCATGGCCCCTTCACTCCTGCAAATTGTTTGTTTTCTTGGTCGTCCTCCCCTTCTCTATGAGCAAACTTCTTATACATAGAATTTCCTCGTGATAATGATTTCCTTTCTTTGTGTTTTCGTTATTTGTTTAGCAAATATTTTTATTTTATTATTTGTAAAAAATCGAACAAAAAAATATTTACTTAGAAATTATTTTTAAATTTACGAATAATGGGTATGTTTTTAAAATCATTTGTGATACTATTCTATTTGTGTGAAATTTAAACGTAAACAATATCCTAATAAGGTAATATAATATTATGACCGTTGCCAATCGTCATCGACCCCTCTGTATCCTAAAGATAATATTTGTATTATTATTGTTTTGTATAATAAATATCTATAATTATTGCCTTTAAATGGCTTTTAAATAAAGCGAGGTACGCAAAAAACAGTAACCGACAAATTGTGAGTAGTCGAAAGGTGTCAAACGAGCAAATATTTTAAGTGACCTTTGTATCGTACTACTTATTGGAGTCATTAGCAAATAAATACTCGTATATGTATGTACGTTTTACATTGGCTTTATTATAATAACCTCCATTGTAAATAATATATTTTTATAACATGTACAAAATTTGTATGAGAACATAAGTTGTTTACTTGGAGTATTCATATCGCCAGTTTATATCCGGCGAGTGAAACTTTTAGCTCCCGTGATGGGACACGTAGAATAATATACGACCATATTTTTCCTTAATTTAATTATTCGGGGAATCGTTACTTTTCTTATACAGAATTATGCAGATTTACAATAGTATTAAACGTATTTGATACCCGGGCGCTATTTATTATGTTGAGGAATACAAACGAGGTCAAGATATCCCCAATTAAGCTGCAATGCGGAGTGTCTAAATGAAAAGTTTGCTCCCGGGGCAAACTTTAATGATGTTGTTGGTTGCTTTCTCTCGTAAATATTTTCGTAGTATGCCCCAACTTACCGAATCTATGCAGATATTATAATTAACATGGTTTAATGTTACCCTCTAGTTTCTATTATTTTTGAAAAACTTCATAAAGCCATACAAGATATGGATAAATTATATTGGTGGTCACTGGACAGCACTTTGTAACAGAAAATATTGTGGAAAGTTTAGAATTAACATTTCATTCATTTATTACCGATGAATTTCTTAAGAATACCAAGATGTTAACTTGCTTGGCTGATTTCTCAGTAACATTTAAACTTACGAAACGCTTTACTAAGCCAGAATATTACATTATGCACAGGGTATTAAATTATAGATTTTAGAACACAAAAAAAAGAAAATGAATTGCGGCATTTACAGATGCTGCTTAGGTAAGGTTCAGATTTATGGGACAAAGTGTCGAGAATTAAAGAATGAACAAGATAAAGCTTATCTAAATTTGCACAAATGAACTGTGCCGGGATGACATATTTCGATATGAATTGAGGTTTGGGCATATAGAGCGAATGAACGAGGAAAGGAGTGTGAAAAGAATATATGATAGGAAAGTGAATGGAAGAAGTCGAGGACGCCCGAGAAAGACATGGCACGATCAAATACTTAAATCGGGTCATGTGAAAAGTCAGAATAACAGAAGAGTAAGTATGAATGTGAATGAAGCAAGGAGTGTGTGCCAAGACAGTTGTATGGCGGTCCGTCCTCTCTGCCTAGCCCTGCGGAAAAACGGCGTGATGGTTAGTTAGTTGGTTAGTTAATTGAGTTTAAAATGGTTGATTTTCTGTTACCGCACTACCGTCGCTGATAATATTTGAATACATAATAACCGCATACCAACAAAAGAAAAGTTCTCCAAGGTGAGAGACGTTTTTGGAGAAGTACGAGTATATATTATTATAGTCCAGGCGGGTGCGCTAGGGAGATGAACTGCTCCTTGTAAGCGACAGCGGTAAATGACAATACTACCAGCAACCAGCATCTAGCCGGAGAGCGGAGACAGGAGAGAAGAGACAAGGTCGTCACTCCGTCTGCCTGGCTTGTTTAGTCTAGCGACCGGCTGCCGCGCCGCTGATGCCCGTCAGTACAAGTTGACACTCGCCGGCCTTACATGTTATTATACCAGACGCAAGTGGAGCATTCCTGGCATTCCTGGCAATCTTGGCATTCTTGGCATTCCTGGCAATCTTGGCATTCTTGGCATTCTTGGCATTCTTGGCATTCTTGGCATTCTTGGCATTCTTGGCATTCTTGGCATTCTTGGCATTCTTGGCATTCTTGGCATTCTTGGCATTCTTGGCATTCTTGGCATTCTTGGCATTCTTGGCATTCTTGGCATTCTTGGCATTCTTGCTGAATGCAACTTCAGACGAATTGTACGCAATGTACCTACATTACGTTCACGCTCCGCGGTGCTATCAATACAAATAATAATATGATCCTGAATAGCTTCGTCCCTTGTAGTATGTTTCCGAAACGTTTTAATAATGGAGAATGTCTCGAGTTGCTTGACCACCATATTATATTTATCTCGGTCGTATCGTATCCGAGCGATTCTACCAATTCTTCCGAATGAATTTTAATATGATATAGCTATTATATCAATCGAACGAAGTAAATTTGACGAATCCAAACCACGTTCCAATAAATTTCGTTGATTCGTGAATTTTATCTCCTCCAAGTATTATGCTTTTCAATTATTTTTCCGGTAATTTGACAAATGCGCAGTAAAGGCGTACATTTTGTCAAGAATATGAGAAATTAATTGAACACAAAACAGCGAATTTTCACCCATTGCTTTATCATAATTTAATTCAAATATCCCAATTCGATTGAATTCCTCCGGGATCGGGATCTGTGATTCTGAGTACGGCTGGAAATATCGGATGTTTGTTATTTAGACAGTTCACTGTACATTCCTTAGACTCCTTTGCTTATTGAAAAGAGTGATTCAGCCCAAAAGTTTACCCTCCTAATTATTAAAAAGGTTTGATGTATTTCGGCGAGCTGGAGGGGGGGTTCTGAGGGAAAAAGAGACGTAATTATTTGGAAATTTATGTAGATGATTTAAATATTTTCTTGTCGAGATATTTGAATACGTATTTACGTATTTTCCTTTGGCATGGTGATTTGGAAGCTTGTTCTCTCTAATAGAGGCTATTGCTGTGTAAGTTTAGTTAAGCGAGGGCTCTTTAAATATTATGTTCTATTATTTCAGATACTTTCACGATTCAACGAGGCTGGCGATATTTCAAATGGTTATTTTCCTAAGATCCTCGAACGAAGTCAAGACCTTCGTGACAGAGCGGTTAAGATCCTCGGCCAACGAATCCAGAGGTCGCGGTTTCGAGGCCCGGATTCGTAGCCCCATTAAATTATTTTTTGTTATTTTCCCATATTCTTGGAACTAAAATTATATGTTATATTATACTTGCGGCACGTTTCAGAGTGGTAGATACTCCAAGTACTGCTTGGGTGTAAGGCCACCATTCAAAATCAAAGCGTTGCTTGAAATGGTAATATTTAGTGACCAGATATGAATAGCCAAGTACTTCCTAACCTCAATAATAATTTAAAAAATCATTGTTTAAAGTTTAGTGACCTTATAATGATAGCTAATTATTATTAATCGGATGTGAAAAATGTATTATAATTTATTCCTGCAATCCCAGACCTTTTACAGCTCTGCCGTTTTTTATCGTTTTGATTAAGTTTAACAACTTCTATGCCAATACTTTATCCCCGAGGTAGCGGATCTCCAGAAATTAAAAGTCTCCCCGCCACTCTTTTAGATCGACCCCAAAGTCGGGCTCAAAATTACGCACACAGACGCCGAGGGATAATGGAACATTCTGTTCGGTAAAACGTACCCACGTTAAACTCCTAATTCATTTCTACCTGATATGTTGCCTTAATGTCTGTCTGCCTTATTCGCGATAAATAAAAGTGTTGTATAACCATTGTTTTTGTAGAGCTTCGCTTCACATTACTTACTCGGCTTTAGAATGAGTTCTAGTATTTGGCACCGAAGCACATTTTTTTGCTCAATACACTTTATGGAAAAGCGTATTACCTCGCATATTTCAGACCAAACAAAATTGTATATTTCTTATTCTACATGGCGCGTCGTTTTAAACTGCCGATATTTTCCTTTGTGTATCTAAATCAATTCGAGATGATATAAAATATAATATAATCCCTTTCGCAGTTTTAGAAGATTAGAATAAATATATTTCAATCACTTTATGGGAAAGCGTATAACCTCGCATCTTTCATACACAAAAATATTCTATATTTTTGTGGATGGGATCAAGTGTTTAAATGGGGATAAGATGTGACATTTAAATGTCTTATCATTTATTGTATTTAACACACGTCTGTCATTGTTCACAGCAATGTTTTTTGGCATCACTGTCTGACCCTTTACCAATCGAATAATCAAAGTTCAGCGATTCGCTCCACCCAGTGCCACGGTATGCTGCTTATTCCTTTGTACCAAGCAATGGTGCGTGCTTTTTTATTTTCGATTGATAATAATCTTTCAGCTTCCCACGGTCTTAGTGCATATTATATTTCAATATATTATGTAATTACATATTTCAAGTTATTCTATCCGGATTTGTGCGGACTCTAATGGAAAATGTGCATTGTAACTAAATGTGTGTGCATTCTTTAATTTATTTTAACTCCGCCTGGGGTGATAATTATTAGGACTATATTCAATGACCACTTAGTTTTACTACCCTCCTTCGCCCGAGGTTTCAACACTTTAAAAAATCTTTTATTTATTTTCTATTTATTTGGAAAATATATTATTCAATACATTATTCTTGTATTGTACTCTCAAGAGTTATGCTAACTCATTTCTGCTTTATAGTTAAGGTCATGTCTGGACGGTCTTATTCAAATTCAGATAAAGATTTGTCATTGATTATTTCGAAACATCAATCAGTTTATTAATATTAATCAATTAGTGCTTTATTGGATGAGCTAGGTGGATTTTCAGTTTTTTTTAAATGTTGTCAATCTGTCTAACTAAAAAAAAAAAACTAACTAACCATCACGCCGTTTCCCCGCAGGGGTAGGCAGAGAGGACGGACCGCCATACAACTCTGTCTTGGCACACACTTCTTGCTTCATTTACATTCATACATCGTCTCATACATATTCTTCTGTTATTCTGACTCTTCACATGACCCGACTCAAGTATTTGATTTACTTGATCGTGCCATGTCTTTCTCGGGCGTCCTCGACTTCTTCTTCCATTCACTTTCGCATCATATATTCTTTTTACACTCCTTTCTTCGTTCATTCGCTCTACATGCCCAAACCATCTAAGCGTCCCTTTCTTAATCCTATCCATTACGCTCATATCAGCCTTGCATTCTTTCCGGATATCCACATTTGTAATACGGTCATACATGGTTATATTATATCAATCTGTCAATACATTTAAACCACTTTTTTCAGATTTGTTCCATAAAAACTTTTAATAGGTCTTGAAAGTACCTACTTCATTTTACTATTATCATCAGTTTCAAATCATTTCATCATAAATGTTCTTTTTCCACGAATTATTTCAATATTTATATCATTTTTGTCAGACGTCTGGTCAGCAAGTCGATAATATGATGACGTTAGTTCGTTAGTTGCGGATTTAACAGTAGTTTCAATGCTTTATTATGTGGCCAAATTAAATTCTCAAATGAATACCGAAAGTTATTTATTTTCAGCGGATTAACTTTTTGCTGACGTAGGTACTGGATTTTGTTTTCATTGTATGCCCATAGTTTGTTAGAAAAGCGTGTATATGCAGACGTATCGAATTTCGCTATCAATATTTTAGAAACAGTATTAATATTATTGGCTCTACTCAAATAAAAACATTCTTTGTCGGCGTATCTCGCGGCCAGCCTGCTTCAATTTAACAAGTTTCAGCAGTCTGATGGCACATCGTGGCATGTTATTAAGTTCTCGTCATTAATTCCACCTTTATTTAATCATGTTTAACCACATTACCAAATCCCTTCTTACAGCACCTTCCTTTACCCGCCTCACAACGTTTCCCAGCCGGGTAGCGATATAGTTCTCCTGTCTGTACACCGTATAGACAGGGGCGCTATTGTGGGGTGTCACGTAAAATAAATTATATGAATATATAATTTCGATTGAGTCTTTCTGAGTGCCTAGAAATGAAAAGCCAAACGACTCTTCTGTTTATAAATGGTCTATGATACATAGGCATACACCGTTCAAAACTCGTTTGTATCTTTTAGTTGGTGAAAAGAAAAAAATCGTGTGAAGAGAGAAGCTTAGCATTTTTTTTTCTCAAATTCCAAACAAATTTTGTATACATTCATAATCCTTCTTACGAGTAAATTGTCAATTCATTAAAAAAATTACACATGTAATATATTTAAAGACAAAACATTTGAGTTGCGTAACATTTTATTTATTTATTTATAATTCATCCAGTTACGAAAATGACTCCTGTTAACTTCAAAATAACTTAATTTCCTGTTGGAGACCTAATCAGGAATCGTGTCCTATTTGGTTGTGACCAAATTAATGTGACATTTTATTTCGCACTAACTAGAAAACGGTAAATGCAGCTAACATACATCGTACCATACATGCGAATTTTTCATTACAAATATTCACATGAATATTATATCTGATTTTATACAACTCAAAACAATGACAAAGTTTTGATAAAATTTATATTCTCTGGACCAGTTCGATATATTTTTTTGGCGATTGAATAATTTCAGGCGCAAGAACCTTTTTTACGACCCAAAATAATTCAACTGTCAAAAAACGTATATATGCATGTGAAAACATCCAAGCATTTTACTAACCTAATTTTTTGTGTTTTTTGGAAGGATTAATATAAATTTAAACCTATGCACAATGTCCTTTTGATATGAAGTTCTAAATAAAAGTATTACTGAATGAAACATGACGTGTACCCTTTCATTGAGTAGAAAAAAAATTACTCCATATACTAATTTTGTTTTTCTTTTCTCTTCAGACAATCCAATCTACACAATCTGTGAGGCGTGACATTACCTAGTGGGCGAGATTAAAGAAAGCGTCAAGTCTTCCAAAAGAGTCGTTGTAACTCTTAACACATATCAACCGTCGCCACAGCGGGGACTGTGCATGAAAGCGGGATACAAACCTTCGCAACTCGACAATGCTCCCAAACAACTAACTCAGAGCAAGACCGAGATACCATAGACACTTCTCATCTTTCTCAGTGAGAAGTTATCAGGTAATATATTTATTTATAGCAAGAAATCTGTTTTGTTGAAACTTTACACAATTTTATTACATCATGAGGTCAACAAAAAAGAGAAATTTAAACAGTATAACTATAATATATAATATAATCCCATAAAAAGTCGCTTGAACAACATTGTTTGTTCGTCTACAATTCAAATTAATTACTCTGCTCATCAAAATTGATTGGTTCTACCAATCTGCATCGATTAACAAATGCGGTATGGATTTGATTGATACATCTAGTTTTATTGTATAACATCTAGAGTGATTATCCATTAGATTTCTCTTTCTTATATTTACTATATTACAATCTTAATCTGTGAAGTGTCACTAATAATTTATTGCTGGATTGTGGTATAACATTAGACAATTTCTTTTAAAAATTTGCAAGCATTGACATCTGCCTTTCCTCTCTCATTTAATCCCTTCCTACAGCAAATTCCTTAACCCACCTCTCAGCGCCGCTGCTAGTTCTTGTGAGGTGTCACATATAATAATATTTTTTCTTTTCTTTTACAATATTTTTGAACCTGTTACTATTTGTAATTCAATATTACTTTTTATTTTACAATATTTTTTGCACTACTTATGAGGTTATTGTTTTAAAAAAAATTACGTAAAAGCCTTTAATGTGCTTAAATAAATAAAAATAAAACATGATATCTAATGTTATCTCATTTGTTTGTTTTCTTGTCTTCCAGTTGTGTGGAGCGGGCCGCATGCCGCACGCGGCGCCGCCCTACCCCGGCGCAATGTCCGCCCGCCACTCCTACTTCTACACCGTGGAGGTGGGCGACACCAAGTTCACCATCCTCAAGCGCTACCAGAACCTCAAGCCCATCGGCTCCGGGGCTCAGGGCATCGTCTGGTGAGTCTACCTCTTACCTATTCAATGTTACCTCTCCATTGTTCTGCTCTTCTGGTCACACATTATGTCAACCAACACAGATGATGAAAGAAGCTTTTCAGAATTTAATAAATAAAAATACTCTGGAAAGAAGACAGCTAAAATAACCATTAAATGCATATTTAAACAAAGAAAGTATTTATATGTCTAACGTTTCATTAGATCTCCTAGATATTTATGAAAATATGTCATGATAATATTCTTTATTTATTGTGAAAGAATGTTTGGTGTTGGTGATCCAATATCACTTAGTTTGTCAATTGTGTTTTAAGTTCAAATAAAAAACAAAAGTCTTGACAGAACTCTAAATTTGTTTATTTTTTTATACATTTAATTAATTTCCCCATTTCTAAAGATTCCAGTATGGTGTTGTTTTTGGTTATTGTCATCTCTTTGTCCAGAATATTTTACTGTTTTGCTTCTTGGTAGAAATTTGTTAGTCATTGCAGTATGAATATTTTCTTATTATATCTGTTAAATTTAAAAAAATCATTGAACTAGTTTTTCCACAGTTCTGCTTAATATATTTGATTTTTTTGTTTTATAACGTAGACCTTTTTTTGTTGTATTGTAATCTTTTATTAATTTTACGCTTACCTTTGTTTAATAGCACTAAAAATATTTTTCTTTTATTTTTAAATATCAAAGCCATATTATAATTAAGTATTAATGAGTTTTCTTTGATCTCTGTGTTGATAAGGTCGTTTCTTTCTTTAAAACCCCCCACAAAAACCCTTTTTAACACAGCTATATAATAATATCCATTTCATTTTCATAATACATGATATTATTTACAATATGTGTGACAACGCTGTCTTTGCTTGAAATACATCATATTTAACAAGTAAAATACTGTTAACTAGCATAATTATTTTTTAAGGTAATATTTATTTAAAGTTTATCAAATTATTAAATTTATTTAGTATTTTAGTGGCTCTTAAGTGAATTTATATTTTATTTTTTTATGCACATTTTGGTTGATTTATTTTGTTTGTTTTGTATCATTTCTTATTGTTTTGTTCACTTTTCCTAGCTGATCCGGTCACAGCCCCCATTGCTATAAATGAAGTAGAAGTTAGCGTTGTGAATTGAACTCTAAGTGCCACATGTTTAGCATTCCCACGGGACTTAACGGGTATTAACCGGGTTCTCGGCTTGCACACCTTCCAGGGGGTTATGGTGTATTGTTTAGTGGGCTCGGCTTGTGATTGTGGAATATGTTTCTGAGTGTGCAATTTGGTGACACGGAGTTCCGTGTTCCCGAGCGCTACCGGGAGCTGTCTCCGCGAGGGCTGGGGGCGCAGGGGATGGTGTGGTAAGCATTGACCCAATCAAACATCTCTCCCCTTCTGACTAACCCGACGCCGCAACCAACCAACCAAACAAACACTTCCTAACAAATACTCTTGTTTTTTAATTTTTATATAATTCAATTGAATTAAATTTAATATTATTATTATTGAGTTCTGCTATTTTAAGTATTTTTTATTTTTAGTTTTTTAGTGACAGCTGTTTCGGCGTTTAAGGCCATAGTCAAACTGTCAGTTTGACAATGGCCTTAAACGCCAAACAGCTGTCACTAAAAACAAAAAATAAAATACTTAAAATAGCAGAACTCAATAATAATAATATTAAATTTAATTCAATTGAATTATATAAAAATTAAAATGGAGTTCTACAAATTGAACACAAAAACTATAAATAAACACTCTTGTTGTTAATCTCCCGTGATAACAAACATGTTCCTTCACCGCTACGTATAAATTTCAACAAATGTTTCATATTTCAAACTGAAAACTAATCACACTGAAAAAGAATCTTAAGGTAAAGACATCTATGTTTTTTAAACCCATGGTTGGATTATTTTTATTGCATGTTTCAATGTGTCTTTTTTTTGCATACATTGCATGTACGAGTATATGATCGGTATCTTTTTGTTATGTCTTCTTCATCAAATTAACTGAGGAATCTGCTTTTGGCTAAGTTCTATCATACTCTATCCCTTTTTTTGTAATCTACGTTATGAATTAAAACCTCTCTCTATCTCTACACGTCCACCCATTTTATATCATGACATTTTCTAAATTTATATTGAAATATACATTACATAAAACTGTGCTATTATTTATTTATGTATGTGCATGCCATTATTAGTAAGTTAAATGCCATATAAACTCTTAAGAGAACCTTATGAGGACAATAATTTCATATAATGTATCATTGGAATTTTATGTAATAATAGCTAATATAATCCAGCATTATGTAACTCGCATCCATGTCCATTTGAGCTAGTTGTTCAATCTATCTGCCAGACCATGCTTTATTTTCGTTTATCTACTTTTCAGCTTAAACTGGCACCGAAAGAAGCAGTTTTATAATAATTCCTATAAATCTGTACCAATTCTGATTGAACAGTTTCTGAAGGCTCATCTAATGGATTGTTTATATTTGCAGCGCTGCCTACGATACGGTGACGCAACAGAATGTGGCTATCAAGAAGCTGTCCCGACCCTTCCAGAATGTCACCCACGCCAAGAGGGCGTATAGGGAATTCAAACTCATGAAACTCGTTAATCACAAAAATGTAAATTATTCATTTAATTCAACATGTAGTATTATTTGCAATGATTTTTTTAGGTTATGACCAAATGGACTGATCCAAATTCAACTATGCTATCTCAAGTTCAAGTTGATCAAATGTTCAAGAGCACTGATTCGTTTTCGTATTTTTAACTTGCTATTATCTAATAATTACAGTAAAACTCTTATAAGATTTTTTAAGGAATCGAAAAAAAAAGAAGTTGTTTGCGAAAACCCTTATGTAATATTGTGTGTGTTTTTGAATTAGGACATTCTTTAATTTCATTTTTCAAGGGTCTGAAAAAACTAATGTTCTTGATCGTGAAAAAATTGTATGTGGGAACCTTACCTGTATGTGCGTTTTTTAATGTACATTAATTATTTTTCTTCAGAAATATAATTATTAATTTGTCATATCAATCACGAGTACACATATATTTCTTTACTTTATTTATCTTGAAACAATGTTCAATTATTATTGTGAGTTTTAATAGCTCTTTTACCACCCACTAGGCAAGTCTGTTCTGGACTGTTGATAAAAAATGTGAATACATAATCATAATATTAATTGTCACTGCCCATGAAAAAAATGTGAAAACTGCGGGTTTAGTCTGTGTTCATTATTTTATTTCTGTTCCTTACTAAATGAAATTCTTATTCCTAGAAAAGTGGTGTCTTTATAAAATGATTAAATGTAAAAAATATTGCAGATTATTGGCCTGCTGAATGCGTTCACGCCACAGAGGTCCCTGGAGGAGTTCCAGGATGTGTACCTCGTGATGGAGCTGATGGACGCCAACCTCTGCCAGGTCATCCAGATGGACCTGGACCATGAGCGCATGAGCTACCTGCTCTACCAGATGCTGTGCGGCATCAAGCATCTACACTCTGCCGGGATCATTCATAGGGTGAGTCATCTTGCAATTCTAACCAAACTAGTATAAGTTACAAATGTGTCGGGTTCCCACCCAGGTATCACGGGTTCATTCCTCTGCTAGTTAAGTCCTCCATCATTGCACAAGCAACATTTTCCACTTACAATGACGGAAGTAGAAGGAAATCAAATATTGTCAGGTTATTCGTAACTCGGGAATATTTATTTTTCTTTTGAAATTTTATTCAAACAAAATTAAAAATTTAAAAAAAAACAGAATAAATTGATCCCTGCCCAATCAAATTGGACCTTTATTTTCTCAATAATTACTACTTATTTCGACTGTTTCAAGATACAATGAAAGGTCTTATTATCCACATAGTTGTTGAATCTTTTTTTACACCAGCTGTGAATTTTTTTTAATAAGGTTTTGCAAATTTAACCTTACCGCATCAGAAAATTATTTTCTATAAATTTAGAACATTTGTGGCAGAGGAACAGTTGCCTTATTCCCAGAAAATGAGTGAATTTTAATTAATGTTTTTATTTTATTTTATTATAGGATTTGAAGCCATCCAATATAGTTGTGAAGAGTGACTGTACCTTAAAAATATTGGACTTTGGCCTGGCCAGAACAGCTGGAACCACTTTTATGATGACTCCATATGTCGTCACACGGTACTATAGAGCACCTGAGGTAAGTCTGGCTTTCAATCCTCTCTTTTTATATTACGTTATCCTAATTATCAGCATAAATACTTTTAACTACACTCCAGATCGTCAGGATTTATTTACAATCAACTTGACAAACAGGGTTTCAGTGATAGAGTGCAATATATTTTGGAGTGCGTTTAGATTAAGGGGTGCATGTGTGACTGTGTGGCCTCTTGCAAGTTTTGCTTCTCTAAATAAATTGTAGTTTACCCGCCTACTTAATTGATTTTGCTCTCTTGAGATCTTGCATGCTTATTTTTACCTAAACTCGGAGCTAATTAAGAAGCCAAATAACAATTACTGAAAATTTAAAGTTCTGTCTAAAATTCTAAGCTACCAGCTATGAACCGGCTGTACAGAAACTTTTTCAAGAAATGTAAGGCCATTCTTCAAATTGAGGTTTTATAACAGAATGTTTTATGGTTGTCAGGTGCTCATGTTTATAATCCCTGAGGCTTATGATATGTAGTAAAGGCATGTATGATCAAATTACAAAATAAGAGATCTAAAAAGAATGTAAGGCTGATCAAGCAAAATCAACAAGATTAAGAATGAGATTCTTACATAGTTTGGACATATATTATAGAGCATAATATCTACAGAAAAAGAATATCATGTGAATATTTGTATGATATTTATCATAACATCATTTCACCTTACCATTTCACTTATTATGAAAATGTAATTTTAATTGTTGTTTTGCCTTGCAGGTGATTTTAGGAATGGGTTACACAGAGAATGTAGACATCTGGTCAGTGGGCTGCATCATGGGAGAAATGATAAGGGGAGGAGTTCTATTCCCGGGAACTGATCACATTGATCAATGGAATAAGATTATTGGTGAGTCTCCTTTCTTTTACTGTATCCCTTTTTTTTTACTAACAGTTCATAAAGCTTCCCAATGTTACAAAAATGGCACTGTACATATTAGCCATATCTTATTACATATTTTTAGTTGAAACATTGTCAAAAAAGAGAGGAAATAATAAGATTTCTATTTATGTAAGGAAGCTGCCCAACCTCAAAAATAATGCTTTTTTTTTTTTTACTTATTCAAATTGATCTGAAATTCTGACAACTTCCGACGACACAACTTAATTTGCTCTTATTTTCTTGTACACATAATAATATTCATCTACAAGTGAGAACCATGAGGCCTTGAACATTTTTTCTTAATATTTTGTCAAGTGTCTAGTTTTGGTTTACATTTTAGCAGGCTATTAACACAAGTATTCTAAAATTTAGAAAGAAAATTATTATGTAGTTGATGAATCTAAATTATAACATCAACCACTATTGGTGGGCACGTTGAGGCATCCTCTACGTTTTTCTGACCAGTTGTTTTTTTGCTGCAGAACAATTGGGCACGCCCTCCACCCAGTTCATGACTCGCCTGCAGCCCACGGTGCGCAACTACGTGGAGAACAGACCCCGCTACTCGGGTTACAGCTTTGACCGCCTATTCCCAGACGTCCTGTTCCCGTCCGATAGCAATGAACACAATAGGTTAAAGGTGCGTACACCACATTCTGTCATTATTATTTTACCATTTGCCCGAATGTTCGAATGCATTGCTCAGAATATAATTCGAGTAACTGCTAACTTGAAATCATTCTGAAGTTTACTTAACACATTGTAGTCGGGCGCCTCGAAAAATAGACTCTAGCCTATGGCGGGCGTTTTTTGCGATTAGCGCAAAAAATATATCACTTTCTTAAAATTGACACAATTTATAAACCAAATAATATTTTCGATTGAAATTTTCAAAGAAATCATATATGACATTTGATCATCATAAATAAATTATAATCGCTTTGATTACATCATAATTTCACCACTTTTTAAAGTTGAATATTAAAACCTGATATTAATTTAGTAAATAGAATTCAATATTCAATATTTGAAAATTCCATGTAAAAGATAACATGATTATACATATCATATTGTTATATAATAAACAATAATATATATATTTGCCATGCCCGCAATTTTACAATCGCTGGATGTGTGAAATCTGATCGCGTAAATATTTGAGAAACAGTGTCGCCTAAGGCCCAAGGCGAACACTCAATAACTCATGAGTTTAATTGCTTGTTGTCAAAAAAGGGTCTTTTGCGGTTGCCTCGCCTAATTGAAGAGCCCATTCCACTTATGAATCATAGTATTTATTCTTTCAAGGAATCAGTACACTTCATATGTTGATAATCCATCACACACTATAAGTGCATGTATCATATAAATTCCTCCAAGTATATGCTTGTATATAACAACAATGACAATTGAGTAAACAAATAATAAAAATACATGTAAAAAGCAGTGGATGATTGGTAAGTACTTACGAAAAACTGGTATTGCAAAGGATTACAGTACAATCATTGCACACTAGCCAATCCGGACAAGGCATCTCAAATAACGTCGACAGACTGACGCCTAGCACCCAGGTAGCAAATTACCCTTCAAGGTGTTTTATTTTACGATGATAACAAACCCGTGAAATGCCGTTTCCCGCCAAAAACCGGCAGTCAACAAAAACGGCATTTGCTGTATCCCGCAGTCGACCGAAAGTCCGCGAAAAACGGCAAATGCCGTGTCCCGCAGTCTACCGACAGTCTGCGAAAAACGGCAAATGCCGTGTCCCGACTTCAATGTGTTAATTAACTTTTATGATTCTTTGTACTGTTCATTTCATTGTGACCAACTTGGTAAATTGTTATTACATATTTATATTGTAATTGCGAATCCATCTCATCAAAATCATATTTGGTCAATTTGAAAAAGATGCTATAAAACAACTTATCAAATGTATTTACAACAATCAAATTTTTTTTTCTGACCTATCATTTTTTCAAAGATGATTTTTACAACCCATCAAGTATTAAATGAAACAGTGATTGTTGATTTTGATACAATTACAGTTGAGCTACTGAGATAGGTGGTGATTTCACGCTATCAGATTGCATCGGAGATTTGGTGTGACACGATTATCATTGCAGTATTACATATTAATTTACATACGGAAAATAAAATATTATTTTGCTGCCTCCATCAAGTGGCCTGCAAACACAATGATGAATTCATAGCGATGATATATCATAACAATAATGTACCACAAAAACAAAGATTAAATACTAAATTCTTCTTTAATATTTGGATAATTTGTATAGCGCCGTTTTTGTGAAAAATCACCTCAATATACACGAAATACAAAATGCACCATGTTATGTAGCTAACTTCTGACCCAATGAAATAACAGTTATAATATTCAACTGCAAATGAATGATGACAACACCGTATACTAAGTGAGGATGAGTGTATAATATAATGTATGTGGTGTATTGTGTTTTAATGGTTTGGTGGTGTCCAGGCCTCTCAAGCACGTGACTTGCTGTCACGCATGCTGGTGATAGATCCCGAGCGAAGGATATCGGTGGACGATGCTCTCCTGCACCCATACATCAACGTGTGGT
Source organism: Drusus annulatus (assembly GCA_022651775.1). NCBI lineage: Eukaryota > Metazoa > Arthropoda > Insecta > Trichoptera > Limnephilidae > Drusus > Drusus annulatus. The sequence continues at coordinate 448,040 of JAGWCC010000107.1, read as the reverse complement.
ATGATGAGGGAGAAGTCAATGCTGTGAGTATTATTTATAGGTCTACTGCCACTCCAGCCTCACTCGTAAGTTTAGTAGTTGTATAATTATATTAATATAATTATTTACAAACTTTTGTTTCATTTAGATTTTGTTTTATTTTGACTTTTGTTGTCTAGACACGAAAGACATTCAATGATTTGTACAAGAATCGTTACGTTAGTCTTTAGAATATAAATTTAGTTTTTATAGAAAAGGTTTATACCTACGGAAAGATTTAAATCAAAATCAAGTCAACTTAGCAATTAATTCATCTAAAAAGTGATGCACACAAAGTTATTTATTGTGTTTCATTTAATTCATCAATAATTTGGTAGTCATTCTGTTCCACCGCCAGCACTGTCATTAGGCTTACTATTTATTTTCATTTCTTTTTTATTTGTTATTAAGTTAATTTTGGTTTTAGTTTTCATTAAATTTAGTTCCTCAAGTATTTAAGCTGTCATTTATCATTGGCAATAATTGTCTCATTACAGGCTTTGCTGGCAAAATCTAAAAACTTGTGGATTTTTCATTCATATCTTTTAAAATATTTCCACATTCATGATTGATGTCTTTGCACTTTATTATTGATTGTTTCACAAGTTACTCGTTAGAGCTGAACGAGGGAACTTTTTCACTTTGAATTTATTGAAAAAAAAAATACCTCCAATCAACAGCATCAGGTTAAGTTTTTAAGTGTTTTTTTCTCTTTTGATTTATTTTTTATATTACATATACATAATATAATGATTATTTCTTGTGATATTTTCTTTCAGGTTCAAATATAACCATTGCCAAAAGTACTGGTTGAATGAATACGTACCGACTCAAATCCTTCTAACCCACATTATTTGCTCTCATTCATTTGAAAAAGAGGAATTATTTGGTTTTTTGCACTTACTCTTTCAACATAACATAATATCAATTGAATATAGTATTATAATATGTAATCCACGTCTAATCCTCGTGTGTTTGGCAGCCGGCTCCAGGGCCGTACGACCACAGCGTGGATGAGAGGGAGCACACGGTGGACCAGTGGAAGCAGCTGATCTACCAGGAGGTGATGGAATACGAGGCCCAGCATAATGCGGCTCCGCAGCCCACCACCAGCGCCACGCCTCCTGATGTGCCCGCTTAGGTTCCTCCTTATTACACTTATCACGTATCGCCGCTCTTTGGTATAAGATTAAGCGCAAACTGCCCTCTTACGTGACTAAGTCCTACCGTTAAGTGTTTTCTTTGTAAAGGATAAATTATATTGTATTGTATACCGTCACCGCATTTCTCCTCTCCATTTGATTATGAATGAAATAGATTAATTTGTATATGTATTGAATAATATGGGTCTGCTTACTAAAGCATCAATGTTTAGAGAAGAGTCCCTCCCGTAGTTGTGAATCAATAACCCCCGCAAGCACCCAACTTTCAATCTTCATACATTATTATTGTTCAACCATTTCTGACAATCTCAGTTGCATTATTTAGTATTTTGTTGACATGGGTACTGAATTTGATAACTGGGAGTTGATCTTCTCATTTTCAATTTAAACATTTTTTAACTTATACTAAACACATTTTTGAAAAAGAACTGCGACTTGTTTATAATCATTATTTTATTTCACTGCCTGCTTCTTGATGGCTGTTGAGGATGTGTATTTATTTGTGATTATCAATTATTTTTAAGACTATTTAGAAATTATGTGCAATTTAATTATTATTTTATAAATGCCTAGTTGGTATGGATTCAATAATGGTTTTACTTTAGAACAGAGTCCATGAAAAGCAGAAAAGTTGCCGATTCACTGATGGAATTTTAGATTTGTTAATTTTTATAATTCTATTAATTATTTTTTCTTTTTAATTTTACTGTATAATTTGGCAATATTTTAAAATATAATTAGGTATGTATATTTACTTTTACATTATCTTATTTTTAAAGTTGGTTTATGAATTTTTTTAAATTTTGATTTATTTTCATGTTATTCGAAGATATATTCTGTTTCAGACAGATTATTTTTAAACTATTTTATTTGTTCATAAAAATTAAATGTTATTCTTGAAAGATAAACAACTCTTTTATTTGAATAATAATTTCAATAAATTCTGTAAATATACATTTTCACGCATTAGTTTAGTTATGGACAATAGAAGTTTGACACTCCTTTTATTTAATTGGAATTATGACGAAAATTGTGTAACACAATATTTGAAGAGGCACTTCAGCAATATCAGTTAATATATATTTAATAGTTAGATTTTTTCACTTTACAATGTTATTTTTTTATCCAAATACTTATACAAGTACTGTAATAGGATTATATAATATATTATGTATCTTTTTACATTTTAAATAAAAACACATTTATTAGAAAAACAATAACAGTAAAAAATACAACCATTATTTACAATCCTTTGTATCCAAAACCCCAATTGTTATTTTAAGGGGCTATTTCACCATCTCTGAGTAAACTGCTGAACAACTAATCGTCAAATAACTCTAATCGTCGGAATAACATGGCGGTAAACTGGCGAGCGTTTCACACTCGGGCTCTGAAAAGTCGCAGTCTACATATTTTGGCCATGTTCTCTGCGTGTCTAATATTTCAATCACTTCCATAATTATTTGTCAAAAATCACCGTCTTTTCTTGGCAACAGAAAACTCGACTCACTTCACCTGCTGTCAAAAAGTTTCGGCGCCATTTTAAATCAGTATAGGTACTAAGTAGCAGCAAATCGCAGGTTCGGGTACAGAGCAGGAGTAGTTTAACATACATTTACATGACGGGTAGCGTTACTCAGCGGTGGTGAAACGAATAATATGCGTTTCTATACGAGTATCGCTTATCAACATCTTACCGAGAGGTAGTGAAGTAGCCCTTAAGTGTTTTATCTTTTTCTATTTAACATGTTGACAAACTTTTGCCCATATTATTATTTTTAAACTTTGTCTTCAGTCATCTATTACACAAATGAATAATGTCAGATATTGTAATATGTTTTAGAAGTGTGTAAATAGGCTTATGGAATAATAAAGCTAGGTTATATTGAAAATACCTAATATCAGTTTAAAGGCAGTTGTTCTACGGTTGCTTTCACCTATCAAAACTGAGAGAAAGCTAAGTTAATTAAAAATTGCGATTTAGCAAAGGATTACTCTCCGTTTGTTTGGTGAAAACAGCCATAAGTTTTCTAACCACATAAAATGATGTTCTTCGAGTGTTAGTGTCACCTAGTTCCCCGCCATACAGCAGTTCAACTAGGGATCACAAATAACAAAGCAATTTGTATACATATTGTTAAGGAACTAAACAATAGAAGTATATATTCATTTAAGTTGATTTTTTACAATACGAAAGCACAGCCATCTATGAATATATTACTTAATAATTATTATAAATAGTAGTTTTCAAGATTTACCTTTAATGAGATATATTCATAGAATATTAAATTACGTACGAGTGATGGATTGTCTCATGAATGGAAAATTATTTTTATGCAGTAATTTCAAAAGATTTACACAAACTGTTATTTTTATCAAGTTTATCTTACAGAACACCCACTATTGAGTGTTTCAATTGCAACTATAAAGGTTTTCCTTTAGTTCAAATAAATGAATGGTTGAAATGTTTAGAAGTGCTTTATGTAACATTTGATTAAGGGAGTGGCAGAAGACTGTCGGAGAGAAGTACTTGTTGGCAAGCGTGTGCAATTACATTTTGAATGAGATAAGAATTGACTACACCGCATTGGGTTTCAGTGGGATATTAGCCCTTTGATTAGAAATTGTGCATAAGTCATAATTATTAACGTAAATTGATTTAAATCTTATTAAAACAATCAAACCCTATTTGTAAATAAAGTGTACATTTTTTAAACCTAATAAATAAGGTATTTGTTTATTTTTCATGTTTGTATATAAAGTTAAATATATTAACATAATTATCGGCAAAGATTATAGTAACAGCGTAATATTTGATAGATTGTACCAAATTATCAAATGCCAGTCCGTTCCAATATCGTTACTATCAGTACTGTTCTAAGAGAGTTGAAGTGTGTTTATCTACAAATCATGTCAGTTCACTTTCGCTAGGCAAGCTTACCTGTTCCTCGGTGAGCTTACCTAGCGTAGCCTGTAATAAGATCCACATCTTATTTCTCACTAAAGAATGGAACATGAAACAAAGCTTAAACATTATTATTGGATAGTTTGATACGGAATATGAATTAGGTTTTTGAGCTACGCTGCAAGTCAATGGCAATTCAGGTTGATTATACCTTTCCTTTTGGAATAATTTGGATACCTCTGAGGAGTGCATGCTAAATTAGTGTTAACAGACTTTCAATAATAAATAGACAAATGTGAATATGTATTTGAAACTCTATTAGAATATGAAAGTAAGTATTTTGTAATACGAGCTAGGAGTGAATAAAGAATGTATTGTTTTGTAAGTCTGAAAGTTTGCCTTACTGTTTGCCGTTAAACTAACAAGGCCACATTTAAGTGTATAAATAGTTGAGTCTACATGAGGCAAACTTCTTGTCTTCAGGTGAGTGTTTGTGCTGAAAGTGTAACGTAGCCCCCTAGATTTTAATATCCCGAATTTTGGATATTTTTTTAATATACTGTTATGTAATTTATTTTGAACGACATCTATAATATTAAAGCGAGTTGTTAACTTTAAAAACTTGAATATTTAGTTAAGTTCTGGATTTCCACAAGCAATGTATGTTATCCCTGTCGTGTACATTATTATGATGTGCTTCAATCAACAGACTCGTCTGACCGCTGCATAATAATCTAGGTGACAGGAGAAGTTTTGTGAGAAATCTTGTTTATTTTTATGTAGTTTTTATTAGCGGATAAACATACTGTAAATAAATAAAAATAATTGTAAATTTATGACTATGGACAGGAATAGAATTGCCACAACGCTTGTGTAAAATAGCTGAATTTAAATTACCTTTTCACACTCACAATGACCGATAATTTCATGATTTTGTGTTGCCACATTTTAGTCAGCCTATGGAATATCGGCTGCGACTTGCAACATGGCTGGGCATCTTCTAGTGCAGTTTGAGGCTGTGGTTGCTTCATAGGGAATATATTCCATGTGTCCTCTGGGACTGCAGGAGGATTTAGATATAAAGCATAGACAGTTCGCTATTGGCATTGAAAACATACATATTTCCATTAGAAGTACAAATGTACACAATATTTTCACATTCCAATCACTGATGTGACTAATTAGATTTCCTTTCATCCTTCTTTACTCACGTTTGTTTCCAAAAATGATTTTGGATCGCTTAAAAAAAACAAGCTTCCATAAGGAAAATATCTAATGGCTTCTTAAACTACATAATCCTCTTTTTCCATATGAACAGAAATGATATTGCTCAATTTCTACACATATGGATGAAATCTTTTTACTCTTTTTTAGTTTTTTCATATTAAAGTAGTGTAATGATTATTATTAAAGGTTAACCTTATATAAGTTACTTTTAATACCCAAAAATCATGCCTGTGACAAACATTTTGATACATCTAGCAATTGAACGTCCAAGTTGTCCAATCTAATAAATATATCTCATAATAATTATAAGTACTCTAGCTTGACTTTTGTTATACTTCATGAATTAATTTCCTTTGAACAGGAGTCCATAACGGTTTGTAGGCATGGCTTGCGTGATGTAATTCATGGGAAATGTACAGCTACGTGTGTAGTGGTGTTGGGAGAGCTGTTGTTTCCTAGCTTGGAACAAGAGGATACCATATCTTGGCTATAAGTGCATTATGATGCATATGACGCACCGAGAGGTGTACTTTCATTTGTCACTCTGTATGAATAGATTTTATCTTTCCTTAGAGATATCTTTCAGATTTCTTTGAAAGTGTGTCCAAGGAAATCAATAAACTTGTGGAATGAACCATTATCACTTTGTGTTTTAATACTCTATCACGCAATGGAAAGTTCAACTTTTAGAAATATACAAATGTACAACATTGTAAATGGACGGATCCCAAACATTGATGTTTAAAATAAATTAGTTAATTAAAAATATTTATTTATTTACTCTCCACATTAATCACTTAACCTTTTTACCCAGAAAAAGTAATACAAGGCACTGGAGGCATCGAAAATAACTGCAAATTAACGAGTAAGTATGAAGCAACAAAACCCAAGCAATCTGAACTGGCATACCCAACTAACTATTGAGATTATGTACTAAAGATAGCTAAAGCCAGGCCAATCAAACTGTCTCCCATCAGGGAGATACCAAGAGTAAATTCCACTTCCACTGGAATGAAGTGCAAATATATATTTTAAGTAAAACATAGTATATGAAAAAATGTTAATAAATTTAATTTTCGCTTCACCAGGTTTTGAACCCTAGACCTGATCTGCCACAAACCTCATTTACATAGAACCGATTTTAAAGCTCGAACCGAGGCAAACTAAGCAAAGAAGCTTTTGCATTTCAATAAATTGTATCAGAAAGTGCACAAAATAATTCAATGAGCTCAATTTAATTTGGTTAGAATAATTTATATGAATGCTTCTGCTTAACTAGTCATGTATATGAATTGCTATCAGGGGAAAAATTGGTATAGGAAAAATCTATCTACCAAACTTACAGTACAGATCATGAGAAATAATATTGGTAGAAAATACCCCTTTGTCTGTATTATAATTATTTAACTTTAATTTTACAAAAATAACTAAAGAATAACTTCCCAAAAGTTGTAATAAAAACATATATCCAGAAAAAAGATCACATTCACAATAGGAGGGTTTTATTATTGTACAATTTTTACTATTACCATGGGGAAACTTAACTAACCATCACGCCGTTTCCCGCAGGGGTAGGCAGAGAGGACGGACCGCCATACAACTCTGTCTTGGCACACACTTCTTACTTCATTTACATTCATACATACTCTTCTGTTATTCTGACTCTTCACATGAGCCGATTCAAGTATTTGATTTACTTGATCGTGCCATGTCTTTCTCGGGCGTCCTCGACTTCTTCTTCCATTCACTTTCGCATCATATATTCTTTTCACACTCCTTTCTTCGTTCATTCGCTCTACATGCCCAAACCATCTAAGCGTCCCTTTCTTGATCCTATCCATTACGCTCATATCAGCCTTGCATTCTTTCCCGGATATCCACATTTTTGTAATACGGTCATACATGGTTTTACCGCACATCCGTCTCAAAGATCTCATTTCCACAGCATTCAGTCTACTTTCATCCTTCCTCTGCCAGTTCCATGCCTCACTGCCATACATCAGGGTTGGTATAAGTACTCCATTGTGGACTGCTAGCTTCGCTTCTTTGGACAATTTCTTATTTGCCCCAACAGCGTTCAGTCCTCCATTAATGGAGTTTCCTGCAACTGGGAGTTTCCTGCAACCGGGAAACTTATAACATCCTAAAAACTCTTGTTTGAGTTTTATTGCTCGAACAAAAGTATTTCACAAATATTCCGATAATTTAAATAATTTATAAATCAAAGTCAAACAAATTTATTACCTAATTATTATATATTTTTATAAATCACAAATAAAATTAAAACGTTATGAAACTAATCAATTTTCGACACAGGAGATGTGTCTTCAATAATATATGTATTAAGTCCAATCGATTTACAAATTAGTGTACAACTAATAAACTCAAAGCACATCATAATCATCATCTTCTCGTTTTCTCTTTATGGCCTGCAAATCATCTGTCTCCATCTTCACAACGGATTGTTGATTGCTTATTTTAGGAGCGGGTTTAGAGATCACTTTATTCCCAGAACTGAATTTGAACACCGGCTTAGGCACATTGACAGCTTGTGTCTTAGATACAGTCACCAATGTCTGTCGCTTGACAACCATTTGATTGCCTCCTTTGTTATTCATTTTAGGAGTTCCACCCAGAGCATTCTTCATGGGAAGTTTCTTGGGGACGTGAGTCTTCACCAATTTGTAATTACACGACGATAAGCAATAACGGTCAGGGGGCAGTCTCAAACCACAGTGAGGTTTGATTAATGGAAGCGGGGTAATGTTTTTACTTCTTGCAACGTCCAGCAACACCTCTCTTGGAGGAGGAGTGGTGAAGGATTTGTCAAGTTGCATTTGTACAGCTAAACGCACGTCGTCTAAGTCTATTACCTTCTTTTTTGCATGATTCGCGAACACTCTAGCGTCGTCCAAAATACAAGTTACATATCTGTAGGTGAATTCCAATAGCTGATTTATCACCCTGGGTTCGTAATCCACGATACCCATGTCTTTCATTATAGACATAATAACTTGGGCATCTTTGGGTATGTGCTTAGTCTGTGAAGACATCTTAGATTTTTCAGATTTCTCCGTCATTTAAATGAATATTTTTATTTTCTGACAGATCAAAACGTCGAAAGTCGAAACGAAGCTGACAACAGTTTGTAGAGATGGTCGATATTGATGTCCCGCTTAAAAGGAACCTGTTCCAAGTCGGTCCCTGGAACTGGAACTATCCAGTACTGTATCAAAATATATCTAGCTGTTAGAAATAACAGCTAGATGCCGCAAACGTCTAACGCTATTGACGAAAATTTGCGCCAACAGTTAGATATTATTATTAAAAATATTAGTACCTACATACGAATATTATTCAACGCAATAAAATTTCCATACTAGCTATTGTATTAGCCTTGAAGTAACAATATATGGAGGGATAGCTAATTTGTTTTACCCAACCCATCCGAAATTGTAATAAATCACTTTTTCCGAGTTTTTACATCGTACACCATGAAAGAGAAAGAGACAACAAATTTCTTGGAACGCTTCTATATACTGTCGTAATGATCTTAAGCTGGCTATTTTCGCTGGTTAACGGCAGGACTCCGCCCACATTTTTTATATTGCCACTAAACTTGACACAACTAAACGGTTTTTTAGGTTAGATGCCATATTTTTGCTGATTAAAATACTGTGAAAAAGTGGCTATACGAATACACAAAAACATTATGTCAATATGTGATATGAATGGATGTATAAATACCGTAGCCTTAGTCTTAGCCACGCCCATTTGCGCCGAGTCATGTTAAAATCATCAAAAAAAGGTCCAAAACTGACTTCACTGCCTTGGCTTGGGCTACCTCTTGTATACTCTAAGGTATTAGCGTTAGCGCCAAGTAAACAAAAATGTGTAAGAGTTTATGCATCGTAAGCGACAATATGTGTATCTTTTTTTTATACTTTCTTACTAAACGTTTTTTGTGGAATATCCTATCCGAAACGCGCGATACGTGGCTCCAAGAGTCAATCGAATAAAATAAGGGCCAGGTAAAATAACGACAGCACCTAAAATGTAACTGCTATGTTAAATAATTCTCCAAATGTTACCAAAATATCAAACAGCTAGATATATTATAACGACGCATCGCATTGTCATGTACCTATTATTTTAGTCTTTAAAAAGGTGTAAAGAGTGTGTGCGTCGTGCACAATATTATACGTAGTTTGGAATAATCTTTTGGTTATACTTTTTCTTACTAGACATCTTTGTGGACTTTCCTATCCGAAATGGCCGATACGTAGCGCTTAGAATCAAGCGACGAAAATAATGACAAGTAAAACAATAGTTGTGTTAAATATCTCCTCTATGTCTTTTCATCGAGCTGCTATTTTTCAACAGGGGATTATTATTATTAAAACCAATAGGCTCGTTATTCATTATTTTTGCTAGTTGGTTTTATGTCAATCTCCTACTTGTTTAGTTTGGCGCGTTTTTACTCGTCGCGCGTGCATTTGATGTCTTTTTGTGAATTGAAGAATACGATTAATGGTGTAGTTGTCTAATGTTTATGTTTTGTTTCACGGCCAAAGTGTAAATACCTAGTAAGCAAATAAATTAAGTTTTAGTAGACAATACGACGCAATATATTATTTTACTTTTTCACTATTTTTTACTATTGCATTTGCATTATTAGCTCATATAATTCAACGTCTAGACTTAATAATAATAATAAATGGATAAATTTTACAGCGCCGTTTTCGCGGGAAAATCACCTCAAGGACGCTTTGTGTACTTATATGTAATTTAGAAAATATAGTATATTGGTAGTTTACCAAAAAATAGTCAACGTCGGCGTTATTTCCAATGGTTATATTTAACAGTTAACAATCGCCAACGATAACGGCGTTGGCGTTTTTTCGAATTATAGTTAACGCCCAGTACTAGAACTATCGATATTATTTCTCCCGAGGAGCCGGCTCCAGTTCTTCTCATTCTCCAATTATTTATTTATTTACGCCCGTTATAGGCTTTTACATACATGTTAACATATAAAAAAAACAATAACCTCATTAGTGCAAATTTTTTTGTCAAATAAAATGAAAAAAGAGTATTGAATAGCAGATACAAAAATATTGTAGATGAAAATAACTAATAATATTTAATAAATAAAAGGTTCAAAAATATTGTAAAAGAAAAGAAAATAGTAATTTTAAGTAACACGTCCAACTATTAGTTTAGCTCTACCAGATGACAACAACTGTACTAAATTAGACTTATAATTTGATATTGACGTATTAAATCGCTAGCAACCCCCTCCCCCCTCCACGAAATAAAAAAATCACAGTAATTCTTTAGTAATATATATAAGATTCCTTATAAAAATCTTCTTCGTGAGACTCTGGCACCAGAAACCGGTTCCAAAAATAACTGTTTCCAATATCAACCATCCCTACTAGAGGTGTTCTGCTAGCACTACACGATCGTCCAACTCCCAACAGTTGGGCATCGTGCAGAGGGGTAGTTCGTGCGCGTTGGCTCGAGTTCGGGGGAGTTAGTGGCGGTAAACAACACTACATCAAAGGAGTTTGAACGAGTTCGCCCAACTCGCATTTTGCTAGCACTACACGATCGTTCAACCTTCCAACTTCGAACCCGGTTCGGAGTTGGACGATCGTGTAGTGCTACTTGCTAGCATTCAATATTCCTGCCTGGTGACTTACCGGTCAGTGGAACCGCCGACATTATTTCTAAGGAACCGATCATTTTTGGAATCGGTTCCTATGTTTTTCGTTGGTAGAAGCGAACCCGGCTCCGATTATTTTTCACAAGATTTACTTCACTACCCTCCCCCCGGTGCTTTTCTTTGGTAGCCGGAACGGTAGTGACACCCCATTTCAGATATCAACCATCCTTATTTTTATGTTTTATCTATGATTATAAAAGTGTTGCACTACTTAAATCCTTCATTAAACTGCGTGGGCAGCAATGTTGCCATGTCAAAAAATAAAAACTCCCTACAGAGGAGTAAAAAAATCCTTATATTTTAGACACCGGCGTTGTATGGGATAGGGGTAGGTTGTAGCATTTCTTATGACTGTTATCGTAATAATAACCCTCGTTTGATAAGAAAACATGCAAATTTATAAAAAAAACTTTCATCGTTAGATAAAACAAATCATGAGAGTCGGAAAAGTTTAAAAGAAATACATTGCAAATAATATAAAATATTGGTCATACGTAATCATATTGATGAATTACGGTATATTTAAAAAATAATATATGTATTCTCGTATTAAGCTTACTCTTGTCGATATCTTTAAAATATATAAATGTTTATAAAATAGAGTAATAATATAATATATTTGAAACGCGTAAGGTTAATAAGTTATTGGAATAAAAACTGATACGTCATGTTCTCAAAATTTTATATTTTCCTTGGAAAAGTATTTGAGAAGATCATTAGGAAAAAAACTATTGCTCATAATAAAATGTCCCCTAAACAATTTATTCTCGATTGCATACTCAAAGGAAAATGTCAACTGGTGTCTTCAACTAGTTAGGGATGTTGATATCTGAAATTGGGTGTCACTGCGGTTCTAGTTACCGTAGACCGACGAGGAACCGGTTATTTATCCAGCTATTTTTTGGAACGGATTGGTTCCAGGTGGCGGGAAGGCTCATCCGTAAAAAGTAACCAGGAATATCGAACATTGACGCCCTCCAGAACAACAAACTCGACTGAAGGGTAAGCGGGGCAAGAGATCATCAATACTCAAATGCTTGAATAACTTGTGTCTGATTCGGTGAGCTGTATAAACACGCATAGAATCTTGCCATATTGGCAAAATTGACACACACTCATATTACGTCGAATCTGAAGTTTTCCAAATTCAACAGTCGCAAACAGTTGACGTCAGCCCTGCTATAAAGATAGGCACCTCCATTGAGTTTGAACTTACCTGCGAAGAAGAAATCTGAGAATTCCAGATATGAGACGTCTAGAGGCTCGTCTATCTGCGCTTCTGAGAGGAAAAAAGGTTGAGACGTTGAGACAAAAGGTGGTGGTGGACAAAGTTAATTTTTTTGATTTGTATATTAATAGCTGAAATAATTTTTTAATCAACTTTTAAACAAAAGGGTTTTTAGCATATTGAGAAAAAATTATCGATGGCACAATTTGGATATTAATCAACATTTCAATAAAACACAGTTTTTAAATATAACACAAAACGGACTTTGATGACGAGCACATTCCGAGCGCAGCGCAGGGAAAACTTTTTTTTGAGTAATGCTAGCGTGACTCATTGGCGGTAGCTACTGAATAACTGAAATGCGTGACATTTGCACTCAATATTTGTAATGGTTACAGCTGTTTTAAATTGCCCTGGGTCTGTCAGACCCTACCAGGCATGTGGAGGGTTAAAAAAAATTTTTTTATTGAAATTTTAGACGAATCTTATCTTACAATGGATGTTTAAAAAATATTTTTAATTTATGCATTGCTGTTTTCTATGCTAGTACCACTACTAAATAATACAAAGTAATAATTTTCTACAAAAAGTTGAAGATGTATGAAAATCCATACCTGAGTTTAAAATTTCTACCGTTTAAAATTTTGAATAGTAGATAAACAAGGTGATGTGGAAAGGGGTACTTTTTTCCTCTATTAAACCCTAAAATTAGGTACCATTTCTAATTTTACTTATATAGCATAATAGTAAGTAGCTTACGTTGTTTACTAATAAAGGAGAGAAATATTTCTTCGTCTACAATTTACTGAAAGGTTGATTACGATTGTTTTAGTACGACAGCTCACATAATAATGTAAAGTTTTTAATGCCATGGAATACTGTCAAAGTTTGAGACATGAAATCAACGAAGAAAATTAGGTTAGATATATATTTTTTTCAAAAACTTTTAATATAATTATTGTTTCACTTGTACTACTTATCACCTGCTGTTATCATTGCTGATTTTATTTATTCTCTAGCCTTTGACAATTCGATAATCTATTACAATATGTCCTCAGCATTTTCTTACACTTTGAACCTCGCAAATAGGTCCAAAGTTCATTCGCTGTCATTCTGGCTTAGATCTGTTGTCCGTTTTCGTTCGTTCGCAGTCCAATCCTCCGGTGAACAGTGAAAGTTGTTTTTATATCGTGTCTGTCACTCGGCACTTAATACCAGTATAGTAATTTTACTATTTATTCACAACATCCATTAAAATGTCACAATCGTTCGCTTTGATCAAGAGAGGGTTTGCCACATCGGGAGTTACACAAAACATAATAAAAAATGTGACTGTAATTGGAGGCGGTTTGATGGGATCTGGAATTGCACAGGTAAGTTATTTAATAAATATATTTGAAATAACTACATGATAACTTTATCTTTACTCAGTTTATTTTTTGTATGTAGATCGCCGCCTTCGCCAGCTTAAAAAAAATCTAGTTATATCATTTTAATTTTAGATTGCTGCCCAAGCTGGTAACAATGTAACTCTTGTTGATGTCAACAATGATGTGCTGAAGAAGGCTCAAGCGTCCATCCAAAACAATCTGACCCGAGTTGCCAAGAAGGTGTATAAAGATGACCCAGCCGCAGGAGAGAAGTTTGTGGCTGATTCTCTGTCCCGGTTGAAGGCTTCTACGGATGTGAATGAAGCTGTGAAGTCAACAGACCTTGTGGTGGAGGCTATAGTAGAAAATCTTGAAATTAAGCACAAGCTTTTTGCGGCCATTGATGCTGTAAGTATATTTTTATTTAATTTAAATGTCTTTCATAGAATTTACCACATCAGGACCCTATCCAGTATAACAAGTTGGCGTTGTGATATGTTGAATGAAATATCAAGTTGTCATAATTCCGTATCAAAATTAATGTAGTGTCTGTCAATGATTTAAACACTTAAGCTATTAATAATAATAACCAATATTTCTATGGAAATGAGTAATGTTTTTTTATAGATTGCACCAGTCCATACCATATTTGCATCCAACACATCATCTCTATCAATTGGAGAAATTGCATCTGCTGTGAAGAGGAAGGAAAGGTAAAATATTATTGTTACATTATAATTTTTATGTAGATTTAAAGATGCATAACAAAAAAATCTGAAATTGTTTTTTAGAAGTTTTAAATCTGCATCTTCTTAAAAATCCAATACACATTTGACTACATTAGTTAAAAGTTTATTATTATTATCTTCTTTAATACACATTGGGTAATCGATAGCAATAAGCAGCTTACAGAATTAAAACTAAACCAACTAAGTAGGTTTATCAGAATATTGTTAATGCTGGGGTTTAAATCAACACCAGTCGGTGTTATTTTGACAAGATACCACGCTGTGGGAAGATGCTATAAAAATTAGAACAAAGTATTTATTCATCTAATTTAATAATAAAACAAATAATCACTAATCCATTTGCATAAATTATCAAAATATCAAAAATTATACTATCTCTGTTAAGCATCAGCAAATTAATAATATTTTAAAGTTAATATAGGCGTACAAAAATGCTGAATTTTGCAATTTAAAAAATATACTATATTATAGATGTGTATGAAACAGTGAATGATGAAAAAAGATTTGTATTATTTTTTTACCTAAGCATAACACATCTTGTAAAAAGAGTTAGTCGATAGTCTGGCGACATAGCTGCCAGCCATCACCTTATACTGTTAAAAACCTACAAATTGAACAGTGGATGTTTGTAGATTCGGCGGCCTGCACTTCTTCAACCCAGTGCCTGTGATGAAGTTATTGGAGGTGATACGTTCCGACGACACCTCGGAGGAGGTGTACCAGGCCATCATGGCGTGGGGCAAGGCAGTGGGTAAGACCTGTATCACCTGCAAGGACACCCCCGGATTCGTGGTCAACCGCCTCTCGTGCCCTACATGGGAGAGGCCGTGCGCCTATATGAGAGAGGTAATGAATAATCTCTTTTTTTTAAACGCTTTTTATATATTTTTTTTGTGTAATGTAAATAAAGTTAAATTGTAAATAATGTACTTTGTAGTTAGATTCGGGTTTAGTCTCACCCAAACCTCACTTATACCGAATCGGTGGAGAACTCAAATTATCATAATGCTTTAATCAAAAGGTAATAGTCACAATCCCATTTGCAGAAATACTTGTCTGATAACAGATTTCTGTTAAAACTATTATCAATGTTGCAATACATGTCACACATATTACATGGCTATATCTTCTTTTTTGTTTCAGGTGATGCGCCGGCAAAAGACATTGACATCGCCATGAAATTGGGTGCAGGGTATCCTATGGGCCCCCTTGAGCTGGCCGACTATGTTGGACTGGACACCACCAAGTTCATCTTGGATGGGTGGCACAAGAAGTTCCCCGACAACCCACTGTACAAACCCATCGACACCCTCAACAAGTTGGTGGCTGAAGGAAAGTTTGGAATGAAATCTGGAGAAGGATTTTACAAACACAAAAAGTAGCTTCCCACTGATCTGTTCTAAAATTATACATTTTGTAAACTGTGGATGTGAAGCGTAGTGGCAAATAAAATATTTTAAAAATCTTTGGTAACTTTGATACTGTATGTTTAATAAGTTTTTACTGGCCTGTAGTTTATATACTTCAGATAGTGTATTTTTATTTTGAAAAAAATGTTGCATTATTGTCACTTTTGTAGGCACTTTCGTATAAATGTATTATTTTTGAGATTACATAAAGTATTTTACAATTGCAGATAAGAGTAAAAATTGTTATATAATATTTTGGAGAATTTAAAAATCTGTTTATGATAATAATAAAAAATTGTGCATTTAGTTAAGTTTTATGTACTTTTAATAAATCATTATTTAAAAAAAGATATTTTCTTCAATTTGAAACCCTTCTGCTTCAAAATGTGAGAGTAATTTATATTTATGTTTTATTATGTGTCAATATTACTCACTTCAGAAGTGATGTTTGGATGCAAGCAAAAACAAGTTTTGTTATTTTTTGCAAAAACATTAATTTAATCACATGGTGACTCAGACAATAAATATTATAATGTTCTTCCCATGGCCTGCTCTCTTCAGTTGTTGATACACAGTTCATTCAATTAATTTCTCATTCTTTTTAGTCCTTCTGATCAGCGAGGTCGGTGACTTTTTTCATTCATTTGAATAAATATATTTTTTATGCTAAGACTTCCAGGATAATTTGAAATAAACGTGTGGTTTTCAATCTAAGCCCTATTACAAAATAAACCCGCTACTGCTTCTGAAACCTACAACATTCTATGTATATCATGGGTTAGCAACCAAACTACACAAGTTAGGTATTAATTACTAAAGGTCAACATTAAATTAGACATGGATCGTCATTAATGTCATATGATGCGAGCCTCTACTATATAAATATGTGCCGGTATTAAACATATATATATTTGTTGCGTTCTAAATACTTTTTTGTAGGTAGGTAATATGATTTTATTTAACTTGCGACCCTTTTTCTATGTATATCAATTTTCTGAAAAGAGTAACCTATTGCAGATTCTTGTTCTACATCAATATTCGGATCAGATTTAAATAGACATACAATCGGCTGACAAAAAATAAAGGGGAGTAGATATAAAATGTTGAGTTTTGAAAAAAAAAATTATACACAATACAAATACATTTTTGTATTTTGTCATGTTTGTTTTCCCACATCTGAAAAAGTTCACTTTCGCTATCAGCAATACTTATTATTATCAACAAATAAATAAGCTATCATTCAAAGTGTAGTGTATCGCTTCGTAACATACGTTTATATTTATAATTAATGCAAGTCGGGTTCAAGGTGACTTATTTCAGGGGCTGATAACTGGTAACTGGTAACCAGCAATTTCTAAGTGAACCCATTTCAATGGGGAAGAAATTTTCGGCTTATGTTTTTTTGATCTGGGCTGTTTTACCTGATTTGATATTAATACTTTGATATTTTAAAATTACTAAATTTATGATGAATACAAAATATACTAAGGCCATAATTTTTTCCCAACTAGCGAAGTATGCAGTTAGTACAGGAAAAAATATTTGAATTTTCAAATCCAATATTCTTGTTATGGTGAAATTCTATACATACATATTCTGGGATTAATTTGCTTACACATTCGCCACAAATACAAATATTTGACCTGCTTATATGGACACGGATTCCCAATCTATGGGTCGCTGTGTTTCCTAGGGATCGCCAGCAATGTTGCTAAATCAAAACAGTAAACCAAAAAAAATATTGATGCAATTTAAAATTATAATTGGTGTCGTGATGTTTGAATAATATCATAATTTTTTAGAGCGAATATAACACGCCGAAAAACTTTCATTGGAAATTCCTTTTTCAAATATATCCAGGTTTCAGGTCACTTTGCCATTTTGATAGAGGGAAAAAAGATTGCGAACTTGTATAAATAGAATTAATATAAATAAATGGAAAAAGTAAATCTGCCAAAAGAGTGCCACATAATCTTATATTTTATACTCGTACATCGAGATAATGACAAAAAAATTGTTTGACTGCGCTAAATTTATTTGCCAACCCGCCTCTGGATTAATACAAGTGGTAAATATTTTATCAGTATTATCTATAGCTGAAATCGCTAAATAAACCATGGATAAATTAATAAGATAGCAAGTTCCAGCTACTTAGGATTATGCGTTTGAATATCATCATTAGCAGAGATTTTTATAATTCAGTCACTAGACAATTGCAATTAGTGTAGGTTGTTTGTATCTACTTAATTATTTTGATTATTCTAAAATATGTTCTACAAAAAGTATGAAATAAAAATTTGGAAAATATATTGAAAAAATGTGAGTACAAATAATTTAAACTGTTTAAGATGTGAATGTTTAAATTTGCGAAAATTTAATTCAGTGAGTTTATAAATTAAAATTTATTAAAAAAGAAATGATATTGTTATCATTTTCTATTATTATTTCAGGCGTCGATTTCAAGAGCTTGCCACTGACAGTTCCGTTATAACCTCTCGGTCTTTCTCATAAATAATGCACTTATCAGAAAGGGAAGGTCCAATGGAGCTCTCAGCCACAGGACGATATAGGTTTTTGGATACTTCTTTGAATCTAGGTCGTCCCAAGAATATGTAGCACAATCAAGTGAATTAAATACTAACCGGTCATGTCAAGGGTAGGAATAATAAATAAACATATATGGATGTGGATTGGGCAAGGAATAGCGGGCTTTGCCCATATGACTTGGAGCACACATCTCGAGCGGCATTCCAAACCGCGCGTAGAAAAGTAAAGTCCGCTAAAGTAACGTAACGGTTAACGGAGTCTAGAAATTATGATTTGTACAGCGCCCTTGAGGTAATTTAAAAAAAAACAGCACTACAAATTATCCTAATATTATTATCAATGGACTAATTTCATATATTTTTGTTTAAATTATTTATTTATTTAATAATAAAAAATATTTTTTTAGAAAGTTTCTCTATGATATAGGATTATTAATTGATTTTTGGCTAAGGTTTTTTTAACAATATTTTGTATATGTATATACGAGTATATGCATGTTATAATTTGAAGCTATGAAAAACATTTATGTTTGAAATAAAATACCATGCACCTATTGCTAGTATAAGAGCTTGTAACATGTTTGAGTGCAAAAGAGAGCAATGCACATTAACAGACAGAATTCTTAAATCTCCATTGATCTTCTGTGGAAATGATGATTGATCATGATATTATACAAATGATAAGATAAGATTTGAATGAAAAGTCGTTATAAAAAACCCAACGGTCTGAGTAGCTCAACATTTAGTAATTACAAAAGAAAATTGTACTACTTTATCAACGTGTTATTATAATTTATTGAAAATTTTTCTAATTTTTGTTACAGGATCAATAATGCGCCGATGAGCAAAGGAAAAGTGGCTTTTCGCAAGCAGAGGTCCATTTCGCACACCTCCTTCACCACGCATTCCCGCAATGAGGCCATCAGCAGACACTTGTCAGCTTCTGTCAGCGCGGAATATTTCACCATTAATGAAGAGTTCCAACAACTAGAGCACCAAGTTGCTGGTCATCAATTTATCGATGGAGAAGATTCTATAGGTTGGTGTGTGTATGGATAGATTTATTTGATACCAACATTACCAAAAGTCATATGTATACTCAATCATTTGGTGTTTTCATTGTAGGACTGCTGAAATGCAAAGATGGTACAATTTTAAAACCGGTGTCAAAACCAGAGATTGGATTGAGGGAAGTCAATTTTTACAATCAATTGCAAACAACAAAAGATCCGGCGCTGATAGAATTGAAGGAATACACATCAAATTTCTTTGGCACAAGGATGATCAATGTCAACAAAAGAAAGGTGGAATTTATAATTTTAGAAAATTTACTGGAAGGAATTGCAGAACCGTGCGTTATTGATATAAAGATTGGAAGGCAAACTTGGGACCCCACAGCGACGCAGGAGAAAATTGAAAGAGAGCAAAAAAAATATACGCAATGCAAAAATGATGTTGGCTTTTGCATACCAGGCTTTCAGGTCCATAAATTTGCAACTGGAAGGTTACACAAATATAATAAAGAATATGGGAAAAAACTTAATGGAGAAACAGCAGTCGAAGGTGAGTTTGAATACACATATTTAAGCTTTTCAAGAGAGCATATTAGTAATATGAAAGTTTAAAATATAATAGAACTTTATTTGCAGCCCTGAAAATATTTCTCAACAGTGACGTGAATGGAAACGTTAATAGAGAATTACTGATGCAGCTGCTAACCTTTCTGTGGAAAATACAAAAGTGGGCCAAGAGCCAGAGAGCTGTTAAGCTTTACTCCACTTCGCTGTTGATGATCTACGATTTCAGGGTACTCAAGAAATATCTAAATCTCGAAACAAGGTAGCTATTTCATTCATTATTTCTTTAAGGAACCAATTCTGATATTGAAGGAGGCCGTTGCAAGTCAACCTGAGATTAATATAACTTGCTCTATGCGTTTACAGTTCCTAAAACGTCAATAAATACAAGTATTTTGCGGGAAAGATTCAGAAATTAACTTTTATTTTCTTCTTTTTTCCAGTTCAAGCGTACGACCCCCCAGACCCAAAAGTTTAAATCTGAGAAAAGTGTCCTTCATATCTCCCGAAAGTTATTCCGGTGATGTCACTAGCAGCTTCAGTGGCCAGATTTCCCCCACGGGACCAATATTAACTTCCTTCCCTGCTGTATCTAAGCCGCTAGCTACCTACGACATCCCGAAGAGCGGGATTGTGAACAATACGCAGTCTTCATGGCACAGAACATTGAACACCATGAGGAGAAATCATTCATATAGCGTCAATTATGGGGATTACTTGTCAAGAGTCAAACAGGACTACGCCTCTTCTTTAGCAGAGTTGAATGGAGACGTTAAAAAGGACGAGCAATGGTGCGCTGTCAAAATCATTGACTTTGCCCACGCATATCCTTCTACAGACCAGACCGCAGACGCTAACTATATTGAAGGAATCGATAATATTATTAACATATTTGAGAATTTTCTTAATGCTCCGAGGTGACAGCATAAGGGTGCAACCTGATGCAATATTAGACTACATATCGATACATTCCGTTCACCGGGTGAATACGACAGTCCAATATTTGTGGATTAGTAAAAATAATGTTATTATACCAGCAAAATGTCTTTTTCTGTGACTTCATATGCAATACTTACTTAAATACGTTATAAGATAACTTATAATATTGTGTCAATAAAAATGTCTACTAGGATAGAAATGTGCCAAGTGTAGTAGACATCTACCTTCCAAAGTATAACTAATACTTATTTTTATAAATCTGTTCCTACAGTAATAGGTGTATCCAATTTGTTTAAAGAATTCTTCCAAGTACTATGTGATATCTAAATGAACAAATAATATAATATTTTTATATCTCCATGATGCCTATTGTTAACATTCAAAGATATTGTAGTCAAAATGTGTAATTTGTCTTTGCTCACTGAGATCGCTGGAGATGTCCAGTGGGAGAGCAGTATACAAATAAATGTACATATGTGGATTTGAAATTGAAAATACTATTTGTTAGAAGAAAGATATATTTTTTAATTATTTTAACTATTAAGTTTAAACTATAGTAATGCTCATTATTAACATAAATTTAATAAGTAAAATCAATACAATATGATTATACATTAATTCATCAAATTCTATTACACTCTTCACCAATATTTCATTAAACATAAAATCCAAACACTGTTTAATTTTTAAATACAATCCTTTACTTTTAATGTTTTAATTTAATTTTATGTTCAATGATGTAGAAATTTTGATTTCACGGGACAATTTGGGTTTAATAACAATAATTTCATGACATGAATAATAGATTTTAATTCCAAATTAATATAGTCATATACATAATTTTCTACTCCAAATGATCCAAGGATCTTGACTGCTGGGTGCTTTTATAAAGTTGTAATTCAAAATTATAATATTACAAATGAAATTAGGAAATTATATTTGCAAGAAACCAGAGATTTCATTAATTTGATGACATGAGTTATCAAAACTCAAAGAAAAATGAAAGATGTACAGTTTTTTTTGTGGTCACCAAGATCTTTAGTTATTACAACAAAAACTAAATCAGTAGTGATTTTGAGTTAACTAAATATTTATGTTGCTATTAATGGTTAACCATAAATTGTTTCAAAAGTAACATAAAGAGAGGACATTGGAACTAAATTCACCTGTTGCAGAACCTGATTTTAGACATTATTTGTTTAGTAAATCTTGTTACTATCGGTGCACATAACCAGGAGGTAATAATAAGACATCGGATTATGTGCACTATTAATGCCAAATATGCATAACCGTGTCTACATATATGCTTTAAGTATACTATACTTTTGTATACAATAGAAGCAGAAACATGTCTTTTAGAACCGGTTCCCAATGGCGTGGAAGGGGGGTGCTAGCAAATTCAAGCACGGCCATCTTTACTAAAATCTAATTTTTTGAGATAAAAAGTATGGTCGGTTCCTCAGAAAAATAATATTGGGCAATCCATTGACAGCAAAGTCATTGGTACAGGAATATCAACCAGCTCATATTTGAAGAATAAAACGCATTAATGGAATGGAAAAGGGCTCAAATATGCATATAATCCGATGTCTAGTAATAATACTTAATCCAAATTAAAGTCAAACAGTTAAATCAGTTCCTTAATCTCTGTCTATCCCATAATGCATGCAACAGTGGGGGTTTAGGATCACAGGGGTATATCTTTGCCTATTTTCATATAAGATAGGCCCGTGGGACACTAAGTCCTGAGTCAGATGAGTGACAGAGAGGCGTTTAAAGAACTTCCAGCGGAGTGAAACGAGAAAACCCGTGTAGAATTTAAATCTCACTTAAATTAAAACAGCACTCACACTTCACTTAATTTATAATAAAAACACAGTGAATAACTAGCCGATAGATTTCTAACAAGGCATGCTTTACAACAAATAAGAAAACTACATGCAGTAAAACAAACACCTAATTGTTAAATCTGAACCATATGCTATATTATGTTCAAATGATTTTTCAATTGCAAACTTCTTATTTTTATGAAAGCTAGCGTGATGTGGTGAGTTACTATTCTGCATTGACAATGGCTTACCTCTACTTACCACCACTCTTTATTGATTCAAGCAAGATTAAAGTCCAGTGCAGCTTGTCAGCTGGTTAATAATTTCTTAATGTGGCAAAACGTGGGGCTGCAAAACACTTGTGTGTTTTTACAATGTCACTTATAATTGATTGAATTGATTAATCACTTTTGATAACAACACAGACATCTACAAATTTATAGTTCAAAGACGAACATATTATTCTATGTTCTGAAATCGGCATCTATCAAAATTATATTATTATGTACGGATTTTATCACGAAGATTGGGGACAAGTTAACAATTCCATTGATATAATAATTGAATCATAATTTTATATACGTACGACCATTGCTGTACATTTTTTTTTTGTAATACATATTTTATTTAATAATAACCGAAACAACCATACACATACACATTTCAAGTTATCTCTAAAAGCAAAATAATTTCCTATGATTAAAAACAAAATATCATTAAGTTAATTCAAATGTTACTATCAAACATTTATAATTTCCATTCCCATTGATAACTAAAAATAATAATTGGCTAATATTCTTTTAAATAGTACATTGTTTGTAAACTTTATACAATTTTTTTTAACATTTGGCCAGCAGTAACTTTTAATTTATATTTCATAGCCAAAGTGCGTAATATCTATCAATCAATTTAACTGTAAAAAAATGTAAGCATTGAAGAACATATTAATCATGCATTACAAAGTGTTGTAAAATATTATTAAATTTGATATACACAATAATTATTCAAAACAAAAATATAATATGGAACCCAACAAACATGGAAATAATTGAAAGTTGCAAACAATTATAGTATAAGATTTTAAATTGGTTAAGTTAATATTGTAGTTGAAAACAATTCACTCAGCACGGTTCCATTAGTAGAAGGTATTATTAAATTTAACCAAACCACTATTTTATCATAACTTCTAAGTATTTATTTATTTTGCAGTACAGATCATATCAAAATCAATAAAAGAATTCATGCAAAAAAATAAAAGACCAAATATATTTATTTAGAAAGAAAAAATAGTGACTATTGTTATTTAAAAAAAAAAAACGTTAAAATGAGTCTTAAATAACCAATAATTTTACACTAGATACAACAGTTACGCTTAAAATTTTCTTCTAACAATTTTAGCTATACGGCATCACGGCATGTAATGTAATTTCAAGGCTATGCATTTAATTGTTATTCAAATGTGTAAATATTTACAGTAGATTTAAAGCAAATAAACAGATTATTTTTTGAGTTGAATCGACAGTCCATTTGTTACATGCGGGACCGCGTTTTAGGCACTTCATTCAAAGTGAACATAAATTTAACAGTAATATGGGGGTTTGACAAAACGTTAAAGACGGAGACGGAGAGTAGCTACGGTGTTAATAAAGCAAACCTTATGCTATAAGGAAGGTATGAACAAACACTTATATATTTTAATTATGTACAGATAAAATAGTTGAATGTTGAATTCAAGCTTGCAATGCGTTAAAATCCAGAAGAGTTTATATTTTAGGAAGTTTGGGGGCGCTGACTAGCGGGTTGGCCCGGCGCAGGTATTCCTGTCCCTCTGCCTTGTAATCGTAGCGACAGCCGTGCACCTCTGCGTGTCGATCCGGCGCACAGAACACCACGCCACAGCGACACGTATGGATGGGCGCAATGGACAGCCGCTTCT
The DNA here is from genome assembly GCA_022651775.1 of Drusus annulatus. NCBI lineage: Eukaryota > Metazoa > Arthropoda > Insecta > Trichoptera > Limnephilidae > Drusus > Drusus annulatus. Next base: position 423,416 of record JAGWCC010000107.1, on the reverse strand, counting down.
TGCAGAACGCACACCTGATCCGCTTGGGTTTCTTGCTCTCCGTCCCACTCACACTCCCTCCCTTCACATCTCCCTCGCTCGTTGATATGGAGGGCAGCACCACGCTCTCCGACTCTTTGGTGTCGCACAGGACGTCCATTGGAGAATTGTTTATTTTGAGGCCCATGATTAACTTTTCATCATCAGTGACATTACCGCGCAGCTTTGGTTTAGTGCCTTGATTGACTTCCTGGACTCTTCTATCGCAGCGCTCGTACAAAGGGGTGAATTTCTCCTCGCTGGGGTAACCTCTGATGTCGGATTTGTCTCCCAGTCGCAGACAACAATTGTTGGGCATCTTCTGAATGGCCGCTTCATATCCCTGGTTCCCGTATCCAAGTAAAAAATGTCTTCTGGAAACACCATCCAAGCGATTTTTGTGTTCTTGAAGATTATTATGATCTAGTTTGGGTATTTTCTTCACCCTTCTGCAGCGACGCTCGCTGCCGACTTCCAGATTTCTGCGAGAGGAGCTGGATCCGCCAAACTGATACCCCGAGGAAGTGCTTGCGTTGTTGCTTTCTTCAGAAACATCTTCATTCTGCATGAGGCGAATGTTATGAATTGAATGACTTTTATTTAATTTCTCAAGTCCAAAGTGGCCAATTTCACCGGAGGCCCTCAACAAGTTCTCAGAAGCCGCACTGTTTCCAGACGAACCAAACACCTTTTCAGTGAAGCCGGGATCCGTCCAGCTGATGGAAGAAGAAGTGCTTCTTCCTCCGTCTCCGTCTCCATCCACATTAACTAATTTACCTCCGTTAATGCCAAAAGAAACATCTTCAAAACTGTTATCATTATCTGGTTGAAAATGCATACTTTCATGTTTCAATATATCAATGTTATCTAAACATTCGTCACTGACATCTAAACGTTCACAATTACGATGTCGACTGAGCGACGGTAGGATTTTATTTCTTTTCAGACCTAACAAGTCGGAGGTACTGCTAGAGAATACCATATTTCCAGGTTTGATGGTGGGCCTCTTGTACTTGACGTTCTCGGTTTTATCTAATTCAGAACTCCATGTGCGGTCCACAGTGGGGATGTTCAGTTTAGAGTTGAAAAATAAATTGGATATTGAATGACTAAGGGTTGAATTCTTCTTGGGTGTCTTTTCTTCACTGAGGTTGTTGAGAAGTGTTTCACTGCCCCTTGCCCCTTGCAGGGAGGGCCCGGCCAGGGACTCTGGGGGGGCGTGCAGCTCCTTCCTCCCGCGGGCCTCGGAGATGTTGTTCAGGTGGGAGTTTGAGCCAAACACCACCTTCCTTACCACCCGCTTGATGTGGTTGGAGGGGCCAGACTGGTAGTAGTACTGGTCCGGGCTGCTTTCCTTTCCCAGCAGCTGGGCCACTCTGTAATCGTTGTGGTAATTTCCTGCAGACAAGACAAACACACATTTGTATAGTATTGTATATGTATATGACTTACATATCCGCTTAGAATAGTAGATTTACCTGTGTTGGGAGAGTGTGCTAGTAGCGGTGGGAAGGGGAGGGACGGTGCGGAGGGGGCCTCCAGGACTACGCCACCAGGACCTGAGGCACCTGAAGAATAAGGAATTTAATAACATAATTCACAGCAATTCTTTGCAGTCTTCGGAAGAGGTGTTGTTTTATTGAATCTTAAACATTCTTGAGGAAAGAAATTATTTTAATGATCGTCACAGATTATTGTTCTCAACACAACAGTAGACATTGATGAAGCCCTTCATAAATTAAATTATGTACAAGGAGTTAGCTCAGTAAATTACCATATTAAAACAATAAAATACACAAAGTAAAATCAGTACTGATACTTTTCAATGCCCGCTTGGGTTTTTTTCACCAGGATGACTATTACCATTACTTCTGGATAATCTGTTAAAAAGGTTTGATGGATAAAAATCTATAAATATGAAATACTCAAATTATGCTAAAACATTATATGGTAAAAAAATAGAAATAACTCACCTGAATTAGTAGAGACAACTTTAGAGTTGCGTTTGGAAGAAGTAGACCTCTCCATAACTTCAGAGTCTAACAGGTCATCTGAGTCATCCCGATCTCCAAGGAAGCACTTCTTACTAGTGCTCGGCTCTCGGAAAAGGTCCATATCGTCTCGCTTATCCGATCCGTACGAGGATACATGATTTAGGGCTCCGGCCATTGAATCTTTAAAACTTTCTGATGAACCATCGCTTTTCCCCTTGTTCAAAAACGAGGAGTATGAATCCCGGCCAAAGCAATTTGTATTTGAAGATCTCCAGGTCCTTCCGGTGCTGCTGTCATTGTTGGCGATCTCGGAAAAGCTGCCGATTGGCGGCCACAGACCAAATTTGTCGTTGAATACATTTTTACTATTGGAGCGACTGCAATTTCCCCCGTCTACGTTGAATATGGAACCGTAGCAGGAGAGATTATCATCGCTAGAGCGCTGGGAGAACAGCTTGTTGTATCTATACTTGGTAAAGTTGGGTGTTTCATCAAATAGTCCGTTGATGGTGCGCGATAGGTTTTCTTCGCTGGACGTTTTCTTCAGTGGGGAGGCGACATCTTTACGCTCGAGAGGAGCTGAAATTAATTCATCAAAATATTCATATAAAATCATAAGAATGCACTAAAGCAATTCTTTTCTCCTCTTATATGGAGGAAAGGTTGTGAAGTTAATTTTTATGTCGCATAATTGCAGTGTTACAAAAATAATAAGTACTGAAATATGACTATTTGATTACTTGGGACGAATTAAAGGCACGAGAGCAACCCGATAAGCTGATTCATTACAAAATCGAAGTTATTAATATCCCTTCTGGAAAATTTCGAAATATACAGGAATTAGTCAACTCAAAATTTTTTCTAGGTCCAGCAGAAATTGATTTAACTTAAAATCACTATACATAATACCCAGGCACAGGCTTTGTCTTTGTGGGATTTTTTGTTAATACATTTTTAAATTACTTTGTTTTTATTTACTTTCTAATATATACCTATACATTTAAAATTTTCAATAAAAAAAAAACTATGGCTGATTATTACAAATTGTGCATAGTGCATAACAGTACTTGCACTATTGAGCGCATACATAAATAGGATTACCAAAATTAAATGTGAATAAAAGTTGAGTGCGGGAAGATAGGAATAGAAGGAATATTCACTTGTTCAAAACATGGAAAATCCATTATCCTGCTAGATAAAAGAGTGCTTGTTAGTTTAACTACCAACCTTATCTAAGTACCCTCCATTTTGAATGTGTGTTAACTTTTATTGTAAACATGGGATTATTATATATTCCCAATTTTACCATACTAGTTGTAATATGTATTCATACCCATTGCTTAAAAATTAAAAAAAAATGTGAATACTACACAAGAGGCATCTATGACATCCCCAACTGGGATATATTGTGAGACTAACGGGAGTGGGGAAGGGAAGGAGATGGGAAGAGGAAGGTTGGGAAGTACCTGGCTATTCAGATCTGGTCATCAAACACGACTAAAGCCATTTCAAGCAACGTTTCAATTCTTCTGGTGGTGTTTCACCAGGGCGATAATTAGAGTATCTACCACTCTAGAATGTGCCGCAAATATACTATATTTTATTTTATATCAATTAAATGTGTTATGACACATATTAATTAAATAAAATTTATTTGTGCACGCCGGGTTCGAACCAGCGACCTCTGGATTCGTAGTCGAGCGTCTTACCACTCGACCATGCAGGCCGTCAACATTTTGATTCTGAATGGTGGTCTTTCACCAGGGCGATACTTAAGAGTATCTACCACTCCTATACTGTATGAACACATTTTAAGGCTTACCCTTTCCTTTAGGACTTTTTTTCTTGTTCCGTTTCATTGAAAGCTTCTCCATCTTGCAGCGCAGGTCTATCATCTTACACATGGTCACCGCCGTTTCATCTGAAATCAGAAAACTCACTATTAGACATTGAATTATATGCATATTTCAGCTGTTTTATTCCTTTGATCCTAATTTTTCCGAGGTCTTATGACTCTTATGGCTTACTTGTGTATTAAAGCTCAAAACATGTGATCGGGCCAAGTCAGCGAAGCGAAATGTAAGAGAGGTCGATACTCCTGTCCCAGCGACTTTGCGGTCATAAGAACGCCTAATATTATTACCCCCCCCCCCCCCCTTCCCCCGCAGAAATCAAACATGCAATACAATGGATGTATTTTTGTAGAAAGAAATCACCTTGTGGTTTGACATAGTACAACAATAACTTTGTACTACACCGCTAATTTAATTATTGTAATATTGTAACCTGCCAGTTGCCCAGCTACAACAGGCACTAATGAATAATAAATCAGTTCTAAAAGATGAAGAAATAGTAATTTGCTACAATCTCAAAAAAATATGGCCATGGAAAGTAAACTGTTAAGTTGCTAATTCAGTATTGTCATCAATAAAAATGCTATGCATATTTTTATCATTCCTAGTTTACAATATGTACAGATCTAAACATTTTGCTGTGCATTGGGGGCATAGCTATGAACTGTAAAAAAAACAAATTATTGTTTGTTCGTTCCTTTTTGTCTGCTTGCACCAGATTTGTGAACCTGTTTAGCGGGGGGTCTGTTTCATAGATTCATCTATCTTAACAAACAGATTGCAATCTTTGCAGCACAGACATGAGGTGGGAATGCTGTCCTTGTTCTACTGGTATTTCAATGGAAGATGCATTGAGGAGCTTGCATCGTTGATACCTTCGGTGCACAGCCTTTGTACACAATTGACATTTACCACATGAGAATGGGTCGCTTCAACAACTTGTTCTTGTATTCAACAGCTCGGCTGTGTATTTCCACCCTCTTTTAACATGGGTCTCTTCAAAACACAGTTTACTCCTTACTCTGCTCAAAAATACCCTCCACATAGCATCCCTAAAGATGACATAGGCCCTGAGGGAAATTATTTTCCTCGGGACCTCTTGTGGAGTTAAAATAATAAAAAATATATCTAGGCGAAAGAATGCAGGAACATGACCTATGATTTTTGAAAAACAACATTGACACTGTGGATGAAAGTAACAGGCTGTAGTACCAACCTGAGAAGGAATAATCGCTGAGTGGAGAGTACTGCTCGTCATCGTCATCCTCGATGACCTTGACCAGGTTGACATTGTCTCCATCCCGGAACACCAGCACCTTGCAGCCCGGGGGCAGCCACTCCAGGGCTTCATCCCTAGGGAGAACACCGCACTTTTAGTGAAAGAATCTTATTCATCAACATCTACCACAAAAGCTGTAAAGTTTTTTGGGAAAAATGTAATTTACATATTACTTAGCCTAGCTTTACAATCAACATTTTGACAACCGTAAAAGAAAAAGAAGTTGTATTTTCGCACTTTGGTAGGAACTGAGCCTGGAACATAACACCATAGAGACCTGTCATATAATATTCTATTAATAGTTGGATTATATAATAATTAACATTAATACTAATTTTATATAGCGCAATTTTTATGAAATATTACCTCAAGGTTGCTCAAGTTTTAAACAATTATCTTTCAGGTTCTGAACGATAATACAGTGAACGTAATACTTTTACCAAAATGAATATTTTGAGCCATTCTCTAAAGAAAACTTAAAATGAAATGAGAAATAAAAGTTTTGCATTTAAAATAAAGGGATAAAAAGTTTTTTTCAGCCGAGAGGTTTCAATTAAATTCTGCATTTGTACAAGTTTATAAAAAAACAGTTAAATCACTTTTTCCTCTCTTGACAATTTTTAGTATTTATTTCTTAGCCGCAAAGAACATAAACATACAGAATCTCATTATAAAAGACTTCGAAAAAATTCTAGATCAATTTACAAAGTTTTCGTTAGATTCAATTATTCAACTTTATTTATTACATATCTCATTAGGCAAGCACCTGTGCCAAGACAGAAGGTTGCTTATAAGGATAATGTATTGTAATGAGGCTGGTTTATACTACATCAGATCTTTGATCCTAAAAGTCATGGCTATAATACACAGCGAAAGATTCACACAACTCGCTCTTTGTATAAATGAATATTATTGCAATGAATACTGTTCTCGAACCTTAATAATAATAATAATAATAATATTTGGACGATTTGTATAGCGCCGTTTTTGTGAAAAATCACCTCAAGGGCGCTGTATACACATATATATGTGTTATTTACATAAACCTTTATATCTAGGACATGGGAAAAATTCTAGAAATACTGACAAATGATCACCTTAATTAATTCATTTGAATTGAATATTGATCAACGACCCTAGTGGCGAAAATCATTCAAGTATTCTTCACTTCTAGTGGCAAAATTCATTCAAGTATTGCGCAATATTTGATTTCATAAAAAAATTAAGTTACAAATCGCCAAAAAATCTGAAATACAACTCTGCCACCCTAATATAAATTTATTTTTTCTATCAATGACTATTTTCTAATCACATTCGCTTAATACCTTACACCCTTGTGCCAATTAATGTGGTCAAGATATATTTCCTTTGAAAACATGTTTGATTAATATAAAAAATTAAATCAGTTTTTGCATTGACTTTCTTGGCTTGCAGGACCACCTTTATCTGTGTTGGCATAAATTCTATCAATGTTTTGCAACTTCCTGGTGTCACAGACAGATAGCAGAAGAGTGATAATATTGATGATAATGAAAATTTTATTAAGGTATTTGCAAAATAAAATGATTCCTAAACTTGCAAAAATAAATGTACAAAACCCGATTTTTCAACAAGATTTAGTCCCATGCATTCAAGCGACCTTCAAAGTAGGAAGGCGATTATTACATAAACATCTCGATTTTAATTCATATTGTCTTTGGTCTAAAAATTAACTTCTCAAAGATAATTTATTTTCAGTTTTTGTGTTTAATTTGTAGTTAAAACTCTATTTTAATTTTATCAATATTTAGTGACAGCTGTTCTAGTGTTCAATAAAATGTAGTTTACACTGTTAATGTTTTACACATAGAGTTTATCGTATCAGTTCATCCCAATTAATAAATGTCTGGACTGTATAATATCATGACCAGACTGAATAAGACAGATGTACATGGAAAACCTTCACCGATATTAACATTAATACAATTTTCATGAATAATTCACGAAGGTAAGGAAATTGTATGGTTTTCCTCGCCCTATATAGTACAAAGAGTAGGAGGAGATAACAAAAGGAAAAGACTTAATAAATAAGAAAACTAGTAATACTGATATTTATGAGAAAGAATAAAGGTTTTCTCAATTTCATTCAATATTTATAACTGGATTTTTCACTTTACAATTGAGATGATTTCACTTCACAAAACTATCCCTGAAACATGATGTCGGACGTGAATCAGATAATGTATAAAACTTACTAACAACCATTTCTCCACAGGAATAGACAGGCAGGTAGAGGTTGGAATGCCACACAACTCTATCTTGGCACACACTCCTTGCTTCAATTACATTCATACTTACACCCCTGTCATTCCACTTGATTGCGTCATACCTTCCTAGGGCATCCCTGGCCTCTTCCATCAAGTTGCATGTCACACATTCTCCAAACACACCTTACTGTCCATCCACTCTATATATGCAAAGCATATAAAAAGATTTCAGAAAGTAACAACTCAACCTGAGCAATTCAAAACAGATAACCGAAACCAAATTAAGAATAGCTAAACCATTGTTCACACAATACAAATCACACAATTCACCTTTATCTGAGATGCATATATTATGGTGCTAAATATAGTTTTTATAATGCCCACCTGCCTTGCAACACAAAAATGTTATATTAGAAATTGGACCATGCACAAGCTCAGCAGATTTTTTTTTGATGTTCTACATTCTTGTGCTATTTTTATTTGTGAAAAGTCTCATTGCCAGGGACACACAACTGATTTAAAAAATACAACTAGCAACAAACAACATTCCAAACCATAAAGCATTGCTTTCCAAGTTCTAAACAAACTTTGTAATGAGAGTCACATAATATCATGTACCCAGAATCCGCTAGTTCACAGACATGTGGCATCATTTGTGTTTATTCAAATAATGCAAAAATTATATAGAAACTGTTGACTTATTGATTACTTACTTTCTGGCTTTGGCCAACCTTGAGAACACGTGCAACTTTCAAGGATTCCAATTTGAATTAAAGGTTCATCAAATATTTTCAGCAAATTTATTATAATGTAACTAATGTAGTTATATTATAAAACAATTACTTCAAAACTACATTTTATGTAAATACAAATGTGTCAAAAAAAAAACTTTGTATGTTTAACATTTTTTAATTTTTGTATTCCATTATAAAGGAATCAAACGAATACGAATAAATTAGCCATTAATACGGTTAGTCTAATAAATGGGTTATTTAATACAATTGTCACAAGTTGAGAGACAGCTAGGTAAAATAACAGGTTCTTCTTCTAGTAGGAAATTGTGCAATTTACAACTGAATAAGTAAACATAACGTTAATCCACATGAACAGATGATTATATTCCAACTAGCTTATAAAAAGCTAGTACTTATGATCCAGTATCGGAGGTTGTAAATAACTAATCATATAGGTAATTAAAGTAGACTGAAAAGCAATCCTACCTGGAGAAGTTGACAAGTGCAGCATATTATTAAAAGCGAACCTATTATTCTCCACAAAGTCCCGGATGTCCCTCCATTGAATATCATCTACAGAAGGCAAAGGAAGTCTTCTGGTGGATATTGGCCCTCCTCTGATGGACAGTACCAGCTTCAGAGTACACCCATCTTTGATGGAATAGTCACTCAAACTAGCAGAATCGTCCAGCTCCTTGAAGTTATATAACAAATGCTGCTGAGACATAGGAATACCTGCAAAACAAAACAAATCTGTCAAATACAGGAACTTCAAACAGTAAACTCAGTTCCCTCATCGGTGTTCATAATATTACATCATACCTTCGACTCGGAAGATCTTGGTTTTAATGACGTAAATAGTGTCGTGGGGCGACACAGTCATTTGAAATGCCGATCCCGTGAGAGATTCGACAAGAACCTCAATTGTTGGCTGACATAAACCATCTTCCTGCAGAGCTTTAGACCTGCCAGACAATCTTTCCGGGTAGCCATGTTGTGACATTTCACTTTATTTGTTGAAAACTGATAACATTACTAATAACACACTTTATGAACACTTATCCGCACAAATTGATGCCATCGCAATATGGGTGGGTATAGTACACAGATCACTTTAAAATATAATTATTGTTAACAACACTACGCGACTGCGGGACGTTACTAAAACAGATATACGACCGAAAACGAAAGAATGCGTAGAACTCGGGGAGGTTGATTCGCGCTGATAATAGAATGACGAACACAATTGTATATATTTTCAACTAAGAATAATTAGATTGACTGGGATCTGGAAGACAATTTCAAATAGACTAGGGAACCCATATCCCCATATATAAATTGAATTTTTTTTTCCAATTTTTCCTTAAAATGGAAGCCTATTATACGTATTTATTATATCGCTAAATCAAATGTTCCTATAACTGACAATTCTTTTGTTTATTTTGATGTGTTTTACGTCAATTAATTTACGGAAGAGACGCTGTCAAATCTGCCATGTGGCTATAACCCTAAAATTAGTTTATCTCCTATATGCCGATGTTTTATGGATGAGTAAAAGCTATTATATCTAGTGTTCTTGTTTCCTGTGGTGTGATATTAATATCTATTCTTTGTTTTGGTTTTAGACTTGCAAGCGACGAAACGCCGGACGTTCCAAGAACGGTCGTGGTCATGTCGAACCCGTCCGATGCACAAACTGCGCTAGGTGCGTGCCTAAAGATAAGGCTATCAAGAAGTTCGTCATCAGGAACATCGTAGAGGCTGCTGCCGTCAGGGATATCATGGAGGCCTCCATTGATAGTAAGTACACAAATCCTCGAATAAAAGTGTCAAGTGAACTTCACAACATCTTGGTGTTTACTCCAAATACAGTGAATTCAATATACCCCCAAACAAGTGGCTTGAAATGTGTGTATTTTCGCATTCAATTTCGCAATAAATAAATTCATAAGTAATTGGATTCTGTAATATTTACTGCTCTTGTTTTTCAGATTTGTTTCACTCTTCATTGTAAATCTTTGCCCAGCTGTGCATTAATTATCTATCACAGTTGTTTTTAAAACAGCAGTGTTCTTTCAATCGATTTTCTTGCCATTAGACTTACATACTAATGAAATCATAATAAGGTCATTTTAGCCATAGCTTTAGGTATTAAGACAGTTTTGTGGTAAACTTGGTCATAGCGTTTAAGTTTTGTAAAGCGCCCCTGAGGTGATATTTCACTAAAATGGCGCTATATAAATTAGCCAAGTATTGTAATTCATAGTTTTCATGTTGATGTAGAAAACCCTGGTAAAGACATCCATTTCAAAGGGAAGAAACTACTGTGTTTTATTATAACCTTTGAAACAGGGTAGAGGTTACCACACAATAATACCAAGCTCAGTCTCAACCTATAATAGTCTGTTCGCACATGCCATCTTTTGAAACAGTGTGAGCGCAGATATGTTGTAGCCATAAACAATTAACTGTTTCCACGCAAACCTTTTTCTAGTGAATCCAAACTATCATTAGGTATACATGGCTACAATGTCATTTATAAATATGTCTGCAACATACCTCGGTTCATATGGTCACAGTATGTATATTAATCTGCAAATTTGTTTTAACCCTGTTAAAATGTATCCAATATAATCAATCTGTTGTTGCTTTTCAACTTCTAACTATTATTACCATACAACTATTTTTGAAACTGGTAGCAAACGTACCGCATCTGTCCATTTATTAAATCTTGGTTTTATCTGAACATTAATAGTAATAGTAAGATTTGTTTTAACTAGCATATTCTTTTTCTATAACTAGAGTAAAACACTTTGCAAGATTATTCATACATTTTCCAAAGTTTCTCTGACTCATACACATTTATTCATATCTATTGTTTCTCTTTCCAGGTAACTACCAGCTCCCCAAACTCTACGCGAAGCTCCACTACTGTGTGTCGTGCGCAATCCACAGCAAGGTGGTGCTCAACAGGTCCAAGAAGGATCGCCGCATTAGGACTCCTCCCCAGCGGTCCTTCCCCAGGGATAACCGTAACAACCAGAACAGGCCCAGGAAGTGAACAACTATTCCACTTACATTACTCACAATAAAATAATGTAAACCGACCTGTGTGTTTATTTTCATATGCATTTAATCTTTGTAAATTATTTTGTACAAGTTGCTGCCATGTCTAAGGCCCTTCGTATACGGGGCAACTAAAAAAAAAACAGTTTGCAATTCAAGTTGCTCTCCTATGTATTTCAATGGTGATCTGCACACAATGCAACCAGTTTTCAACACCGATGCAACCAGTCTCGCAAGTCGCCGTGCTAGTCGCCTGCACATTGCAGTTTCCAGTTGCGCCGTATTTGCAAGCTATATTTCTTAAATTTGTTCAGGAGGTTGAAAGAAACCTTGTATTTATGATTATACGCTTGAAGACATTTTTGAATGCAAGAAGAAAGACATTCCCGGGTTATGAATAACCTGACAATATATGAAAAACTTCTAGTATCATCATAGTAGTAAGAGTTTTTCATGAGAGAGATTTTATATAAGATAATGATTGAAATCGTAGCATCGTGAACGAAGCCCGGTCAACAACCAGTTTTGGTTGCCCCTAGCGATGGGAAAAGCTTCACAGATTTGTGAATGCTTCACGAATTGATGCTTCTTCAAAATGAACCCTTCACGATGAACCCTTCAATTGAAGTAACATATTAATCACAGCATTCCTCGTCGAGGGGAGGGGGGTTAAATAATAATATTTTCGGGGCAGCTCTCTCAACCACATAAATTGATGTATGTATGTGCATTATTCTATGGCAAAAATTATAGCTTGTAGAAAAACAATGATGAATTGTCTATTATTGGTTTCTCTTCTATGGTTTACGGACTTAAAAGGGATGATGTACAATGAGTATGCACAAGGAACTTGCATAAAGCAAATGAAGTACTAGCAAAATTTACAGTTTCTGTAAGAGCGATATAAACTTCTTTCAGGGCTTGAGATACGATTTGAATATTCTTACTGTACAGTACTCAGTTTGACAGTTTGGTTAGCAATAGGCTGAATATTGCGCAAATGACGATTCATATTAAAGGCATTTCCCCCCTTTATGGATATAACTTCAAAACAAAAGTTGCATTTGGCCTGGTAAACCTCAACTTCCTTAAAATAAACCCATAATTCACTTTTCTTTCTCGTTGAACGGCCAGTCATAATTTTAGGTAGAGGTTGAAAGGTATGTTTGTAAGCTGAGATATTATAAAAGTTCAACAAAATAATTCGTTCACAATTCAAAATCACCAAAAAACACTCGGAAAAACTAGTGTCGTATAGACAAAACAAGCAAAGAAATCATAAGCAAATGTCACGAGTACGTGCGAGGGAACGGATAACTAAAAAGATACTTCATTGCTTCATTCATTCTTCGAACTAAAATCGAAGGAAGAAGGAATGAACAATTGAACTGTGGATGATGCAATATTTCAGTCTTTCGAACGAATGAAAAATTGAAGTTCGAAGTAGATGCCATAGATTGTTCAATCGGAAGTACCAACTTAACCAACTTCAATTGAAGTATTTGTTCAATGAAAAATGAATGAAGTTGGGACTGCTGTCAAAAGAAGTACTTCTTTGAAACAGTTCTTTCAAAACTGTCACAACGCTAGTTGCCCCGTGTGCGAAGGACCTAAGACAACAAAGGGTTGCAAATAATTATTTCTCGCTGAGGGAGCTAGTAGTATTATTAACAGGAGACATGCAGCAGAGAAACACTGATTCATAAATTGTGCCAATATCAAACCTTGATGGGTGGAGGGTTTGGATACTAGTAGGTAGTCATGCTGCAAAACTAGGAGACATTGCCAAACACTTGATGACAACCTAGTGAACTTTATTAAAAGGGATTTAAATTATTGTCCAAGGTATAAGGTGAAACAGGGGGGAGAGTGCGATGGGCTTGTGGAAGGGAGATATGTAAACTCTTCGCATAAAATAATTTCAACTATTTAACATTATTTATTATGACAAATGTTTGTAGATAGATTTTTATCATTGCTGTTGTGGAAAGTCACATCATTGTTGATTGAACCTTGTGATTCGGAGATGAAGGTGGGTTAGGTTAAATAAAGTGGAGTGGTCCTAAGCATCAGGTTCCTACCTAGGCATCACAGGTTTAATTGTCTGCTAGCTTAAGTCCTCCATTGCACAAGCAAAATTTTCCCCTTACAATGATGGTAGTAAGGGGTTATCAAATATTGTCAGGTTATTCTATCCTGGGGATGTTTGTATTTTTTTTAAATGTGTCACCCTTCACACCCCCCCCCCCCTCCGAGTCTTTAAAACATGTCTAGCAAGTGAGTTGAAGACCTGCATGCTGAAAAATGTATCCATTACAGAATGTAAATGTACTGTATCACCAGTTTAACAATTTATTAGATATTAGAACCAACCGATATCCAGTTTCCACTCTAGGAAGGTAGAGATGAGTGTGAATACAACTATAATAATGTCTGTTCTACGTGAGGGGGCATGATCATGAAAGTAAGCAAGCAATCAATAATAATCTAAATAACAACTCTTCGATATGCGGGAATAGCACTAGGGTATAGTCTACTGTAGAGTAGGCACAACGGTTGGAGGTCTGTTTTTTACACACATTAACCACCAGTGCCCTTGAGGTTTTTAATTTTTAAAATTTAATTACCAAACTGTTATATAAAGTTGACCAGTTTTCATAATATCACCTGGTTAGAACCAAGTTGTTCTAACTCCATTTTTTTTTTTCATTTTTCAATGGTTCTGTAATCTAACTCCTCCATTCTGCTACCATAAAAAAAAAAGAATGTCAGAATATGGAAATAAATTCCTCCTTTATAGTTCAAAACATTCCAAACCATCTGTTCTAACTCCTTGACTTTGAAAAATATATAATTTTCCAAATGGAACAAGGCTTCAAGGACTGTGTGAAAGGGCGAAAATGCAATTTGTCTAAAAAGTCTCATAAAGAGCTGTATAATCATCATATTTCTCACGGCTATAACTTTCGAGTCTACCCATGTCTGTTTTCATGTCCTAAAATAGCTTTCACAATCAATAAGATATTGAAATAATAAATTTCAATCTTAATTATCTGAGTATTTTCAAAATGTGATTTAGAACAACTTGTTTTTGCAGGCAATATAATTGTTTTTTGATTTTCTTGACAAATTGTAGAATCTTCTTTTTCAGTGTAATCAGCAGCAAGAGAATATTTAAAAAAGCAAACTTGATTTATACCTACTAAAAGTTTACCAAGACCCTAACACCAAACATTAACTTAGTTGTGAATGCAATTTACTGCTGCACTGAGTTCTGATATGATTGTCAGGATGGGAAAATAAAAGATTACTTTGTAATATTTGTATTTACTGAAAATTATGTCTAGGAATTTTTCTGCCGATGAATAGATGGAAATTGAGTAATTCTAGTGATCTATATCATTGTTTCATAAGTTTCTATCAGTGTTTGCATCAAGTCCATTTGTTCTATGGTAAGGAAATCTTTCATTTCTGTATTCAAGTTAATAAGCGCTTTGATGTCATTAGTTTTACAGGCAAATAAAACTGATTGTAGAAGCAAGAATAATTCAGGGTGAATCGGACATTCTGGAAAAAAGAATAGTCATGTTTTATTTTCTGATAATCATTTTAAACTAATCTAGACAAATACTTACTTGTTTTATTTTTTTAAATATTTTTTATAATGTTATATATTATAACAGTAACAAACCTTCATTTAGACAGGGTTCTTCATCACTTACAATGGTGTATCTTTTAACCAGATTGGCTTCTGTTGTAACATTGTCAGGAGATGGTTGGACAATAAGATAAAGCAAAAGAATGTTCACTTCACACCTAAAACAGCACAATAAAATAATAAAAAGTTCTTATTAGAACAAGAATGTCATCAGCCTTTAATTTTTTATTATTCTAATCACCTCTGAATATAGGGTTTGTAGTCGAGAATTTTTGCAGCAGAATCAATTATTTTAAATATTTTTAGCGCCTCTGGATAATTTTCTGTAAATAAAAAAACAAAATGAATAACTCGTGCAGTTAAACACAATTATGATTAAATATCAACATGATTCAACCACTTCAACGCTGATGTTTTTCACAAAACATGATGTTTACTGTCAAGAGATGGGAGAGCAGAGCACACACTGAAGACACAAAATTATTGGTATGACCACAGCACAACAGATTTTTAAACATCACAACTGTTCTCAATCATTAACAAACAACTCATCAACCAGACTGTCGGGTCATACGTTTTATAAATTATTAATGAAAAAAATGTTAATATACTTTTCCCCAGAACTGGAATTGAACCCTCAATCTCTCAAGTCAAATGTTCAGACCATTACGCTATAAAGGCTGACTAAATGAATCTCTATTTATTTAACAATTTGCCCCATTTAGTAAAATACTCACCTTTTTTCAAATAAATAGTAGAAATTTTAGAGAGGATGTTCAGTTCACAGCCGGTTGTCTCCGGGACGGAGTTATAGTCCTTGAGGCAGTAGCGGTAGTACTGAATGGCCTCGCTGTGGTGGCCGAGTCTCTCGAGGGCCTCCGCCAGCTCTGTGATGACTGCCACCCTCAGGGGGGACTTCTCAGGGTACTTGCTATGGGCGTGCAAGTAGGAGCTGATTGCCGCCTACAGATAGCAAGTTAAAGATTGTTCAAAGTATTCGAGATGCCATGTTTTGTGAAAGGAGAAAAATAATAAACAAGATATGATTCGATTCAGTTCTGTTTTGTTGTCTCGGTCTCTAAATAATTTATCCCACATAAGGTTTTCCCAGATAAGAAGTTTTTTTTTCCGGGTTCCTTGGCAAACCTTATAGAGAGTTCCACTGTATATAAATCAATTCCAAAGATGATGCTAGGTTATTAAGTCATAAACAATTTGGTGATACAGCACTCACATATCTTATGTTGTGAGATGCAAAACTGTTTTGGAATTAAAATGTGTGATATCACATTACATGTTGGCAGTGCTAGAATATATACATACAGATTTTTTCTAATACACTAAATTATTTTTTTTCCTTTAGGCTGCAAGAAATAGCTAAAGTTGATACAATGTAATTTCTAGTTTTGAATCATTATTAATTGCAACACACTGCTTCAATAAATATGCTATAAGGAACAATTAAGTTATAAAAACATATTTTTTCTCTTCCATATAATGACGTAAAAGTAAAGTGTTTATAATCAAGTGCCATAAAAATTATGATTTACATTTAAAACCAAAACGAACTACTAAATTAAACATATTTCATAATATTAATCTGGCTCAATCGATTCAACAGCATCAATCAAACTGCTCAAGTCTATAAAGTGTGTGTCTCATCTTTCACACGCTGAGTTGTTTAGAGAAAATAAGAATTCCAACTTACAATGGTTTGTTCAACGTTAGTTAGCCTTGAGAATACTCTATAAAAATATTATTAATTCAATCACCGGCATCACCATACCTTCCAAATAATGTTGGGAGATTTTTTGTTGAAAAAAATCTACATTTCAGGATGTTAATGTAAGAATACTAATAAAATAAAAATATTAAAAATAATATCGACACCGTTGGCCCAGTCATTGTCACTCACACTCATATAGATGAGCTTTCAATTAATTAAAATGAAGGAATTAAAAAAAACTGTTTTATTATTATAAGTTATTGAATTACCTCCAAGTTTTCTCTTCCTGGACTAACACATTTTAATGAGCTTAATTTTATTTCTGCCTTCATGAACTGTCTTGCAGACATCAGAAGATATTCCGCTGAGCCAACGGTATTCCCAATAGAACTCTCACACTTGGCTGCTTCCAAATAACATATTCCAGCAAATGGTGGCTGCTCAGCCAATTCACATTGTACAGCCAAATTGCTAAATTCCTCGGTGGCTTCAGATATATTAGGTTTTCTCATAAATCGCCTGTAAAGTTGAAAAACTTTAGTTGGTATTTTTGTTATTATTTAAATAGAAGTAATGTTTCAAAATCCTGATGTACATACTTTTTCAGGTTGTTTTCGATGGCAGTGTATTTTTCTAGAAATTCTGGGCCCAAGTCTGTAGACATTTTGGGCTTTACGTGTATTCAGTAATTAGTAGAAATAATATTGTTGGGTGTTTTGACAATCCAACTGTCAGAGGATGGATATGTCAAATCAAGTGCTGCCAGAATTTAATAACTTAAATACTTAACCAATAGTCAACAGCCTTATAAACTGATTTATCGGAGTAAGTTATTTCTAAAATTTTATCTCGAGGACCCGGATTCCTGTTGCAAAAACCTTTAATAATAATAATCATATTTGGATAATTTGTACAGCGCCGTTTTTGTGAAAAATCACCTCAAGGGTGAGAAAAATAATGAAAAATTTAACAAAATAAATGTTTCATACCCACCACTTTTTTAAAATTATTACATGATGTTTGAGAAAAACTAGGTTGAGGTGCTTACATTTTTTGTCACATTTGACATCGTCATAATTCAACGATTTCCCCTTATATTTCAGCGACAGAATTTTCAGACTACGTTTAACTTTGTTATTTTTATGCATATTTCCTATTTACATCCATGTATTGATTTTTTTAAACATAAAAATACAGTTTAACCATAGTAGATGTATTAAAGGAGAGTCAGTATTTTTCTCCAATGGGCTATTTGTTATTTAAAAAAATATACATATAGTGAATTCCACACAAGGTTTCCAACCGTCTAGAGCATAGGTTCTCAACGTGGGCGATAACGTCCCCTTGTGGGCGTTTGAAACTTTCAGGTGGGCAGTAGAAAACCCAGAGAAAATTAAGGGGCGTTGGAAAAAATAGCCGGTAACTGGAACGGTCGATATCCTCTTTTCGTGTTTTTTTGGGCGAGGAACCGGTTCCAGTACTTGACACTTTAAAATCTCTACCGACTAGTACTTTTATTTTGTTCCAGTTCTTTTCGTTTTCTATTTCTTTTCGATTTGCTGGTACTTTTCGAAAAAACACCAGGAACCGGTTCCAAAAAGAACTGGATAAATAACCGGTTCCTTGGTGCTCACCGGTAACTGGAACCGCGAACGCGACAGATGATAAGTAAAAAAAATTGGGGGGCGGGGCTCTAGAATTTTTTTTTCTGAGTGGGCGGTGGGCAAAAGAAGTTTGAGAATCTATGGTCTATAGCTAGTGAAACTATGGAATCCCCATTCGGGGTATGTTGTGAGGCTGAAGGTAGTGGGGAGAGGAAGGAGATGGGGAGATGAAGGTTGAGAAGTACCTGGCTATTCAGATCTGGTCACGAAACACGATTAGTGCCATTTTTAAGCAACGTTTCGATTCTGAATGGTGGTCTTTCTTTAAAGTATCTACCACTCTGGAAAGTGCCGTAATTTTTTATGAATTAAATGTGTGATAACACATATTGATTAAATGAAAGTTATTTGCGCACGCTGGGTTTGAACTCGCGACCTTTGAATTCGTAATCAAGCGTCTTACCACTCGACCATGGAAGCCGTCAAATATTTTACTTTTCTTTTATTTTATTTGTTAGTCTAGTTATTTCTAATGATTATAATTTATCTATTTTTTCCCCATTGCACACATGCAATATTTTAACATCCCTATTTTTTATAAAATTAGTCATGATTGTCTAATTCGTTCAATAATTACCCATTGTTGTTGACCCAGTTGGAAAAATGTTCCCTTATTCTAGTGTGCCACAATTAGTGACAATTGCCCTTAGAGTAACCTAGAGATCTCATTTTGCCAAATGTTGAAGCAAGTATTTGACCAAGCTTGACCAAGGAGGTGTGGCCTATGAACTGGCAGCGAATGGAAGGCGAAAAAAACCGTAAAGATGAACATTATTCCGTCTTTATCTGTTCGCCAACAATTTAGCGTTGGTACCATGAGAAAGAAAGAGACCGGGATACATGCAGAAGCCGTACGAAAAGGGGTTTCCCGTTCTTAATTTTCTTTTGTGAGAATATCGTTTATCTCTCTAAGTAAAACATATTAAAAATGCATTAAAACTCATTTCAAACGGAAGTTTACTATATTGAAACGAATAGTGCAAAGATTGATTAAATATTGGTGTAAGTTACTAGTTGTTTTGTAGGTTAAGATGTTAAATATTTGAGATCAAACTAAAAAAGACGAAATCTTTGAAACATACCTTTGAAAACTGATTTTTTTTGGTCCTTTTGTACTTTAGTTGAAGCATCAATCAACTGCACATGTGGCCATTTCGTTTTTTTGAAGATTGCACTAAATTCACTTAAGTTATGATATTTTTACGCACATTTTATTGTCGGCTCGACTGACATAAGTAATCGAAGACGAACCTTAAAGTACACAGAGTGGTATCTATCCAAAGCACTGTAGTTAGTTTTTGATGATTTTTACCAGACTCGGCAG
Organism: Drusus annulatus; assembly: GCA_022651775.1. Lineage (NCBI taxonomy): Eukaryota > Metazoa > Arthropoda > Insecta > Trichoptera > Limnephilidae > Drusus > Drusus annulatus. Next base: position 403,854 of record JAGWCC010000107.1, on the reverse strand, counting down.
ACCTGGACATGGCTAAGACTAAGGCTAGGGTATTTATATATCCATTCATAGCATATATCGACATAATGTTTTTGTTTATTCGTGTTACCACTTTTTCACAGTATTGATATCAATAAAAATATAGCATATAACCTACAAAACAGTTTAGTTGTGTCAAGTTTAGTGGCATAATAAAAAAATATGGGCGGAATCCCGCGGTGACCCAGGAGACCAAGATCATTGTTGCAGTACTCGTACATAGAAGCGGTGTATTATATTTGTTGTATCTTTTTCTCTCATGGTGTACGACGTGAAATCCGCAGAAAGTGATTTATCGCAAGTATAGGTTGGGTAAAAATAATTAGCTAGTATGGAGGGCCATATGTTGTTACTTCAAGGTACGAACCGTCCCTCTACACTTCTACACCATAGATTCTCAACCTTATTTTGCCCACCGTCCACATTGAGAATTTTTTTTTTTCTAGAGCCCCCTCCCATTTTTTTAAACTTACCATCTGTCGCGAATCTGAAACAGCTATTGCCCCGATCATATTTAAACGTGTAATTACACTGTAATATTATACAGGATATGACTCCTATCCTATTTCTGTGTTTAAAGAAGAATGTTTCATTTTCTCTGGTCTACTGTCCCCTGAAAGTCTCAAACGCCCAACAGGGGGCGTTATCGCTCACGTTGAGAACCATGTTCTACACGATCGTCCAACTGTTGGGAGTTGGACGGTTGGACGATCGTGTAGTGCTAGCAGTATAATGTATACTCCTCTGTTCCTCGCAGAAATAATAAATAATAATAATAAATCTCTATTATGATGGTAGTAATATTGTCAGGTTATTCGTAAACCGGGAATGTTCGTCTTTCTTTTTAAAGTTGAAATAAAATCTCGCAGTGAACAGTGTCACTGTCATATCGCGTTAAAAATGTCTATAAGCTTATAATCATCAATACGAGAGTTTTTTTTACCAACATCATGAAACAATTTAATATTATCTTGCTCGGAAATGTTGCAAATTTCTCGAAAACACCTCGCAACTCGGCTTCCTATGTATTGAAAATTCTAGATTTTAAAAATTATAATCTGAATCCAAACGGAAATCTATTTTATCGCCTCCTACCTCCACTGTAAATTGGATTGACGTGTTTATTATGTTTAATTCTTAATTCTGCAAGGTGTCTAGCTATCTACAGATACCTGTCCATATAACGAGGGTGTCATCAACAGATCTACGATGTAATATAACACCTTTGAATTATTTTAAGTTATGAATTGTTTCTTCCATAAATAATTCCGTCAGAATTGAGGAAATCGGACCTGATTATTGCTGAACCATTAGATTAATTTTGCTTTGTTTTACGCCCAGTAGGGCTTTTACATAAATTATAAGCAAAACATATAATCAGCTATCTAAAATTTTAAACAAAAAGTATTCAAAGCATACAGTGACATTATAATATATTATGTTAAACAATATTTCAAAAACGTTAAGGTAACAGTAACATAAAATAAATAAACTAAAACTATATTTAAACACAAAATACTGGAACAATAGAACTTGAGGAAATAAGTTACAAAGGTTTTTTAATCATCATGAATTATCAGTTTTTAAATGATTGATTTCATACAGCCCTTTAAAAAAAAGTATGAGCGATGATATTCTTTTTTGCATCGTTTGTCCTACCATGTTCTATCGACTATAGGAACAATTAAATTATATTTTTGGAAGTATTTATTATGTTCAGCTTATTTTAGTGAAGTAATAATTTTTTATTACATTGATAATAGCTTATTTTATTTTTATATGCTCTCAATTTAGAATTGGTTCGGTTAGAAAATATAGCCATAATTTCAGCGGTTTTTTAATATTTTTTTTATATACTAGATGCATGAACAGTTTGTTTTATTTGTGAATGTTTATATTTTTAGGTGAGTTGTTGTAAGGAGAATGTATATTTGATTATAATATGGATTTCACAATTTACAAAAAAAAAATTGGTGAAATTTGTTTGAGGAGATTGGGTGAATTAAAATCAGTATATATTTTTATTTTTTTTTATTTTCAGATTTCTCAACAGAGAAATAAATGTACATTATAATAAGAGTCTTCACAGAAGACGAAAGTTTATGATATTTACATTCTTGTAAACTAGAGTATTTATAATACACAGGTAAACTTAAGGCACTAACAAAATGTCTATAATCTATGGAATTTTTTAAATTTTCATCCCATAGTCGAATCACATGAACTTTCCCTAACAATAAATATTATGATAGTTAAGCATTTCACAAGGCAGGCACATAATATGTTCATCACTTTGCAATCTTTTTTGGAAGTCATCACACGCGAGACATATGCATCGGTCTACTATTAAATGTTCTCTTGGGCATAGTCAGGATGACTGGAACTACTTCAGCTCTGTACCCAACGAGAGGCTTCTTCGGAGCCTTTGTAAAAAGGGACCCCCAAATTCGGCAGGTCTTCCCTGACCACACCCACATGCCAGTCGTGACTCCCCCCGCCAGTGACAAGAACAGTCTCAACAGAGCTATTTCCACCCCTGAACCCGTGGAGGAAATCTGTGGACACCCAGATTGAAATTGACATTCCAAGGCTGCCAGCAAAGAAATAGAATGCCACTTAGTTTTATTGAATGATTCATACAAGCTGCAAGCCAAACACCCTAATGCTGGAATTATGTACAGTAAACCAAAAACTATCAATCTTGACATCAAGCGTTCCAGCTTTGAGGTGGACCTGCCGACCATTTTCACAGCTTTTCTTACTTCAATCAGGGCAGCACCTCCCAGACAGGCCACGAGGCTGGCGGCAAATAGTAAACTGGTGTGTGGAATCACGAGGAATGGAACTGTGGCCGTATCGGCAACCTGGCAGAGCCCTGTCAATTCGTCAGCAGTAACTTTGCGAAGAACTAAAGCTGCTACAGCAAACACTGCAGGTAAAGTCCAAGCAGCTACGTGGAAGTACGAAGCAATATTTTCAAGGGCTTCTGTTGACCATTTCTTGGCGGCACTCAGATACCACGACAGTGCAAGGTTAAGAAACCAAACACTAGATGCCATGTTGAAATAGTACAACGTCAGAAACAGGAAGGTGCACGGGGCACTCTCCAGGCCGTCCACGGCGACGTAGCTATCTCTATCGTCAGTTGGTTCTGTGCAGCTCAATCTCCGGGATCCGAAAGATCCTCTTACGATGTAGGCAATGGCGATAAAGTTGTTACACATTGCCAGAAATATGATCGGTCTTTCGGGATACCGAAATCGAGTTGAATCTACACAAAACGTCAGCAAAGTGAAGAGTGTGGACAAGAAGCAAAGCCAAGCCCAGCCAGTAAACCAGGCTTCCGCAAAGTTCTTATCCTCCATCCGGTAGTAGGCGTCCTTGCCACACTTGGGTGCGCACGTGAAGGAGAGAGAGAGTCTGGACCTGGCGAAGTTGGGGGGACACTGTGTCGGGAAGGTGGCCAGCTTGTCTCCGGAATTGCGCAGGTGGTTGGGGAAGTTTTCGAGCCACTTCTTAGGGTTTCCTGAAGTCCAGCTTTCCTCCTCCTCGAGGTGCTTGTGTTGCGTTTCGGTGTTGTTAGGGATCTGCATGCACAGCTGGTGCTTATCGGAATCGTGGAAGCGAGAGCAGTTGAAGAGCTGCGGCCAGTCGATGCCGAGGCTCTGCATGACGGGCAGGCAGTCGGAGCTGACCTGCTCGCACACGGAGCGGCAGCAAGAGATGGCCCCGCGGACGTACTCCGAGCAGAGAGGGGCGAACACGGAGCACAGGAAGAAGCGGAGGTGGGTGGAGCACCTGGCCTGCACGAGAGGCAAATACATTTGGAGCTGAAATCAAGAAAAAAAGTCACATTAATAAAAAGAAAATTTAAAACAATAAATATGTTTCGGCCATTAAAGTTCCAACCATAAATATTTTGGTATAGAAAGTCTATACTTTAGACGAGCGGGAATTTTTTCACAGCATAAAAAGTAAATAAAAAGTAAAGTACTAGTCCGAATCATCACGTAATGCAACGAGTTTGGTGCCCGGACGGGGACTAGGGACAATTACCCCCTTTTCAGAAAAATTCCGCGGTGGAATAAGAGCTTTCAAAAGGAGCGCGACTTTTTCATCAAACGTTTAAAACGAGTTCTGAGAAATTTAAAGATTTATGTTGAGCAATGCGAGAGGCGAGAGGGCCAGAGGACCAGGGGGCCAGGGGCCAGACCAGGAGGGCAGGCGGCATGATAAGGAGGGTACGGTCCTGCTGAGCTAATCACAGTCAGTCCGGATAATTGCCCCTTAATGTCCAACGGCCTTAATTAAAACCGAGCAATCGCCCCTCTAAGACTTAAATGTATGCGCGAGTCGTAAATTTTGACAATTTTATCTGAAAGCACTCTGAGGTAAAAAAATAATCTTCGATAATAACAAAACGAAGAAGGGACATACTTAAAAGCTTGCGCATGTTATTCGAGATCATTTTTTAATTGTTTTACTAACGAAGCTTGTCTTAGACATGTAGGTTAATATAATTATGGGAAAATACGGCTGTTCAAATCAGAGCGAAAATGATAAAAAAAAATAGCCACACTTAAAAATGGAGGTTTGAGCTAGTAGGAACTTTGGCGCCTCTTCGACAGGCAAACAGATAATTTGATCATTTCTGAGCCCGAATCGAACAAACTGTAAACAAAGCATGTCTGCGTATTTTCAGTTCGTCATTTCGCACCATTCCCCGAGACGCGGTGTTTATTTAATCAAGCGAGTCATTAATAACCATCAATAAACGGCTTTACTTTACAAACTGATACTGTCTTTCAATTTTAGCAAACCATAAACCTAGACTAAAATAAAATATTAAACAGCGAGCGCTGATAGATATGGAAGAGACATAAAACACAAACAGTATGATACTATTTCAATTAAATACAGCTATATCTGAGATGTTAGTATCTATTAGTACAAATTCCGATAAAGCTTTGCAATAGTTTCGTCTCCCAGATTCACGAGGAATCATTTTTTTCAAATAGGCCGTCGATTTGTGTTTATTTTCTTTGACGTTGTCCTTCGCTGGCGGGGCATTTTGGTTTTTTGCCCCCGGCCGCTGACAGCCGGGACTTGGACGAATGCCCGTCAAGAAGTCGGACGAAGGACATCGGAGGAGAAATAAAAACAGATGAATCTCGCGGGATCTTTTGTGTTCGGCTTGGTTGTTTATTCACCGCAGTCTTTCGGCACATTGGGCTGCATCTTCTCAGCGAAACGGGAGATTGGACGGTGCATCGTGCATTTGAAGAAGTGAAAATAACAATCTTATTCTTTACAAATACCAGTAAGATTACTCGATACATTAGTACCCACATTAAAACTGAAATAACTTTGTTTCTATGTAGACAGGGACCTATGTCATTAACCTAAAAACTGATCTATGGACTCACTCCACATTTACCTCTATACGAAAGTTATAGACATACGGAAATGCCTACTAATTCCTTGCGTTAAGTGCATGGCATTGATTTATCATGCTGCAAATAATATTATAAAACTGTATGTATTCATAAATCACCTCGATAAATCTTAATACAGCGAAAAAAATATCGACATGAGATATCAAGAAAGATAAATGAGACAGAAATTTACTGAAAGCCATGCCTGTGTTTTCATAAGATTATAATTCAAGTTTGATACTTCCAATGCACTATTATTTCGTTTCTAACGAATATGAGGCAGTCGAAGGTCGTAAAGTTGCTGGTTCGGCTTTAAGGTTTGTATTCCTTCAGTTTTATAATAAGAAACAGGGACATGATGCTTTTGAAGGATGCACAGAAAAAGTAAAGGACGCTTCACAGCGGACAATCGTCTGAATTCCCGACAGAAACCGTAAAATCAGTCGAGCGGACGGTTCGTAATTTTTTGCCAGGGATAATTTGAAATTTAGCGGTTGGCCTGCGACCGAATGTCGGACGTGAGAAACCTCAAAGGACATTTTCAAATGATCCGACTGTATAATTACGAAGGGAAGAAGAACTCTAATGACCGGGGACGGACATTTCTTGCATTCGCCGACTGGCGCTAAATCATAATGGCGGATCTTTAAATTGACTATCAGCATTGCAGGATAAACGTGTCGACACGAATACATTATCGCAGCGCAGCTGAACTAGGAATAATAATATATGTTTAGTTCTATAAAGCAAAACGTATGTTTGTGTGATCTAAATTAGCAAACCTGCTTTGATGTTTTTCTTTAAGCGGTTAGTAACCGAGTTGACAAATGCGCCAAGTCCTCCATCTTTGCACAAGTAACATTTTCAGCTTATTACGATGGCAGTAGGAGTTTTTCAAATATTGTCAGGTTATTCGTAAATATTCATCGTATAAATTCATGTGGCGTTATAAAATTTCCACACCTTTTTCTGTCTGGAATTTATAGGTTGACGCAACTGTTTTAGCTCCCAATGAGCTTCCATTACGAGCTATAGAGCTTTGAGATATCCATTTAACTGTCATATAGATTCTAACAAATTTGAATTTGTAAATTCACCATATTGGTTTTTCTACGCTTTTTAATTCATAATAAAAAAAAAATAATTTATAACTCCGGCAATCCGGATGAAAGTGATCCGGTAAAGCTAGTATAATAATATTAATGTCTTCTAGAATGAGTGAGCATACCGCATCTTTGGCTAAATAAGGAAAAATAAAAGTGCACGTCCCTACTCCCTAAATAACTACATAGTCTACCATGTAGCTATGGTAGAGCTTGGTGCAACTTGTGTATATTATATTTGGGATAACACTGCCCCGAGTCCCAGTCTAACCGCCGAATGGATTCCAGATGGCAACAAACCCGGGAATAGATGTAAATCAACATCAAAAGAAGTGAATTCCATTAAAAAATACTTCAAACAAACCAAGAAATTATATCGGGCGAAAAATACTCGTTCGAATCGCTTTGAAGTTCGGTAGCTACCCATGGAACAGGCGTAAATAATTTCACATGTATTTAGGTAGACGCGAGTAGATACCTAGCTAATATCTCAATTTTGATTGGTGCTCAATCTATGACTTTCGATTTAATAGACAATAACATTTTGTGGGTTAACTACCAACTCCAGAAAAGATAAATCGAATCGTTGCGTTTGTTTTAGGTAGATACTCGAAGCTTCGAGTCATCGTCATCTCACCACCGATCACATCCCTAGCTAATATCTCACTTTTGATTGGTGCTCAATCTATGACTTTCGATTTAACAGACAGTAAAATTTTGTGGGTTAACCAAAACCATAAAAGATAAATCGAATTGTTGAGTTTGTTTTAGGTAGATACTCGAAGCTTCGAGTCATCGTCATCTCACTACCGATCACATCCCTACGGCCCTTGTTTGTGAAGCAAGCGAGTCGGTTGTGACGTTTTTTTTAAATGTACAAACTTTAATCGTTTGTCGTCTTATTGACTACGATAAATAAATAATTCGATTGGGCCGGTACCGAGGCGCACTTCAGACAGTGAAATACCCCTCCGGTCGGGCTCGGAGTGTTTGTTTATTCGACTGAAAGCACACTGGGCACATAGAGCCAGCGGTGCCTGTGATGTCGGCCACTGCAGAAAAAAAAGTGTATCGTAAACATTGCCGGTGACTGTACAAGGAGGGCCGATGTTTGTATTGAATATTTTCCCAACCGAAGGTGCTACATAGAAAACATTTTAAAATGTTCAACTCTTTACATATTGATCTTAGATTCTTAAAAGTACGAATCGGCATTTCGGGCTGTTGGCATTGCTGGCGCCGCGCCGTTCGCGACGCCAAGAGGGTGCGCGCTTCAAAGGTTTACCAGTGGCAGAAAAATAACACAAACAGTGTTTATACTGTGAAGAATAGCCCAGAACCATGACTGACGAACGTAACGTTATTTTATTCAAAGAAAATATTGGAAAATAAACGAGACAACTCCCGGGCTACGAATAATCTGACAATATTGAAAAACTCCTACTACCATCATAATAAGCGGAAAATGTTGATTGTGCAATGGTGGAGGACTTATCTCGAATATCTATTTAATATAATAATTAAATCCACGACATGTGGGTAGGAACCCGACGTAACCGGTCTGTTACATTAATTACATTGAGGTGAAATGTTATTAATAAAGTTAGGCAGATATATTTTGAAGGTAAAAATATAATTTAACAATGTATTCAGTAGGCCAAATGGCTGTTAAACAATGTAAACACACTGTGGCGAGAAGTGGCAATATCTCATGAAATAGAAATCATATTGGGGTCTATGTAATATTTTGTACTGCACGGCTGAAACATGCTGTCGTTGGAGATGCTTAAAGCCTGATTCACACCAACGTCCGGTTCCGCTCAGTGCCGATATTGTTCCGCAAGAAAACTTATTGGTATGGTATGAATATCAATCAAGGAGTATGTGCCAAGACAAATTTGTTTGGCAGTATATCCTTCTGCCCACCCTTGTGATATTTAACTACTCATTTAGTTAAATAATTATTTTGAAGTGTAAAAATACTTCTTTTTTTTTTTTTTTTTTTTAAATTTTTTTATCACTAAATGATTTTTTTAATAATTAATAGTTAATAAAAATATTATTTAGTGATAAAAAAATAGTTTTAAAAAAAAATCTGCGTTATAAGTATTTTTACACTTCAAAATAATTATTTAACTAAATGAGTAGTTAAATATCACAAGGGTGGGCAGAAGATATACTGCCACACAAATTTGTCTTGGCACATACTCCTTGATTGATATTCATACCATATCAATAAGTTTTCTTGCGGAACAATATCGGCACTGAGCGGAACCGGACGTTGGTGTGAATCAGGCTTAAGGCAGTAAAAATCATTATTTTTTGAGAATTCTTATTCTCCGTCCAATTGAGCCTAAGATTGAGATGGTAAAGCTTCGTAATGGCTCACTTACGACTAGAAATACAAGTAAAGTATAAAGTGCATGCTAATATTATTATCATGATCGGCAATTAAAGAACCGCAACCCACCTTGGCGGTGAATGTTAGTGATCAAAAGATTCAAAGGCTCAAGTGGAAATATTAAACGTAAATAAACCGTGTCCCGTGTAGAGGCATACTATTTATTGTTTATTTAGCAATGTAAACGATATCACGCTGAGAAAGTGCAACACAAGCCTTCCTACTACCAACCCTACAAGCCTACCAGCACAACACTTTATATAGTGACGCAAGTAAGAAACCGTAGAGGGAATTCGTCTTGATTCGGCAATATCAAACAAATATATGCTACCATATACCAGATATTATCTAGTATGAATCATATTATTGCAGTCATAGAGTATCGTATTCATCTCTGTTTAGATTGAAGCATGTTTTCGACTAATTTCTTTAGGGTCTATTGTCCAATAATAACAATACATTTACCTAAGATCAAAGGATAGAAAAGGGATAGTACGAACACACGAATAAAGCAATGGCAAATAGGATATAAACATGCATTAGGAAGATAATGTCGAGTCACACAAAGCGTGAAGAAGGTTTTGATGGAGTCCATGATTTAGGTACAGTATAAAATATTACTGAAACATTATTTTTTGTAAAATGTGAAATCAGTTTATTCTTATTTTTTTCTTCCCAACCGTCTAGAGCCAGTGAGACTATGGAATCCCCAATAGGGATATGTTGTGAGGCGAATGTAGTGTGGGGAGGGGAAGGAGATGAGGCAGGGGAAGGTCGGGAAGTACCTGGTTATTCAGATCTGGTCGCCAAACACGGCGGCTAAAGCCTTTAAAGCAACGTTTCAATTCTGAATGGTGGTTTTTCACCAGGGCGATACATAGAGTATCTACTACTCTGGAATGTGCCGCAAATATACTACATTTTATTTTAAATCAATTAAATGTGTTATGACACATATTAATCGAATGAAATATTATTTGCGCACGCCGGGTTCGAACCCGCGACCTCTGGATTCGTAGTCGAGCGTCTTACCATTCGAACATGCAGGCCATATTAACTAATTAGAGTCTACAGTAAGGGACGTTGAACTGGATAAGTTGCAACAAAGAAGAATATGCATAATTGACTTATTAATAATTTTGAAAATGCAAATGAGATCAAAGTCTTTCCGACGCTTTGCTAAAGAAAAATAATTGTATTTCGAACTTCTTAAATTTCTCGTAGTGTTAAAAACGTCTTAAATTAGCTTGGGTGTGACACAAATGGATCCCCTCTCATGGTTTATAAATAAATGCATCGGGTAGCATTTACGTTGCGGCGTTAATGATCCAACAAAATAACGTTGCATGGCTTAATTATATAGTAGACGTTGGATGTTGACTTATTACGAGTGGTAAGCTACCAGTTCGTTTTATTTGTTAATGATATGCGTATCATCTCCGTCCGTTGCTTTGTTAAAACATGAAATTTTATTAGCTGTCATTAATAAGGTAGCTTCGTTTCAAATTAGGTTCATCATTCTCTATGATTAATAAGATTAGGCACTCAAAGTGGAAATGTAGTGAATTAAAATCCTACTCAAGCTTATCTCCGATCAATATGATTTTGTCAACATTATCAAGGCTTATCTTCGTATTGAGCAATTTGCTGAATCTTAAATCGATCGTGAGGAGATATGGAAGACAAAAAAAAAAAAAGATCAGAGAGGTTCAACCCACTCTCCGAGGAATTCTTACGCAATGTGAAGAACTCGAAAAGTGGCTTGTAAAACGAAGCAGTGAGTAAAAATAAACTCGAAACAGAATGACGATTGTTAAAGCTGGAAAGTGTGTATTTCTCCCTTTATACAAAGACCACACAACTTCATAAAAGACTTGGCCAAGGCAGGACCAAAAGGAACAAAATAAAACATATCTAAATTCCTTTGAGGCTGGACTTTGCCGGCGAGAGGAGATAAGGCTCTCCACCTTTAAGGGGCAAGCCCATTCAAGAATACAGCAAAAGCGAGTTGCCGAGGAAGATATTAACTAATTACCTCGGATGTGTGGTCGAGAGGTGTTTTAAATCAACCCTTTTACCTGGTTGCCGCTCCTCCTCACCGGCTCTTGTTCGAGTCAAGCATAAATCGCAATTAGGAGACTAAAGGTGGGTTTAGCTCGGATAACCGGCTCGCTGCTTAATTACTAATTTTATCGACGGCTGGACGTGGATTGGTGGGTGCGATAGCGCACTTTGATCGATCAAGTTTTTTCATCCAGCTTGATTATGGCAATAAGAAAGCCATTTTTATTTTACCGCTTTTTAAAAGGAAATAAAATCGCGTATAAATTACAGACATTGAAAACAAACTGTTTTCACATAATTATGTAGGCTACCGATACGAAGACAGAAAACATACAATCCATTGCACCGATAGTGACCGCAGTTAGGCAGTTAGGCAGTTAGGCAGTTAGGCAGTTAGGCAGTTAGGCAGTTAGGCAGTTAGTCAGTTAGTCAGTTAGTCAGCCTCCAACCATTCTCGGACAATTTATGGCGCGTAGAAAAGTACGAACTGCATAATATTATATTTAATAATGAAAAGAAGAACGTTAAAACTATTGGTTTGATATCTAAATATAAGAATTAACTGTACTGAGCAGCACCTTTAAATTATAAAAAAACGTTAAAGATTAAATTAAGCAAGCAATGAAATACGATGCGTGAAGTGAGATGCAGCGCCGGATCCACCATAAGTTCAAAAATTGCAAAAAAACATAGGCGCCATTTCTGAAGGGGCGCCGTAATGATAAGATCTTATTTAAATTTACTTAAAATATTCCCTAAATTATATAAAATTTCCCCAAATCATTTTTAAATTACCCACATCGAAAGATAATTATGTTTTCAATGCACCCAATGACCATCGAAAATGAATGGAAAAAAGTTTTTTGTGACAGATTTTTTTACGAATTACACAATAGTTTCTTTGACGTAGAGTTTGTTTTTCTATGATGTGCTGTACGGTAAAGGCGATGCGATCCAAAGTCTATAACCAATCAGCATGCCCGTTTTTTCTTCCCGGCAATCGAAATGAACCGTCAGAGATGATGCATATTTCTGTCAGCTAACGGTAACTGGTTCCAAAAGTAGTTTCTGGTAGTGACAGCCCTTTTCAGATGGGAAGGGGCGCATTCGGTACTTACTGCACAGGGCGCAAGATGGCGTGGAACCGGCCCTGGTGAGATGCATATCTGTTTTGTATTCCTCGCATGCGCGTTATATTATGCAAATGCATCTATCTACTTTAAAGACACCGACCGCGTTGTTTTTGCATGCGGCTCCAATAAATTCTGAATTGATAAGGTTTTTTTTCGTTTGATTAGTTATGCTCATATGTGTCGGCTTTATATTCGCCGGAAACCTTGGACATAATGTCGGGATGGCGATTGCGGACGTTTAATTTCCGCTAATTGACTTTTTCGTATCGAGAAGGAATGCGTTCGAGCGGTTTTAATGCCGACTTGGAAATATAAATTACTCGGCGCAACATGAAAAGTCACATTTAATATGCAATGACGCGCTATCCAATAGTAATTTTTACTACCGGCGAGTTAAAACTTAAACAGAGATTAATTTAAATGAGGAAACCTGGTCGAGCTATTCTCTTCGTATTAAATAAACGATCGCATTTAATTATGACAAAAGCCGTTATTGGGTAAAGATTTTTTTTTTATAAACCGGAGAAGTTTGACTAGTACATCATTATAATGCAGAAGGTGGGAGCTACCTGATCACGATGACCTATAAAACAGTCAACGTTTATGGATTATTTTTGATAAACATAGTTAGATGTGAAAAAACTAAGTTTTGTAGGAACACAAAAAATGGAGATTAGAGATGCAGTTAATTTGATCTACTGGAATAATATGTAGGCTGGCGGTTCAATAAAAAACAAATACAATGATATAACAGTACAATCTTCCCTGTGATTTGCTGCTTCGGGATAAAATTATATCATAGTTACCTTAATTAATATAATATAATCATAGTTGATTTAAGATATTATATCATAGTTACCTGTAAAAAAATACGAGATGCAACTTGACTTGTCAAGAAAAAAAGTCCCCTTTCAAACATAGAATATTGTCTGTTAAAAAATAGATAGGTAGGTACTTTATTAGGTAGGTAGGGATTTGAAAATAGTGATTTTAATATTTTTTTTATTATTAAAATATTAACATACAAAATACATTTGGTATATTAATCCCAAAGAGTTATAAAAAACTCATTCTGGGAAGGGCAACATTATAAAACAAAAATAAATTATATTTTTAAAAAGACTTACAAATTCTAAATAGGAAGCACAAAAGAAGAGGCAACAAGCGAAAAAATACATCAAGAAGGACTCATAGGAGTAGAGACTTACTAGATAAACATCACAAATACAACAAGAAAGACATTCACACACACAGAGGTCTCACAGATAGGACACATCACTGATTTATAAAATTTTCGAGAAAATATCCTAGTTTTTTTGCCAATATTTTTTTGTTCGCAACTGGGAGTTTTAATTCATTGGGTAATGCGTTGTAATGTGTATATGCTATGTATTGTAAGGAGTTAATTCCAAATTTAGTTGTGTGAGTAGATGACGATAAGTGTATTTGATTTTGTGATCGTGTTTTGTGCTGGTGTATGTTATTTGAACCTCAAGGTCACTCAGACTTTTGCTATGATAGTAAATCACAGTATCATCTGCGTAAAGTTGATTTGATTATTTCAATGAGCATCAGTTCCAAATTTTGAAATGTTCACCCTCGTACGTACTTTCTCACAAAGGAAATTGTTTATAGTTAATAATGGAAGTCGATATATTTATTTGAGTATTGATCGTTCTAGTTTTATAGCTCACTTGTTCTTGCCGACGACCTCGTGTATCAACTACACGACAGGTACAACAGGTATACGAGTGCATTCAGGAACTGCATACAGACCGATAGTGTGCAGAGATGCAGTATACAGAGATACAGCACAGGTAAAGCGTATTATACAATTGCGGTGCTGGGGATGAGATAAAGACCATCCACAAAGGCAGGTACCGACAAGAGGACATCACTGACAAGAGGCTGATAGACAATGTTTCGGTACATTGCTTGTTTATTCATTTTAGTACGTTTCCTTGAATAAAGCGTTCTGTATAATTACATCTTTAGTGTTATTATACTTTTTTTACCGTTTTATGTACCATGAACTTACCTTTAGTGCTAGAATAGCCCACTTTATATTGTTATTGGAGGTAAAAAAGACCAATCGGTAAAACAGAACTTGAATCTGAAGATGTATTTAACATAGTTATCCCTGTTTACAATTTAAATACTCGGAGTACAGTAGGTAACTGTACTGAGTTCTGCAGAGTGGGAGATACGAGATTTAGTCATTATATCGAGTAGCCAATCTTCGTCATTCCCTTCCACCACAATTCCCTAATTGGGGATGCCATGGTGGCCATATGGCTTTGAGCAGTGGTAAAATAAAATTTGCGTACTAATTAAGTAGTCGGTATACTCACAAGAGAACAGAAGAGGCGGAAGTATTGCCAGACGCCACAAGCCGGCCGGCAGTCAGAATTGTTCCAAAAGGACAGTCTACCAGTGATATTATCGGCGTATAAATTAGGCATTCGTAATATGCATACAGTAGGCATTGTTGAATCATTTTTACCCTAGTTGGTGTGTATGACAATCATTGATTTGTAGACCGAAATCCTGATAAATAATTTCTTTAAATTACCACATAATTAAAGTCCTATTTTATGATGGACGTAGTCGGGAATCGAATCCGAGATCACAGACCCGGAAACAATACCCCTAAGAAAATGCCACGGCGATTCGATATTATTTGTTGTTGACTAATATATTTGATAGGCAGTGTATGACGAATAAATCAATAGATATTACAAATATTACAATACAGTTACTTAGATTTTTATTCGTCTTGATAACATTTTTTTGTCACAACTGTCTCACTGGGCGTAGGTATCCAGAATTTTAAACCAACTATTTATACTCGTACATATTGAACTAGGTCTATTATGTAGTATATCTAATACTTATTTATAAAGTTCTAATAAACTTACTAACCTATGATTTTTTTTCTATTTGTTCACACGAAAGAGAAGCCTTAGGGATCCTAATCTCAGCTGTTAGAGCTGGAGTCATCTGGAAAGATGCTGTACTGAGGTTCATACACGGTGTCTCGAAACTTGTGGTGCAACCGAAATACTAGTGAAATTTTAAATATTCGGATGCTACGGGGTTACGATCAGCTGTTCACTGTATTGAAGCGTAGACCCGGCTCCAATAATTTCTCAAACCTAAAGTTGCAGAAAAAATTGGAAAACTGGAATGGAAAACCGTGTATATTATGGTTCCGTCGTAAATATTTTGAATGATATCTCCATATATATTCTTACTCTAAGGTATATACATAATGGATGTATACAGATACTGGAGCGATGGGGATTTCAACTGTTATCTGCCGATAAAGACGTAATGATCACATCCTCTCCTCCCCTTGCCCCTGTTAGCCGCCTGTTAACGTCCCACGGGTCGACACGACTCCATTAGGCCTTTAGCGGCCAAATCAATGAGCCACTATCGCACTAATCTGATTAACTTTAATACGTAATTGCCTGAGTTACTAATTAAATTGCTTATAAGCACACGTATACCTATACTAATATTACCTCCTAATTTATCTAGAAGATATAGTCCGGGGTTTGAAATGTTTTTTGTGGAATTAGCAAATGCGCTCAACCGTAATGATTTGATGAACTCAACATATCAGAATTTAGTGTAAACCCAAAGCTAGGATGTGTTTGGATCACAGATACTTTTATTTGTTCGGTGGGTTTTTAGTTTGCAATAGAACTTGATTGATAACAAAGAGAAGACGAACAGGTCTGGACATTAGTTCAAATCTTTAATTATTGACTGAATACATAGACGAAGCGGTTTTCATTCGCAAAGTAAGAAATGAAAGAAGAAAATAAATAAATATTATAGTGATTTCTCTGAATGTAGGGTCATCGTAATGTTGCACACAATTA
Organism: Drusus annulatus; assembly: GCA_022651775.1. Taxonomy (NCBI): domain Eukaryota; kingdom Metazoa; phylum Arthropoda; class Insecta; order Trichoptera; family Limnephilidae; genus Drusus; species Drusus annulatus. The sequence continues at coordinate 387,810 of JAGWCC010000107.1, read as the reverse complement.
AAAGTAGTAAGAATATAAAAAAAATGTCACTTATAATTTAGAAAAATAGTAAAGTGTCTACCACGAGATTATGTTTACGGAACAATTTTTTTATGGAAAGTGAAGAAAAAAATCTAGCACAAGAGTGGCAGGTTGCCTTTTTTAAATTTTATAGTGAATACCGCATAAGAGTCCCAACTGCTCTCAACCGTCTGGAGCATATGGCATACCCTTTTGGGGTATTTTGTGAGGTTGAAGGTAGTAAGGAGGGGAAGTACGCGATGAAGAGAAAGTTCACGAAGTACCTGGCTATTCAAATCTTGTCACCAAACGCGGCTAAAGCAATGACGTTACATATTTATAGATACGTTATAGCCTTAGAATATTAACACAAAATGTGGCAAGCAAAACACACACGTTACCAGTAAATTCATCATTAAAATGTCGGTCATGTATGACAAAGATAGACATTCATAGAATATATGTGTATAAACGGGACAGATCCGAAGTTCGGACCGCGTTCCATACTTGCTTGTAATGAAACGACCTCAAGCGACGCGTGACCGTTTGTACTAAATCGGCTTAAACACCGATCACACCAACTAGCGTGATTATTGCTTGCCACTTTGAGAGCGCTACAACGTGTCTATATATATGTAACGTCATTGGGCTAAAGCTATTTCAAGCAACGTTTCGATTTTGAATGGTGGTCTTCCACCAGGGCGATACAGTATCTACCACTCTGGAACGCGCTACAAATATACTACATATGATTTTTATATGAATTAAATGTGTTATGACACATATTAATTAAATTGAATTTATTTGCGCAGGCCGGGTTTGAATCCGCGACCTCTGGATCGTCTTACTACTCGACCACGGAGGCCGTCAAAACTGCTTTGGAGCTAGTTTTATTATGTCAATTATATGATGCAACGATAATTAGTGGTTATTTAGAATAAATAATCCGCAATAGTGTCATATCTGTCCTTGTCGGCAATGTACCAACGTAATAACCGCCTTTATGATGCAGTGAAACTTAGGCCGTAATAACTGTTTACTGTGTATCGCCAATAAACTGGAGTTGGAGGCTTTTGCCGACAATACCTACTGGAGAGTCATAAATCATAAAGCCATCCGTGATACGGGTGGGAGGGAGACGGCGCCACGGCGGGGGAGGGAGAAGGGACGCTTAGGCAAACGACTAATTGCAGGGAAAATTCTATATTACTACTACTAACTACTATTTCAGAAACATTAAAAGTTTGCACAACAATACAAATTTGTGATGATTATTTATTTTTACAGCCGTTTAAAAAGAATAAAAGGATATCTCTGGGTTATGAAGGGCGTATGGAATGAATTGAAACCAGGTAAACAGATTCGCGCTTCAGTGTTATTAAAATTTTGACCGACAATTTGATATGCTCTCCACCTATTTTTATTTGTCAACATTGTGTAATCTGCAGCTGGCTTAAGTTATTAGCAGTAGTATTATATTTCTTCTCTCGTATCCTCATGGAAAGACTGAATGATAGTCTGGATACAAACAAACTGGAAATCTGAAATGGGGAAATATTTAGATTTTCTGCTCCTCACACGTTGACATTTAAAATGTCCGGCGATAGTGAAAAATGCTTATTTTCTACCAAGACCCACTCGGTAAGAAACGTGACAGATCTCTTCCTGGGACGTACCCGACCTTTCAGTATACTTTCGCATTACTATTCTCTTGACAATGTTATCTGCATCCATCTTCTGAACGTGTCCAAACCATAAACGCGTAATTTTCAGAATCTATTTCATTAATCGGCCTTGCATTCCTTCCTGGTTGTAATTCGCATCAATAACGTGTTTTTGTCATACATGCGCTTTAGGAATCACATTTGATTGTTTTTTCCATCCATTTTTAAGACATCCTGTCGGCATTTAGGCAGTCTTTGCTGGCATTAATTCAAGGAAACGTGTAATCAATAATTTCAATGAGGCACCACACAAGTATCAATTAGGTTTATTATTGATAACATCAAAGTATGATTTTAAGAGAAAAGATACGTTAGCTGGAGTGGCAAACAAAACTGCCCACATTATCGGTTAAAGATAGCTAGATACTTATCTAAGAAATAATATTATCAATGTAAATATTTGGTTCGAATTCCAGGGTTGAAGAAGTTTACAAAAACAAGTAAGATTTGGAAAAAATATCTGGAAAAAAGATTTCAGATTTAGTTAGAATTGTTCTATTTTGATCCCCTGTCCGGAATTAAGGCGAAGACACCATGCTGGAGAATAAACAATTGTGCTGCCTTCATTGAATTAAATAAAAACTCGGACTTGACTCGAAGATTTGATTAAAAGTTGTTTACCAATGTCGATAGTGAATCCTTGATACAGAATCCTTCAGATCTGTTGCTGACCCATTTTTAAAAATTATACTTCCATTCGAATATCATTATACACAGAACAAGCGAGAGTTACTACAGTACAGACGAATTGCTACCAGTAAAAAAAACATTTTTGATCAAGTAACGGTTTTTCCCCTGTATCGAATGGAATTGTTACCTTTTCTGGAACCGATAGCAGAAAGTCACAAATCGTCTCAAATTTCCGTCACTGTTGTACAAGACATTTGCTGGGAACAATGGCAACCAATCTGGAACCGACAGTAGTAAGTAACAGTTCATCTTCAATTATTCAGCGGCTGTCAAACGAGATCGCCAGAAAAGATTTCAGAGCGATTCGGTTGGTATATTGGCAGCTAATCTGGAACTGATAGTGGAAAGTCACAAATCATTTCTAATTATTCGTTTAATCGGGAAGCGAGCTAGCCTAAGCTGAGTAAGTTTCCACATATCGAATGGGAGTAAGTAGGTACCTTATCTGTAACATACGACAGAAAGCGTGTTCCTGGATATTTGATGGGAATAATGGTGGGTAATCGTGAAGCGGGAGCCAGCCAAGCTCAGCCCTGAGCCGATAATTCAGCGCCTGTCGATGACGCTCCCCGGCAGCAGGAGTTTGTAACAAATCGGTCTCTTTGTGTAGTGCCGCTTGTTTGTACACCCGATAAGAGGCTTAATCGCGCTGATAACCCGCGATGGCAGGCGGTAAATTTACAACTTCCATTTTATTGGCAATAGGTACCGTTTAATCGGGCCGGCGACGCGCCGACGTTTCCTTTGATGAGCGATTATTTTATATGGTCGCGGGCACAACAAGTGGGAAGAATATAGTTCAATTGTCTAATTGTCCATACCCGAGGGTCGTGCTAGTGCTAGTGCTAGTTGCAGAATGCTTTAATTGCTTTCTGACATGGTAACTGCCTAATTGATCTACATTGCCAAAGTCGACACACATGAGAATGATGAAAACAAAAAGCTAATACAAAATACTCATTTCTTGTAAAGTAGTAAATTGTAAGAGCGAAACAAACATTGCAATCTTTATAAGGGGGTTTGCATTGTTTCGCTCGGCCTCTTTCTTCCAAAATTATTTATTTATTTATAAATTAACGGACTAAAGTCCAATTACAAAACAATACAAAACACGAAATGGGGGCAAAAATAGCAACAGAGAAAGAACAGCACATACATAATATTAAATAAAGCAATGATAAAAATAGGACAAAATATACTTAAGAAAGAACATTCAAGCCAAGGTCAAGTCGTAAAGAATAACAAAAATCATTTACACTGCTACCAAATTTTTAAGACCATGGCTTGAGTTAACAAGCCTCGACATTCTGGAGAGTGGAGAATGATGCCCACAATTAGTAGAGTGATGATTGAGGAACAGCAATGATAAAATATATTAGCTGCACTTCTTTGGTTGCGGAATACTTTCTCACTTGTATCACCTTCTCATCATAAAAGTGCTAACGGAAAGGCCAACAACGCCTCGGACAGCAACAAGTCCAATTACGAAAAGATTCCCATTGCTGGAGCTGCAAAAAATAGATTGGACCCATTCATAGCTTGGCCGGATCGTGGATCGCCGCTTGATCCATCACGGAATATTGTAAAGCGCAGGTATAAAATATGTGCCAGGCAGATAAAATGCCGTGGTATACGATTCTCAAGAAACCTATCACGATTTACTCGCGAAAACTGTGTCAATTTATCAGACCAAAGCAAGATTTATTGAACGCCAGATAAGAATAATGATTACCCGTTGTGTTGCGACAAACGCTGATCTTAGCTAATAATAATGTTGTTTGTAGGAATTATTCCATATTCATTATTATCTAATATTATTGCGGTTTATTGATTGCCGTTTATGTCAGGCTAGTAATTAATAATGTTTGATCGTGGGTATTTTGCCTTTACCTATAAAGCTAACATCGTTTTTGACAATGAGCATGTGTCATGAAATTTGCACCGCTTTTTTTGTCTGCTCGATACGTCATTTCCACTATGAGCTATCATATAAATTTGAAATGCATGTTGATTTGACTTAGGAAAAAATAGGTTGGTATATTTATAAATTACTATTTAAAAAAAAGATTTTTACCAAAATAGTGCTGAAATATTGGACGAAACCGGGTAGTTTAACTAGTATTTTATATATCACTATATAATATAGTGGCGAAAATAAAAACTTTTGAACATGTATAAAAGCTAACTAACTTACCATAACGCCATTTCTCCGCAGGGGTAGGCTGAGAGAATAGACTGCTATACAAATCTGTCTTGGCACACACTCCTTGCTACAATTATACATACTCTTCTGTTATTCTGACTCTTGACATGGCCCGACTCAAGTATTTCATTCACTTGATCGTACCATGTCTTCCTCGGCCGTCCCCGACTTTTTCTTCCATTCGCTTTCGCGTCATATATTATTTTCACACTCCTTTCTTTGTTCATTTGCTCCACACTCCCAAACCATCATGGAAATCCTTTTCACTGTATTTAAGCTAGTAGAAAAAACCTATGAATAGAAGGACCTTCCCCAGTAAGAAAATGAGATGACGAGGCTCTTCAACTAGTTCAAATGGGTTGCCTACGGATTGCAGTTGAACCTTTCAACACGTCAATAGGACCTGCAGGTTGTAAAGTGTCACTTTAACATGCACGTTGAAGGCCTTTATATGGTGTGATAGCAATATTTGGATAAAAAGGCCGAAGGTAAATCTCGGCCGAAACACCCAGTTGATGAAATTTAAGAAATCTCGGAACTACAACATAAGTCCAACATTTAAAACAAGGAATGAAGGTTTCTATTGAAGATATCTATAAGGTATGTTTTCCCATATCTAGAGGATGGTTGGCGGATGTTTTGGGACGCAACATTAGCGCGGTAATGGATGTGCTTGTAGCGGGTCCAGGCGCAGCGGGACGCCCGCTACGGAGGTCTTTACATATGTCCGGCCGCGGGGGGTGAGGCTGTACCTACTGCCGTACTAAGCACGAATATCTGTCTCCTAATTTTTGAGATTTTAATAATAATAATTGGCTTATGTATATAGTGCCGTTTCGTGAAAGATTTCGTTCTACAACATAATTAGCAAAAATACAGCTTAATCACTAAGAATAATAATACTTAATACGTTATAACTAAAGGGTAGAAAAAAATAAATAAGCAATAGTAAAACTAAGTTTAGCACTTTGGCAAGTAAATTGGCGTTATTGTGAGTATGAAAATTTAAAAAGGTGACTCTTTAGTTTTGCTATAAACTCAGTTGAGCTGTCGATCTTTCGCAAATGTGAAGGGAGGTTATTCCAAGCTGTGGGGCCTGCTACGGCAAAAGCTCGGTCTACGAAATCGGTGCATGTCGTGTTTCGCCTTAAAAATCATCCAGCATAGTTTGAACTGGATCCGTTCAGGACTTTTAAGCCAATGAAGGTTCTTAAGTTTAGCCTATTTAATTCAGTGCTGCAGTTACTGCTGACATCCTATCGTGGTATTAAATTACAATTTAGTATTTTGGCACATGGAAGAAGAAGTCGAGGACGCTCGAGAAAGACATGGCACGATCAAGAAAATAAAATACGTCGAGTCGGGTCATGTGAAGAGTATGTATGAGACGATGTATGAATGTGAAAGAAGCAAGGAGTGTGTGCCAAGACAGAGTTATATGGCGGTTCGTCCTCTCTGCCTACCCCTGCGGGGAAACGGCGTGATGGTTAGTTATGTAGTATTTTGGCATACTTCCAGTTCCAGAATGTCTTATGTTTTGTTTAATGCTTTTTTATGTGATCTGATATATCGTGTATAATAATATCCATACATTTTTATTCTGAATGAATTAAAACAAGTTTTCTTTAAATTAGTGACGACCGATAATAATCTATAGGCATATAAAAATTAGAAAGATTAGTAATTAGTTTACTTACATAATAATAAAAACAGTGAATTTATAATTTTTATTTTTGTGATCGTTCACCTCAAGTGTGCGTTACACTAAATTACCTAACCTAATATAACAACGAGAAAATAATATATTATGATAATTAATATAATACTTATTACATCAAGTTTTACGTCTTAGCTGTAAGTCCGCAATTAAAAGTTATATTTTTTAAATAACTAGTTAATAGTCTAAGTGATAAGTTGTGGGTTTATTTTATTTTTCATAGTTAATATCGCACAAAACCACAACTGCTCCCAATCGTCTAGACCCAGTGAGACTATGGAATCCCCAATTGGAGTTGTTAGCTGTGTGGGGATGTTGTGAGGCTGAAGGTAGTGGGGAAGGGAAAGAGATGGGGAAGAGAAAGGTTAGGAAGTACCTAACTATTAATATCTGATCACCAAACACGGATAAAGCCATTTCAAGCAACGTTTCGATTCTGAATGGTGGTCTTTCATCAGGGAGATACATAGAGTATCTACCACTCTGGAACGTGCCGCAAATATACTCTTTATTATTGTATTTGAATTTAATGTGTTGTGACCTTGGAGTAACAATGTATGGAGAGAGAGCTAATTATTTTTACCTAACCTATACAAAATTGCGATAAATCACTTTCTCCGGGTTTTTACGTCGTACACCATGAGAGAGAAAGAGACGAAATATATAATACACCGCTTCTATGTACTGTCACAATGATCTTGGGCTCCTGATTCACCGCGGGACTCCCCCCACATTTTTTATTATGCCACTAAACTTGACACAACTAAACGGTTTTTTAGGTTAGATGCTATATGTTTGTCAAAAACAATACTGTGAAAAAGTGGTTATACGAATACACAAAAAACATTATGTCGATATGTGCTATGAATGGATGTATAAATACCCTAGCCTTAGTCTTAGCCACGCCCAGGTCCGGCCGAGTCCGGTAAAAATCAACAAAAACTGACTACACTGCCTTGGATAGATACCACTCTATATACTCTGAGATTGTCACATTAATTGAATAAAGTTATTTGCGCCCGACGGGTTTGAACCCGCGACCTCTAGATGCGTAGTCGAGCGTCTTACCACTCGACCACGAAGGTTGTATAAATTATGCTGCGAACCGAGCTTGAGTTGATTTTCTTTCACGAAAACGGCGCAATAAAAATCAGCCAATTATTATCATTGTTTTATTATCCCTCGCATGCCCCCTAGTTGGTTAGTACGACAGTGAAGCGCAGAGCCCAAGGCCCGCTCTAATACCTGTCCCGTTATAAGCCTGCCTCCTCCCTGCCTTTGCGGCCTGCGACTGGCCGAGGCCGCCCGCCTCACCGGCCCCACTTCTGAAGGGTGCTGGCGCTGGTGTGAAACCCGAGCCCCCAAGAACGGAAGCCAATTTTCTGGCGTTCGTAACGATTTATGGACACATTATTAATCTTTTTGTGGAAAGCAATCACTTTGTGGTTTGACATATTTAATCAAAATGAAATAATAGCTTTGTATAAGACCACAGATTTTATTTTATTTTTAAGACTGACTGGTTTCGCTTAGACTAAGCATCATCAGGGTACAAAATTGAACTCAACAAATACGTAGTGTGTGGTTATATATACTCATACATACAGAGGGAGAACATAATACAAAATAAAATAAATAAATAAGTTACAAGCTATAAGTCCTTATTGTAAGTCACTAATAATAATAATATTTGGATAATTTGTACAGCGCCGTTTTTGTGAAAAATCACCTCAAGGGCGCTGAAAATATTAGTTGTAAACCATTAGTAATAAATCTTAACTGTAAGTTATTAGTTATAAGCAATAACTATAGGTTAGATAAATTAATTTGTAAAGCGCCCTTGAGGTGATTTTCCCACAAAAACGACGCTATAAAAGTTATCAATTTATTATTATTTAGAGAACAGTAAGAAATTAAAAATAAAATTTAAATTATAACCAAGGGACAGAGAGAAAGAGACAGATAATATGAAATGAAAGAGGCAAAACGTCAATATAACGTATACATATATAACCACACACTATTTATTTTCGTTTAGTTTAATTTCGTACCCTGATGGTGCTTAGGCTAAACGAAACCGGTCGGTCATTAAAATGAAAATAAAATCTGTGCTTTATACAAAGTTATTATTTCATTTTCACGAAACATAATTTTACTTCACATCGACTAAATTAAGGATGTTTAGCCGACATAAGCTGTCGTTTTTTCGTTGGTGATCTGCGGTCGGGCTCGGGATCGATTCCAAATTACCGCCAATGTCGACAAAACTTATATCGATATTACTACGAATTGAGAAATTGTTACAGATATAAAAATAAGACACATCTATTATGGTGGTCGCATCACGGGGAATGTCAGCTCCATGGGAATATTGGAAGGCGTTAGAGGAAGGTTCCGCATCCCTTGGATTCGGATTCTACGAGTGATGTTCTGATGATAGCCAACCGCCGATAGGAGCTGATCCCAGATCTGAATACAGCAACTTTTCTTCTTTAATCTCTTAACATTTCCCAAATGGGGATGCCATAGTCTTGAATTTGCGATGAACCTTGACCTTTCAATGCAACCATTTGGCGAAACAACGATGATGTTTAATTATGGACAGTCAAACCGACAGCAAATGTTTCAGGTACGATGTTCGTATTGAAGATGCATTTATAAAGTTAATTTATTCGGTGAAGTTGTATTTTATTAAGCAGACTGCCTACTACACGAACTGCTTGATCGGGTTGAGATAAAGCATATTCTTCCGCTTGGCCGATGAAGATTTCCGATTACATTGCTGAATAAAATCATAACTTCAGAAGGGAAGCTACTTTTGAGTAAGTGGCCCGATTTTGTCTGTAGATTGCCCGCGTGCTTGCGCCGCGTAATACAATCTGGCCCATTGTGTGGGTTTTTTGTTCCCGGCAGAGAATAATGCCCTCCCCGGGGCACTGGTCCTTTGGACTGCACTGCGAGTAAAGGCGTACCACTGATAACTCCATTGTAACCTCTCCATCTTTCTTATATATTATGCGTGTAACAGAAAGAGAGATTCCAACTGACCTCTCAGCAACAGGACTTTATACTTCCGCGAGGGTATTGCGGGCGGAGAGCAACAGGGAATTATTCTGCCCTGAGAGATCCGTTGCAACGCCTCTTTCTTTTACATGCATTGTTTATGAGAAAGAAGGAGATGTTACAATAGACATCTCTGTGGTATTACAGTTCATGGAGCAATTGAAAACTGAACGTTAGAAGCCAGAGGCAATAGGCATACCGCTGATGGCTCTGTTGTAACCTCTCCTCTCTCATTAACGACGTATGTTACAACAAAACTCTCAGCAACAGGACCATTTGCAAGAAATCAAGGTTCGAGGATTAGGAAAAAGTTGATAATAAACCCAAAACACAACCTGAAACAAAGATAGGCAAAGAACTCTCCTAAAGCTAAATCAATCTTAATTTGGTTTAATTTGTACTTTGCAAGATTGCTATCACAACCATAAGCACAGATTACACGGAGCATAGTGAGATTCCGATTATTAAAAACCATTGCATGTTATAAATTACATGTACGTTTTAGAAACTGTGACCGTAGAACGATATGCAGATTCGCAATTATTGTGATTGCTCCTGCGAAGAGCACGCGATGTTTTTATTAGTAAAGAGAAATCAGTAAATTCATTAATTTAAAAAGATAGCATCGTGATGAGAAGCACGTTTAAAAGCACTCTGGTTGTAAACGAAGAAGGAGATGTGCCGAAGTAAATAAAATAAAAACACGCCTTTCTAAAAACCAGCAGACCACGAGAGGAATTCTCCCGAGCATGCACCGGTCGGGTACTCGTGTGGTATGGACAACCGCTAATCGATTCGAATCCCATCAATAATGCAAATCAAACGAGAAAGTGGCGTTAGTGTGAGAACGCGAACGTGGTTAGTGGCGAGAAAGAGAATAATGAATTGCAACCATCACTGCTACAAATGGTCGTAATGACCAGTAAGGCTTGTTTGGAATACGTGGCGAATCTTTCCTCAGGCCAACCGGACCCACGCCGCCTTATAAAAGAAAGCCATTATGAGACCTATTCACATTATTTAAAAAAAAAAGTACAAAAAAAAACGTGAAAAAGAAAATAAGGCATTACAACTGTTATGAATACATCCAACGGATACGCTCTCTTCCAAATGCTAACAGTCTGGCCATTATTATAACCATTACTCTTGCTACAACAATTTGCATATTAGTATGTATCCATTTTACAGAAGGCAAAATTGCTTAATAATGCTTATCATCTTTTTTAATGACGCTCTCTCCAGCAGTCCAAGCACTCACAAAAGCGTAGTGGTATTTTTTCAGGAAGCTTATTATGTCGAGGAGACTGGAAAGTTTAAGATGGCTCTAATGCTAGAGTAATTAAGCAGGCTACACGAAAACAAGATTAACGAAGATATGCGCAAGAAAAAGATCGTATTGTTCCCAATCGGCGATCTGAAACTGGGCAGAACCATCATACATCACTGGACGAATTCAAATGGAAGAGAAACATTGGTACACGAACTGGTTCAATGAACGATCATCGAAATGGATATACATATCTATCTGCCTATGGCCCAGCTCGGACAGAAAGATATACCCGATACAAATCATCATCAAATACCATTACACGCTCTCCCAGCCCCAAAAATAAAGTAATCTCTAATAGTGATAAATAAAATCATTGCCCGGGAAGTTTCGATTCTGAACAAAGTCGGGGCACGAAAATATGAAGGTTCGGGTTTCGTGTAATTTATTACCGCTTAGTAATTGCTCGTTCACGTCCTTAGATCCATTATTAAAAATATGACGGTCTATTTCATCATTTAAGTAGGTCTCTACCCCCCTGTCTATGACAATCATCACTCATCAGCCATCAGGGTTTATCTTGGATATTTTAAAGATCCCAGACGCAAAGTTATGTTGCAACTCATAAGCATGGTATTCGAATGCAATATTCGTATTGTACGAGTATTATTGAAAAACTATAATACAAAGTGACGATTTTTAAATATATATATTTTTTAAATTTCTGAAATCAGTACGTAGTTTGTTTCAAGTTATGTGTTTGGAGCATACTGGGGACATGCCCGTTTTGTGGGGGTCGGTTTTCTTTACACAGTGCTTTAAAATATAAATTTAAAAATACAATCAGACAAATAAAAAATACACAGAAAAAAAAAGATAATAATTATCGTTAACGTACTTACACTAAAGAAAATAACAGTGGTAAATATGTTGATCAGATACCTTGATTGATAATATCCTAGACGTACTTTAGATACTGAACAAATATAATAATGCATAGCTAAGGTAGAAAAACTAATAATGACTACGGAATAAAAACAATGCAAGTATTTTTGTTGATAAACAAAGGTGATGGTGATCCAAAGCAACATTGTCACTTGTGAGGCGCAATTTAGTAGACCGATGATTCCAGCGTCAGGTGCTTCTAGACGCCGACAATTTGTAAGAAATGGCCGGCTAGCTTTCCAGATAATGTGGGCAATGAAGCGGGCGCGGTGGGTAATTTGGTTCTCGCTCTCGGGTCCGGAGTCCGGGGGTAAAAGGTGTTATTAGGCGGGCATTAAACGCGAGGAGGTGTGGGGCACGGCACGAAGGCCCACGGGTCCAGCTCTTCGGCCGAGGTTTAAAAAACAAAGAAGATTTTAGAAATAATGAACAAGAGCATTAAGAGAATATCCTTGGAATGCGATGTGATTTCCTTTAAGAATTAAACCACGCTAATACAATAAACGCGTAGATTTAATTCTGTAACACATAATCTTTAGTTATAACTTATTAAGAACAGGGGAATATTGACGAAAGGGTGGGGCTGTTCGCAAGGCAGTTGATTGGTGATTTGCGTCGGAATATTGTTATTTTTCACATTTTGCAGCGTTTTCAGAACAATATGCAAACGAATCTTACTGTGGCGGGCGGATCACTACACGCAATTGAATTTGACTAATGAAGTGGTTTGATTGGGTCATCGTACTTTCCCATAACGTATTTAATAAACATTAGATTTCATTTTAACTATTTTTATATCACTCACGTTGATTGCTGACACCGCGCGTCACGCGTTGACAGACACGTGACCGGTATGCGCACAACGCGCCACGCGCGTGTGCCGCCTCTTCGCTTTGAACCGATCTAAAACAGACGCAGCCATGTGGTTTTGAGTCGTTCCACAGGGCACAGGGCAACCCGTCACTGTTCGTCAGTTTGAATTGATCCGTCATTCATATGGCATTAATATGTACGAATTTTGTGCAATGAACGTGTCAATGAAAATCTCAAAAACCGTTAAATTAAACGGCGTACTAACGGTCGATTCAAGCAGGACTGAAGTAATCACACTCAAAGGCGTTAATGCAGTGAAATGATATAAAAATATATAAAGTTCGGTAGTTAAAATGAGATTATGGAAGAGCGGACAACGCGCGAGACTAAACCGAGATGGGACGAAGGGCCCCGGGCAGCGGCCACGGAACAAGCCGGCCGAGTATGACACGGTGTCTGAAATTAACCAAATTGAGAGGGCCTTTCTTTAGGGCCCGGTTCGTGGAACACCTTGAACGAATTGATTCGAATCGGCGGCGGCCAGGAATCTCAGGCGAGTATTTAGTTTTTTGTCTGAAGGATAATAATATCATCTCGTGTTTGATGAACAAAGGCCTCTGATGCGGAAACTTTCGGCTTTTTTGGAGCAGCTAACCGCATCACGCAATCTCTGAAAGGACTGACAGAAAACAACCACTTATCTCTTTCCGTCTAATGAATAGTAGATGCTTTTATTATTGCCAATTAAGAAAAGTATCCACATAAAGGATTGGGATCAATAGCAGATTAACTATTTATGCCGTTTTTTCTCGAGTTCTCATGGCCTGTTAAATCCACCAAAGATACTCTAATAATAAAATAATGGCATGTTTACGCGTGCTTGAAATAAATGTATACAGACTTCCATAGTATACAAACAAATTAATTTATTTTAAATTCAAGATGGGTTCTTGAAGAGCAGATGCAGTTAGTTTATGATAACTTTGCGAATTCGAGTTTTTTCGAATAACACAAAATTCCATCAACACGATGGCACATGTAGGCTGAAATACGACCGCGCTTTGATATACAACTGAGGCATGGCTGAGAATTAATTCCACAAGAGACGAGACGAGGAGGGTGGGTGGTTCTCGGAACTTGGAATAATATGTGAATTTAAATTATAATAGGTGAGGGTTTCAGCAAGGCTTTGATGGGGACCATACGATCGTTTGAATATACAACCCATACTAAAATAAAAATAAAAACATTATATAACATTTGCGTTTAAACGTAAAACTGTTTATTTAATACACATAGATATGCAAATAACCGAATGATTAAATGACGAAAAAAACACATTAATATGACGTGTAGTAATCTAGTGAATATTATAAACAACCTAAAAATATTATTACTACAAGAAATAAATCCATTTGATAACTGCCCTGACGAGGGAATGATTGTGCCAAAACCGGTTGGCATATTCGTATAAACAAAGGGATGTACACACATTCAGTGTTTAATAATAAGTTAATAACGTTCCTCCTTGGAGGAAAATATTGTTACTCCAAGGTTCAAACAATCCACTTCCCGAAGAAAAAAAAAACAACTAAAAAAGTGATCAAAGACTAGAACATTTACACAAGCAGAAACTGATTTGTACAAGTTAGTTGTTGGTATGCTAATTTGATACAAATAAAGGATCTACCGTTTGCTGTGTCTGTCAGCGCGAAACGACTAATTTGGGACCCTTTGATCCCGTTCTTGGAACCTACCTACCTACCTCGCCGGGCCCTGCACGAAGGGGATAAGGGGCCGCCTGGTAACAAAGGTAGAGCTTGTATGGAAACAAGTACAGATAATAATAATACTACAATTTACAAGGGGTAGGATGGTAGACCTGAGGTGATTACAAAACGATATTTACCCCCGAATTTAATGTTCAAACATACAGAAATCGGGTGACATGCATTTGTTAATTCAGGAATGGATTGATTCATTTGGGTAGGTATATTTGCCTTTATTATTGAACGCTTCAAGGTGAACTGATATTGGTTGCCGACAGATTTTTTGTTCTCCAGATAATGTATTTTAGGGGAGGGGATTAAAAGCTTAGACGGTTAATAAACCAATTGTTTTTAGATTAATAAATAATATCAATAATCTTTAACGTAAATGTAAGAGTAACAAATCGGAAGAAAAATTGAAAAAAATGATATTAATAATTTTCAAATGAAGAAACGAGATCGATAGAAAATGCCGGTTTCTTATAAGGTCTCGGTGGCTGAATTGGCAGAAGCGTTACTCCCGAATATAGTAGAGGTTCATAGTTCGAGTCTCGGTCGCTATATTTTTTCAGTTTCATATTTACGTTGAAGATTATTGATATTATTTCAATTATTAATATAACAAATTTAGTTCAAATCATTGGGCCCGAGTCCAACCATAGTAAGAAAATAATAAAATCAGGCTTATTTTCTCGAATCTTGCAGGACCCATTAGCATAATCATATAAATCTCTAAAGCTTTAGACATTTTGAAAAATGAATGAAAATGATACTACAAAAATATCGCGAGGAAAATGAACATGCCATGCCTCATAAAACGTCAAGTTTGTGTTCATAACTTCAAAGGTTCCAATATTAACATGAAAGCCGCCCACACGAGACTGGTATGCTCGTGTAGCTGCCAAATTTAATAACTAGAGCTTGCCAAACAGTCTAATTTAATTTATTTTCACACTAAATAACTTTGAATTTAATCCGCTAGGTTTTCCAGAGATTTAGTACACAACAATAAGCATTGTTCTGTTTATCAACAACACATGGAAATCCTCGGTAAAACCACTGAATTAGATCCGAGAAACGGACCAATAAAGCGACCTAACAAAAGTTAATGTCCGGATTAGGCCTGCCAGGTATGCATTTAATAATTCGTTTGTGAAGTTTAGTTATAGTCACAAGCAAATTAGGCAAAATAATAAACCGTATACCTGCTGAAACCGATTACTATTTGGTACAAATTTATAAATACGAAGAAAAAAATATATATCTACCTATTTCTCATTATTCAAAAATTAGTTTTGCAATAGTAATTTGCTGTAAACATGCATAATTAAATGAACATTGTACCCAATTTCGCCAAAACATATTAGCTAGTAATATGTTAGTGTACTTTTCTGTTACCTACCTTGCAACAGGTTACAGGTAGTTGGAGGAAGGCAATGTAAAGCATAAAAAAATATATTATAATTTATAAGAAACCTTTATTATTTATATCGCTAGGCATTTTGATCAACATAATAATTAGAATACTGAGGTAGGTAGCTATGAACTAGTCAAATGTCCAGGATTCAGAGAGCTTTATATGTGTGCTAAGACGACCTCCGTGGCCAAGTTGTTTCGATCCATGACTCCGGATACAGAGGTCGCGGGTTCGAAAATGTATTTAACTGTGATATGTTTTATTTCACTCACAATTAAAATAAAATAACATGTAGTATTTTTGCGGCACGTTCCAGAGTGGAAGATACTCTCGGTACCGCCCTGGTGAAAGACCACCATTCAGAATCGACACGTTGCTTGAAACGGCTTTAGCCGTATGTAGCGACCAGATTTGAATACCAAGGTACGTTCAGAAATTTCTATTCTCGATCTACTATTCCTCACCACTTCATAACCCAGTTGAGAATGCCATAGTCCCACTGACTCCAGGTAGTTGGTACTCGCATTTAAAAAATATGTATTTGTGTCTAAGTTACATAAAGAAAGTGAATATCAAATAGCGGTTTTAAATTGATATAACTTTTGGGTGCATATGGGAATAGCAACTCAAATTGAATTATTCGTTAAAATCATGATTTTAATGAATAATTTGCAATTATAAAGATTATATCAATTTTCAATAACTTGATATGAAATGGTAATCGAACATTTGTTCTAGTTTTTAATCCAGTTTAAACTCGAGTGGATCGAAAAAAAATGGATTCACTGAATGTTTGAATGTGTTCGTCGGATCGCCCACCTAGCCGGTCCAGTCCACAGCTTCAGTCCGCCTAGATCTGTCTTGTTTTATACTCTCCGCATCCGTAAACACCGTCTAATGACTATTCCGTGATATGCTCGAGATGAAATAATGTTTACCGGGTTATATTCGGAGTAGGTAGGCACCACAAATCTCTCGGCCACAAGTTACATTGTACATATTAATCATACCCACATTTTATAACTGGAGCGTTTTCTTCTGCTCTCACGATATTCTGTGCTCCCGGTAAATTTTGCGAAGAAACACAATGAATATGTACAAATAACATGATTTACAGTTTGACACACTCAACTATGCAGTCGGTGGCGTCGCTGATGCAGATTTTGTGGTCATAAAAAAACCTATAAAAAATAGTTCTTTATTTGGCCGCCCGCAAAGAAAATTGTAAGAAAAAGGAGTACGCGAGTTGATTTAGAAAATTTAACATAATAAGCCAGTACTAGAGGATTTGTGAGAGTACAGCGGTGAGAAATTAAATTTCACTCTGGGTAGAAGATACTTTAAGTAGCGCCCTGGTAAAAGACCATCATTCCGAATCGAAAAGTTGCTTCGAAGGGTTTTGGCTACGTTTAGGGACTAGATGTGAATGACCGGGTCCTTCCCAACCCCCATTTTCGTGTTTCCTTTCGCATCCCCAATTGTCTCAATAGTATCGCTGAATCACATTTCAATAAACAATTGTTATTTTATCAAACGGTTTCCTTCTCAATCACGCACTGTTCTCAATAAATAATATCTATAACCTTCTAACCGATATTCTAGCCAATGAGGCTCTAGTGTTATGTAATAATATTCAACTCATAAAACTACTATAATAATATGATGTGGGTAAACAATCCAGATACACGTTATTTATTATGCTTTTGTGATAGGTTGTACTTTATCCCCCCTCCTCCCCCCCCGAGAGAAGGCCCAACGATAAAGATAAAATAGTAGGTAATCCCCGCGTAACGATACTTCCTTATCTTAATCCAATGGTGACAGAAAGCTTAAACATTTAAAACGTTTGTTTATAAGTGACAATATATTACTCAAAAGATGTTATGCATAACTGTGCAATCTTATCAAAAATACTACGCAACAGTTAGGGACGGATACTATTCGAAGATTCATTGGAAATTGTATCGAAATTCAAATGTTCCACAGTTATTTTATTACTTTTAAACCAATACTAGTTACAAGTATTAATCTGAGTGGCAAATTAACTAAGAGCAGTATACATTCTTTCTCTGAGCAAATAAATGATCGCGCTAAACTGATAAAGACGCTGTTTACAAACTCATCACGAGAAAATGTGATTAATTAAAGTTGCGTGCTTGTTAAGAAAATGGTTGAAATTATTACGAATTATGAGAGAGAACTGTGAATACAGCTATTACTTGGCTACGTACTTAGAAACAATGCTATACAGCTTTGAAAGTTGCATATTATTACTCAGTAATGGAGATAAGTACTTGTTGTGCATTGCTACACACGTTATTAGAGTGAAAACTAATTGAGTTGCATTACTTTCTATATAATGTCAATAGAAAGCAATGGAAGTCAATTAAGTGTTATGATAAACATGTTTTATTTTAACTCCATCGGGAAATAGAACAGTTCTATAAGGCTAGACAAGAAAAAAAGGCGATTTTTTAAATCAGAAATAATTACCCCTCTCTCTGCTTCCTTTTGATTATCATTCTCCATCAGGTTGGGCATCACAGTCAAGTTGTAGCCCAAATCCTGGCACATTGGGATGGTTATCTTCTCGCACTGGGCCTTGGCAGGGGCCCAGGGCTCTTCGCTTTCTACCAGAGAGAAGACACTCACTGATAACACGAAAACTGTCAACAAAACCATCTTGCACGACTCCATTGTCAAATAAAGTTTAAAACTAGTCCACTTTAATTCATTACTTCAGTGAAAAACATATTATTTCAATTAAACATACATATTTATATAAAAAAAAATTCACTGCCTGTCAAAAGTTTCTTCTTTGATACACATAGTTTTTTATTCAATTTTTTCACAGAAAACAAATCGCAAATTGTCACTTATGTTTTTTAAAATGTCAGTCAATACAACATATATGCACGTATTCACACATTTAAGATGTTTAACTCTCTGTTAATGTTTATAGTAAATAATGAAAGAATCGAGTTCGACATAAGCGCGTGCGGTCGAGTCCGCGCTCGGAACGTGAATATTTGCTTTCCGCGCTCTAAAAGCACAGCACTCTGCGCTCTACGCTCAAAACGACTGAGCAATAAAAACCGGCTCAGAAAGATCTCCAAATTGGAAATGAATGCGTTCGCCCGTCTCTTTCATCGGCGTTCGGCGATGTACGACCGAGAGGGAGATAAAGATATATGACCGATAAAAATTGCAGAAGGCTTCTTTTACCAGGGGCGGCGCATTTGATATCGTAAGTTTTCCACAATAATAATAATAATTGGCTGATTTCCATAGCGCCGTTTTCGTGAAAAAAACATCACCTCAAGGGCGCTTTACAACATAATTAACATAACCGACAGATTAAACTAAGACTAATAACTAGTGGCGTATAAATTATAACTATGTGCTTACAGCTAAAACTTATGATTAGTGACTTCAAATTTAGACTTATAACTGAAACTTATGTCTAGTGACTTAGAATTTAGACTAATAACTAAGACTCAGCTAAATTCTAAATTATTATGATATGGTGATTGTGTCCTGCCAGAAGTGACCTGCCAGGTAAGTATGTTGCTGTATATTTATATAAACTAAGAATTAATATTAAGTAAAAATTAAGATTTGTACAGCGCCCTTGAGATGATTTTTCACAAAAACGGCGCTATACAAATTATCCAAATATTATTATTAAATTATGTATTATTGTATCATAATGTTATTACAATGTGAATAGTTATTTTTTTCAGAATACATCCAAATTATAAGAAAGTAATATCGTTATTTGCTTAAAAGCATGCGAGGTGTACTTAATTTATTTTTGCTCTTAAATAATAATATTTGGATAATTTGTGTTTTGATGCCGTTTTTGTGAAAGAATAACCTCAAGGGCTCTGAACAAATCTTAATTCCTAGTTAATATCAATATTTATCTAAATTACGTACAGAGATAATATACAGAAACATACTTACCCCGTAGGTCACTTCAGGTAAACACAATTATTTTATTTACTTTGGCAAAATTATAGCTGATAAAATTATTTATGTTTTTTTATTGTTAGATTTTAGGGCATGAGAGCAAATTAAATAATGTGATTTCTGAATTTGTAGTAGTAATAGATTTGGTTAAAATTTATTTATCTAAAGGTATTTCATCGTTCAATAAAAAAACAGATTATGGTGAAAATCTTCTACTGTTATTACTACCCACGGTCGGACTACCCGTACTTTAAATTTAATCTGGTCAGCTTAGTATGAATAAATGTTGTTCGTGAAGAAAAGTATATTTAGAAAACTATACGGCAAATTACTGGCTATTGAATTTAAGGATATGACAGCCTGAAAAGGCAAGTAATAAAGATCGATTAATTTTATTAAAATTTGTTTTTCATCCATTCATATAATAATAATAATATTTAAATAATTTGCTCTACAAATCTTAATTTCTACTTAATATTAATTCTTAGTTTTTATAAATATACAGCAACATACTTACCTGGCAAATCACTTCTGGCAGGATACAATTAATATATTAAAATAACTGAAAATTTAGCTGATTCTTACAGATATTGTTATTTTTGTTTTTTTATTATTATTTTTTTTTTCATTTTCAGTGTATGTATGCAATGCATTCATTTATAAAATCTAAAAACCAAAAATAAAACAAAATTAGGTTGCAGAAGCTTTTAGTGATTAGAAGTGATTGAAAATTAAGTTATTAATTTAATATAAAAACAAGAGACAAGTTCTGGCGATAGGTATTTAAGGATAGATGATCATCCAAAAAGTAGTTAACTAAAACTTAATATCTGTTATCAAAAATATTAAATATTCCCCGCCTCTGGTATATCATTTAATCGTGAATACAGAACAGAAATATAACCGTCTCTGTCGCACTTACAGCCATGCCCGCTCCACAGGTTTCATGAAGAACCAAATTACGGAATACACAATTCGTTCTGCCATCTCCTTTGGAGAAAATCATGAAACATCTTTCCTTCCTGCTCTACATCGCGCGATTGCAGCAGAGAGACGGAGATGGAGTTATGAAAATTGCTATCGGGATGAGCATCTGAAAGATAGGTGAAGCGATGGTTTTAACTTTACTAGTTGGTAGAGTAATGGATACGCACTTTAAAAAAAATAAACAACTTAAACGAAATTGTTAAAACTTACGTAAACAGGAACGAATCCTTTTGCAAGCCTAGTTGCGAGAAAAAAAAGAAATATTTTAGAAACCTTAAGTTTTTATAACAATATTATTTT
The DNA here is from genome assembly GCA_022651775.1 of Drusus annulatus. Lineage (NCBI taxonomy): Eukaryota > Metazoa > Arthropoda > Insecta > Trichoptera > Limnephilidae > Drusus > Drusus annulatus. The sequence continues at coordinate 366,943 of JAGWCC010000107.1, read as the reverse complement.
AAAACAAATTTATGCAAAATGTAAAAAAAACCTCCATGGGAGAGCGGTTAAGATCCTCGACTACGAATCTAGAAATCACGGGTTGAAATCCCGGCGTACGCAAATAAATGTTATTTAATCAATATATTGTTATTTCACATTTGATTATCATAAAATATTTTTTAAAATTATATTTTTGCGACACGTTTCAGAGACATACGCTGATGGACCACCATTCAGAATCGAAAAGTTGCTTGAAGTTGCTTTAGTCGTTTTTGGTGACCAGATCTGAATAGCCAGGTACCATTCGACCTTTCCCTTCCCCATCTTCTTCACTTTCCTACTCCCTCCAGCCCCATAAAATACTTAAATTGGGGATGCGGTGGAGAGTAGCGGAACTCTTGTTCGGTACTCACATTAAAAATAGTAAGTGTCCAACAATCGTAGTAAAGATGTAATAAGCCTGGTATTTATAAGTCATGGCGGATCACGTAAGATATTGAAAAATAAGATGAAAAGATAATAAACATAACAACAATCTATCTTATTAATACAAAAATAATTAAAATAACCTAAAAAATAAAAATTGCGTAGTGCTCCATCAGTCAAGTCTGCCGCGAGATTCCCGCCTAGTTCGAATGCAGCCGAAACGTACGATAAAAACCCGACAACTTTAAAAAGTTCTCGGAAACACTTCCCGATTTCATCCGTCTTAGATAGGAATGATTAAGTTTTGTTGCGAGGTGTCCAATTAGCTGGGCGCGAGGCTCTGCAGCGCGCGGCCGGGTGTTGTCGGCCGAAGCAAAAAGCATGACGGAATGTTGCCAGCCGTATACGCGAGGACAAAGAGACGCCGACAGCAGGGTACCAAAGTACCTACCGCATTAGTGTGTCCCCCACAGAGCATGTGGGGCGATATTAGAAATTATATTAAAAAAACGTTTGTTTGTAAAATATAACGAATAAGTAAATTAAATACGGAAAGTGTGAAAACTAAATTATTGAACTCTATGCAGGAACATAGTAAAGAAACATTAAGAAAAATAAATTATTGAACTCTATGCAGGTACATAGTAAAGAAACATTAAGACTTTACTAAAAAAAAAAGATTATTGGGTTTGGGAGTACCTGCCGAAGAATACATTTTAAGTTTTTTTTTCCTAGTCTGAACTGCACGAAACCAGTGGGTCCGACCGAAGGGTAAAAATTAGATGGCGAAGAGGAAGTTTGAAAAGTATCAGGCCCTATCAGATCGGATAAGTAAACTAGATATTACCTATGTTCATGTTTCACATTCTCCTGATAAATGCTCACTTTTTTAACATTAACTCCACACGGGAGGCCCTGAAGGAAATATTTTTCCATCGTTATCTTTGGGGATGCTGAGTGGAGTGTATTTTTGAGAAATGGAAGAGGTGAACCTGGGTCTTGAAGAATCCTATGTTGTAAGAGGGAGTCGTATAAGCGAACCGTTCTAATGTCAACGGTGTACAAATGTTGGGTAATTAAATAATAACATTTTTATTCGCAGAAAGCAATCACTTTGTGGTTTGACACATTGAATAAAAATGGAATAATAAATTTGTAAAAGAATACAGATTTTATTTTATTTTTTATGACCGACCGGTTTCGCTTAGGGTAAGCATCACAAGGGTAAAAAATAATAACATTTGGAAATTTTCTATAATATTTTGAAAGATTTTATAAACGTATAATATTTTTGGAAAAAAAAAATATTTATACAAAGAAAGAAGAACATTTTATAATTCTCAAATAAAACTAGATCAGTTTTTAACATCAAAGGATTTTTTTCGTAATATGTACAGTGAAACAAAATATTATGAAAATATCTATGTGGAAATAAAAACATTTTTTTTTGTCATTATTAATTTTTATTATTATACCAAGAGGAGAGAACACTATTTATAAAAAAAAAAGTTTTTTTTTCTGACAGATTAAAAAAAAAAAGTAAGTACCTACCCATCAATAAAAATAAACCGTTGCAGTGTCCGCTTGTGGGGAACAGACTACGTCGGCCGTGGACTCGGTCTCGAGTCGGGGGCGGTCGGCGGCATTGCATCTAAGTGACATTTTATTATTTTACACATCCATATTTACTCCGGTCGGATATTGATGCGTCTGTTATCACCAGCGTCATCGTCCACATCCTTTCAAGGTTCATCTTTTATGGCTTCTCGTATCTGCGTGCTCTGTAGTTTGCTGTGGCTTTATGTATATAGTTTACGTATGACAGAAACTCACTTTAATTTGATGACTCAATGAGCCGCTTTCATGATTAAAAAAATAGACAGTTTATTTGTGTAGTTAAAGTGACTTAAATCAAATAAAATGTGAGCTCTCCAGATATCATCATCTACCATTTGACAGTTGACATTGACTAAAATCATCAAAGTTTATCGAGCCTGTTCGCTCCCTAGGTAAGCTTGTCTACATATCGATAAACATCCCTGAACATGGGAAAATGAGGTTTCGACAGTTATCAATAGTGGTAGATATTCTATATATCGCCCTGGTGAAAGACCACCACTCAGATACGAAACGTTGCTTAAAATGACTTTAGTCGTGTTTGGTGATCAGATTTGAATAGCCAGGTGCTTCCAAACTTGCCACAATTAGCATATAAACAATTTTTTATTTTATGTTGAATAAATGAGTTGTTTTTTATATGAGGCTGAAGGTAATGGGGAGAGAAGGAGATGGGGAATAGGAAGGTTGGGAAGAACCTGGCTATTCAGATCTGGTCACCAAACACGGCTAAAGCCATTTCAAGCAACTTTTCAAATCTGAATGGTGATATTTCACAAGAGCTATACTTAGAGTATCTACCACTCTGGAACGTGTCGCAAATATACCATATATTATTTTATGTCAATTAAATGTGTTATGACACATATTAATTTTGTAAAATTTATTTGCGCACGCCGGGTTCGAACCCGCGACCTCTGGATTCGTAGTCGAGCGTCTTACCACTCGACCACGGAGGCCGCCAAGAATGAATTACGAATACGTAATTTTGTTCTGTTAGATATCCGAATATTAAAATTATTATTTCTAATTTTGAAACTGTTAATTCGTGGTGGAACTCTATTCAAATGATTTTAATAATAGCAAATTTTTAAACTTTATTCCTCTATTTTTTATTTAATGGTCCAGTCTAAAGATGCCCGTCATAAGGTGAAACCGGTCAGGTTTCAAATAAAAAAATAGTGGAATAAAGTAAAAAAATTGTTATTATTAAAATCATTAGAATATTAAAATGTCATTGTCATTGGAATTTCCTTGCATCGACGTGTTTGAGAGTTGTGATAAACAAGAAAATAAAAAAATTGGATTAACATTAATTAATTTGCGGGTAGACGCATTTCATATCTGTGCTCATGAAAGGTTTCCTGTCCCATGATTCTTTGAAGTGTATTTTATGCCGACCCCATAAACGAGTAGGTACCTACCGACATCTACCGCTTTACCTCAATACCTCGCGGCCCAGAGCCCAAAGAACACTGACCAGTGACCGGTAATCCCGAGAGCGGTTTTCACAGCAATTAAAGAAAGTTTACCCTGGGCGCTTTATGGCGGGCGGTTTGTTGCCGGCCGTAATTTCCGAGTAGTAACACAATATCAATATTGGGTATACAAGCAAACGACACTCAAAGATATAGATATTACCTTTTTAAACCTACAAACATCATGGAAACATGCACAACATCATTATTTATTACTAGTTGTAACCCGTGAAAATTCACGGAATGTAACTTGACTTGCCAAGAAAAAATATTAGTCGCTTTAATCCACCCATTTCAAATATAGAATGATGTCTACTAAAATCTTAGAGTATATAGAGTGGTATCTATCCAAGGCAGTGTAGTCAGTTTTTGATGATTTTTACCGGACTCGGCGGACCTGGGCGTGGCTAAGAGTAAGGCTAGGGTATTTATACATCCATTCATATCACATATCGACAAAATGTTTTTGTTTATTAATATAACCCCTTTTTTACAGTATTGTTACCAATAAGAATATAGCATATAATCTAAAAAACCGTTTAGTTGTGTCACATTTAGTGGCATAATAAAAAATGTGGGCGTAGTCCCGCGGTGACCCAGGAGCCCAAGATCATCTCGACAGTGCATAGAAGCGGTGTATTATATTTGTTGTCTATTTCTCTCTCATGGTGTACGACGTAAAAACCCGGAGAAAGTGATTTATCGCAAGTTTGTATAGGTTGAGTAAAAAGAAGTAGCTCTCTCTCCATACCTTGTTACTCCAAGGGTAAAATACGTTACAGGTTACAGGTAGGTACTTTGTTAGGTAGGTAGGGATTTGAAGAGTTTATTTTTTTAATCTGTTAATAATTTCAACTAACATTAGTTCTAAATTTGTAAAGTTTACACTCGCACGTACTTATTCGTAAAGGAAATAATTTATAGTTATAATTTTCAGGAACATTAATAAGCTTGCATAGCTTATTTTGATCCTGTAAAGTAAAATTGGTAAAGGTGTATAGGTGACTTCCATCCACAGTAGGCTAAACTTCTCCTCGCACAGCCTCTGGAGTTGCTTCTCCCAACTTTGCCTGGGGCGGCCCACTGGACATCTCCCCTCTGGAATCGCACTCAGCATTTTCAGTGGAAGTCGGTCTTCTGCCATTCTTAGTACGTGGCCAAGCCACCTCAATTGCGACTTTTCTGTGAAGAGTAGCGAGGGTTCGATGTTAAGTTCATCTCGAATCGTCGAGCTACTAATTCTAACTCCTGCCACTCTGTAAATCTCATTTCGGCAGTTGGGATGTATTTTCTCGTTCATCATCCAAATATGATGACCGTATGTAAGGGTGGGGCAATACACCAATTTATATATTTCTAACTATGTTTCGATACATAGCTCCGCTTTCCTTATCACTTATCACATCACTGAGCTGTAAATATAACTTAGCTCTCCATTTGCCGCACCCTAAGAAACTTTATTTTCCCTAGTGGTTAATAAACTCATCTCCCATAATTAGTTTCCCTAGTGTCAATAAACATATCTCTAATAATTATGTTTGCTAGTGGCCAATAAACACATCTGCCAGAATTATTTTCCCTACTGGTTTAAACACATCTCCCATAATTATTTTCCCTAGTGTTCAATAAACATATCTACCATAATTATTTTCCCTGGTGGTCAATAAACACATCTCCTATAATTATTTTGTCTAGTGGTTATCAAACATATCTCCCATAATTATTTTTCCTAGTTGTTAATAAACACATATCCCATAATTATTTAACCTGGTGTTCAATAAACATATCTCTTCATAATTATTTTCCCTGGTGGTCAATAAACACATCTTCCATAGTTATTTTTTCTAGTGGTTATTAAACACATCTCCCATAATTATTTTCCCTAGTGGTTAGTAAACACATCTCCCATAATTATTTTCCCTAGTGTTCAATAAACATATCTCCCATAATTATTTTCCCTGGTGTTCAATAAACATATATCCCATAATTATTTGCCCTAGTTGTTGATAAACACATCTAAAACTAACTAACTAACCATCACGCCGTTTTCCCGCAGGTGTATGCAGATACGCCTGAGGGATCTCATTTCTACAGCATTCAGTCTATTTTCATCCTTCATCTGCCAGTTACATGCCTCACTGCCATCATACATCAGGGTTGGTGTAAACACTCCATTGTGGACTGCTAGCTTCGGTTCTTGGGACATTTTTTTTGCGCCAACAGCGTTCAGTCATCCATTTATTTATTTATTTAGCAAAGATCTCATAAAAACAGTTGCTCACCAAATAAAAGATGACATTGAAAAAAAAAATTAATGGAGTTTCTTGCTTTTCCGCAAACACAACTCCCATAAATGTTTTATTAGTGATCAATAAACACATCTCCCATAATTATAATATTATTTAATGACTGATTATAACTCTTTGGTGTACCTATATACAATACTCTTTTTTCAATTTATAGCCATTCTCTACCAGCCCTAAAAACTCAAAAACGTTTCTAATAATATCTAAAATTTGTTGTTTTTTAAATTGTCTTTCAATAAAAACAAACCAACAAAACCTTTTCACTTTCTACACAAAAAGTGGGTAACTATTGTAAGTAACCCACTCACCCAAAAAGGTTTTGCTTGTAATCCCACACTGATATCTTATTGTCGGCTTAGTTCTTCGGGTTTACGGGGGATGGTCGTAAACACTTTACGGTTACCCTTATTGTACGGTGCCGATATCAACGTCTGGGCAAGCCAAAAACCTCGAGCGGAACCTTTGTGACAAAATCTCAATTTTTTTAAATTACGTAAGTACTACTGCGACTTGTAATACCAACTAACCCCGCAAAATAATTTTGAAGAAGCTAAGAATAGTAAATTTTGTTTCGACACATTTTTAAACCAGATTGCATTTAAAACTCTGTCCGGTCATCTCGAGGTATTAGACAAGGATGGGGTAACACTTTCGCATTTGTAACAAAAAAATCATTTGTAAACTTACCGAACAACAAATCAATTAAAACTCTAGTGTTCATGAATGCAATGTAATGGTTATTCATTACTTAAAGGCAGATAAAGCAGTCCATTGAATGGGTAGGTCCCTTTATCTCCTATTAGTTCCATATCGTGGGAACACTGACCAGAGTTGTATTTAATTGAATCATGATACTGCATTATTACGGCGATGATCGATTCGTAACGCACCGCGAGAGCAAATGCTAGGCTTTGACTTGCTCTAGCAGCTCGAGGAGGAAATTATTATTCGTGGATAAGTAATTACCTGCCCACCGATCTTCTCCGTGGTGAGGATTTATTATTCAATACGCAGAAACAGATGCAATTGAAACATTATGACCAAAACTATGTAGTTCGAGATTCAATTAATATTATAATATACCAACCTATTATAGATATCTGTGTGATTTTTTTCGTAGTCCTTAAGTGGTTACCCTAAGCCATTAGCGTTCAATCAACGCATTTTTTGTCGTTTGGAAACTAGTAAAAAAAATATTAAGATATTATTTTAGTAACAGTAGGTAGGTACATACTTACAACTTCTAAGTAGGTACTAGCAGCAGCGTGAATTGACTCTCGATTCTTCCGATATTCGGAGTTTTCTGAATACATTTTTTAAGCTCGATATCTACACGAATACTTTTGTTGTTTGAAATAATTTTTAATTTCATGAAAAAGGCACGTTTTCAGTGTACCTTTGCTTAAAAAGAGAAAAAAAAATCAATTGTAAAATTAACAACAATATCCGGCTCGAAGGACCAGAATCAAGAACTCCCACTTTCCCTTTTGGTTTCCCTTTTCTTTTTCATTTCCAATAATCTTTCCACATCCATAATTAGACACTACCATCGAGTAGTATAGTTTATCTTTTACAGTCCACTATTTTCCGAATTCATCTGAAGCTAGAAACACATTCGGTGTTTTATCGCAACTTAGGATCCAACACCCTTTATGTTTTACAAATTGTCAAAAATCGCTATTTTTTTTCTCCATACAATTACTACCTACCACACAAGTATACAACCCTTTACCCTGAATGTATTTAATCTTACGGTCAATTTTCACTTCATCTTGGAGATGTCGATGTTAGATAACTCGCGCTGGTGCCCCTACTGCTGTAGATTTCGATACGGTGCCGATTTAACAGAGTAATTTTAAAAGCATTAGATATACCAGTCCGGCAATCGCTGAAGATTTACGATCGAAAATTGTTTTGTAATTCCACCCTTCGTTGGGCTGTGTAATCCATCCGCAGACCGAAGTGTGTGTATATTATCAGACGAGTGAAATGAACCGGTATTGCCCGCGGTATCGATAATAGACGCCGCAAATCACTACCCTCCGCGGTGGGGCCGCGCGTGTTGCTGACGGGAATTAATAACACACGACATGTGGCGGTATTCACTTACCCAACTATGCATATAAGACATGGATATGCCCTACCTGTGGGCATGTTCGATCACGGACTCTGAGAGGTAAGTCTCGCAACTTGGCGACTTGGAATATAGCAATGCGTGCTGGACAATTCGACACATGAGAGATGAAATTAGGCACATTTATTTAGGCCTGTTCAAAAGAAAAGGTGATTTAAAATTTTCGCGGGCTGTGTACATTCGATTACCGATTTTTTTTGTTATTATGTTGGTACACATATGTTTATCATATGTTAGCATTATCGGTCATTTTGGATTAGTGGTTTGTTTTTGACAACTGGAAAGGTTAGTCACGTTTTTGTGTGTTCTTCGATTTTTTACTTTTGAAAAAAATAGATCAAAGAATATGTATTAAATTTTGCGTTAAAAATGGAATAAAGTGTTCAATTATAAACATATGTGTACCAACATAACAAAAAAAAAACGATAATCGAATGTAAACAGGCCGCGAAAATTTAAAATTCACATTTTCTTTTGAACAGGCGTAAATAAAAAAAAATATAAAGTGTGCGGTTATATATACATACAGAGGGAGAACAAAATATAAAATAAAATAAAATAACAATGAGAAAATAGTAGAATAACATTTAAATTATAACAAAGGAACGGAGAGAAAGACTTTTATTCATCTTATCCAATGACAGGCGCTGCTGAATAATGATTGAATCCCTCATGTCACCCATTAGCTAACGGTGCACAGTGGCCAGCATAGTAACATGTGGGTGGGGTTGAGGGGAGGGGGTCGAAACCGATATTTTAAATTGACTAAATAGCAATAATAAACAACGATTGGTGGAATTTACTACACCTTAGTCCCTGGAACTATTTGTCGTTCGTTAGTTTGATATTTTCTTAAAATGAGACATTTACGCGTTTCTTTTTCAATGGTGCAGGGTTCAACATTTCCATGAATTCTTCATTTTTTTATTAATTACGTGGAGTAATGTCGCGATCCTGGAAACTAGATTGCCGTTTGTCAAAATATGTAAAATTAGGATTATAATAAACTTTGAAACACAGTCTCTTTATTATAATCCCGCGCCCTTGAGGTGATTTTTCACAAAAACGGCGCTATACAAATTATCCAAAATATTAAAAAAATATATTATATTTTGAATATATTTGTTTGAAGCAAGGTTTACAATAAGTATATCACGCCGTTTCACCGCAGGGGTAGGCAGAGAGGACGGACCGCCATACAACTATCTCTTGGCACACACTCCTTGCTTCATTTACATTCATACATCGTCTCATACATACTCTTCTGTTATTCTGACTCTTCACATGACCCGATTCAAGTATCTGATTTACTTGATCGTGCCATGTCTTTCTCGGCCGTCCTCGACTTCTTCTTCCATTCACTTTCGCATCATATATTTCATATATTCTTTTCACACTCCTTTCTTCGTTCATTCGCTCTACACGCCCAAACCATCTAAGCGTCCCTTTCTTGATCCTATTCATTACGCTTATTATTTGCAATTTCATGTGAACTAGTGAAAGCAATGGCAGAAAACCATAAATAGATATTTAAAAAATCATATTTATAATTTTATGTTAAAAGTATGTCTATCTGTTAGGACCTGCCAGGTAAGTATGTTCCTGTATTTTTTTATTTTTAAACTAGGAATTAATATCAACTAGAAAATAAGATCTGTACAGCGCCCTTGAGGTGATTTCAAATCATCCAAATATTATTATTATTGAAAGTTGTTAAGGGTATTTTTTTATGCAGCATGTATTCACAAAGTTTGAAATAGAGCCTTCAAATGAAGAGATGGCTGATCAGAATTATTGCATAATTGATTACGTCATACCATTAACCCCTTACCGCATGGATTTTTTGAACCTTCCAGAAAAATTATATTTGTTTAGAAATGTATTTAGTATCATGTAAAAAATAATAAAAATATATTTTTTTAAAGAAATGCAAAATATTTATTATGAATGTTTTGTTTCATATTTGGCATTACATGCAATATGGCGAATAAATACAATATTCCCAAATTTGTCACACTATGCATTAAAGGTATACCAACCACACCAAAGAGTAGAAAAAAAAAATCCTAATATTTTTTATTACTTCTAAAATATTACAAAATAATTCACACGCAGAACAATCACAACCACGCTCGTTCACGAAATGGCCGAAATGACAACTTATTGACGCGACTGTAGTTATTAAAAAGCTCGTAACTGGCAGCACTGTTCCATTTATGATAAAAGCTCTCAGTGAGGAATTAGCTGAAAATAAAATACGTATATGGCCCACATAGCCCTTTATGATGATAACATTCTAATGTTCCAAATTTTGAACAGTATGCGGTAAAGGGTTAACGCTTTTCATGCATGCCGAGGGACGTGAATTTCTTGACCGGATATACCCGCTGGTCGGAAATACCACCTTCGACAACTATAACCATAAGGAGAACAGGGCAATATCTAAACAAGTCACGTGGGAACTTCAAAAGAGTTATGCCTACATAAAAGGCTGTACATGAATGTATGATGCGTTTTTTAATGATAGACGGATTAATTTAAATTGTTATTAATTTCAAAACTGTTGCTCGGTAGATTGCACTATTATGAATTGTAAATGGCCTATTATGCCTCTTTGATTGATTTAAAATAATATTACAGAATAACCCATTTGAAATGATTATTAGAACTTATATCACAAAGCTAGAAAATACTTAAGGTATACATAGTTAAAATACTATATACAAACTCATAGACTAACTCGAAATAAAGTTTGGTACTGTTTCATGCAGTCCGCGTGAACCTATTACACCCGTTTTTTTTTTAAATAGAGAATACCGCACTAGAGTTCCAACTGCTCCCAACCGTCTGGAGCCAGTTAGACTAAGGCATCCCCACTTGGGGCTTATTGTGAGGATGAAGGTAGTGGGAAAGGGAAAGTGATGGGGAAGAGGAAGGTTGGGAAAAACCTGGGTATTCAGATCTGGTCACCGAACACGGCTAAAACCATTTCAAACAACGTTTCAATTCTAGATGGTGGTCTTTCACCAGGGCAATACTTAGAGTATCTACCCGTTTCAATTATCAGAAAGAGCCTCACGCCTTTTAAATGTAATTAGGTTTTTAGTAAGAATATTATTATTATTTTCGTTATCCGCGATGGCGATAAATATATGAGTTTTTTTTATCGTTTTGCCTATATTGTAGTTGACATTGCCTTGTTAACCCAAAACTAATCTCGTCACATACAAGGCATTTATTTTATACTTTTTATTCACTCAGTTTCATCTTTAAGAGACAGATTTTATTTTACAGAAATATAGCTTTTTTTTTTTTTTACATGAATACCGCACAAGAGTCTCAACTGCTCCCAACCGTCTAGAGCCAGTGAGACTATGACATCCCCAAATTGGGTATGTTGTGAGGCTGAAGGTAGTGGGGAGGGGAAGGAGATCGGGAAGAGGAAGGTTGGGAAGTACCTGGCTATTCAGATCTGGTCACCAAACACGGCTTAAGCCATTTCAAGCAACGTTTCGATTCTGAATGGTGGTCTTTCACCAGGGCGATACTTAGAGTATCTACCACTCTGGAACGTGCCGCAAATATACTTGTTATTATTTTTATATGAATTAAATGTGTTATGACACATATTAATTAAATACAAGTTATTGGCGCACGCCGGGTTTGAACCCGCGACCTTTGGATTCGTAGTCGAGCGTCTTACCACTCGCTTGATTGTCTGAAAAATATTCGGCAAATTTTTAACTTGTCACACAAATATATACAACATTTTTTGTTTGTTTATCAACATTTTACTAAGTAGATATATCGTTGGTATCGTTACCGTGTGACATTTGATAAAATTATTTAAGATTGGTTCGGTTTTCATTTTTTTTATTTGTCACTGGCAGCAGCTTACGGTTTTTATAATGTAAATAAGTATTATTTTATGGTAGAAAGATATGTTTTGACGCCTAGTTTGTGTCTGTTTGTGGTTTAGTGCCTGTCTTGACAGTGTGCTCGCCCACCGATCTTTTTGACAACAGAGACTTGCCGGAACTGTGTGTCAAAGCACGGTCCGGCTCGATTCTGCCGCGCAAGCAGATAAACTACCTTTTTCAAGGCAACGTGTTCATTTTACTTCGCCCAATTCGATCCCGCCTCAACTGCCTTTATAAAGGCATCCTTTAACTTTTGCAACTGTTTCTAGCTCCATCCTGGCTCCACCCGGGATGGATCCCAAATCGGCCCCCCGCCTGAAGCGGAAGCAGGGATACTCGAGGCTCCTGGGCCGTATGCGCCCGGTGGCAGCCTCGGAAGCGCCGATAGAGGTGCCGTTCGGCGCCCACCAGGTCCGCCAGGACACGGAGTTGGGGACGGTGACCTTCACCATCCCCAAGATCGTGTCCCAGCGAAAGCTTTCGGAGTCTGCGCCTGTGGCCGGACCCTCATCGGCGCCCCAAGACAGGCCAGCAGGAGCAGGACCTGCCTCGGCCTACAAGGCCCCCCCCCGCCCCGTCACGTCGATGGACACGACGGCCGCGCGAGATGGATGGCAGACGCCATCAAACCCGAAGAGGTGTCACTCACCTCCAGTTCCCGCATTCAGTGTGAAATGCGGGAACCGTTTCACGGCGTTACCGGAGGTAAGCGAGGGCGGCGGCCCGAAAACAAAACGTACTCATCCTAATATTCCAAAACCTCTGTCCACAGGTGCAGCAGCCCCGAGGACAGCCAGGGTCCCTCCAGTGGTGATGACCCTGGGCACCCTGACTCACGGCCAAGTCACAGACGCCGTGCAGAAGCTCCTCGGTCCGGGGAAAACTTTCAACCTCCGGTATAACCGAGGCGGCACGGCGAATATCTTCGTGAATACGCTTGAGGACCACAGGACCCTCACCAACGGGCTGCGAGCGGAGGCGCGCAGCTTCCATACGTTCACCACCGAGGCGGAAAAGATGAAGAAGGCGGTGATTCGAGGACTGCCCAGGGTTGAGGTGGACCTCATCAAGGAGGATCTGGAGGCCCAGGGTTTCCCGGCCAGTAAGGTCACGATGATGACCTCGGCCCACGCGGAGTATCCGTTATACCTGGCGCACTTCGGCCAGGATGTCAACATGGGGCTCCTACGCGCGGCGCTGCGCTACGTCTGTCACTGTAAGGTGACGATCACGCGCTACAGAAGCAAGCACCTGCAGCACGGGACGCAGTGCTACCGCTGCCAGAACTTCGGGCACGGCTCGCGTAACTGCAGCCACGCAGCCAGATGCGTGAAGTGCCTGATGGAGCACGCCTCGTCAGAGTGTCCGAAGGTGACACGGGACGAGCCAGCCGCATGCTGCAACTGCGGAGGCCCCCATCCGGCCAACTTCAGAGGATGCCCCAAGCGAGTGGCATACGTCGCGTCGCTGCAACCGCGTGCGAAGCCAGCGCAGCGCCCGGCCAACAGGCCCGCCGCCCCCCGCGCCGAAGCCACGAGGACGGACTCCCGCTCGTGGGCCAACGTGGCAGCAGGCGTATCCGCCGCTCCCGCCCCTCAACCCATGCCCTCCGCCCGGCCACAAGTCGTGCGAGAAGCGCCCGCGTCTGCCGAGGATGACTTGGACATCATGTCCCTCCTTCAAGGACTCCTGCGCGTCCGCTCGCAGCTCGCCCGCTGCACCTCCCGTACCGAGAAGATGATGATCCTGATGGAACTCATCACCTCGACCATCGATGGATAGTGTAGTGAAGTGCCTAATCTGGAACGCTTGTAGCGTTCGCTACAAGATTGACGAGCTGCTCGAACTGGTGAGTCGCTTACACATTGACATTATATTAATTTCAGAATCGCATTTAGTTCCCGATACGACATTTAGAGTGCCCGGCTTCGAAGTTCACCGAGACGACCGCCAAGGAAGAGGAGGCGGAACCGCTATCTTCGTTCGTGATACCATCTCAGCCACCAGAGTACCTACCCCGAGACTGCAGCATACCGAGGCCACAGTCATCAGAGTCGACATAGAGGATAGAGCGCACACCATCATCGCTGCCTACTGTCCTTCCCAAGCCGCGCTCACCAGAAGGGACCTGAGCGCACTCACTAGTATGGGCCCAATAGTTGTAATTGGAGGCGATTTGAACGCCAAACACAACTATTGGAATAACTATCGTGGGAACGCGAATGGAAACGCGCTCTTCTCACATATGCAGACTCACGACTATGACGTCATGGCGCCGGATAGACCGACTTACTACGGGAAGCATTTGAAGTACCCGAGCACGCTAGATATAGCGCTCGTGAGGAACGCGAGGTCGATCTCGCCACTTCAGACGCTGGACGAGCTATCGTCGGACCATCTACCGGTGTGCTTCACATTGGGGGGTACCACAGTCAGGAGCCAGAGGAAGCAACGAGACTTCAGAGCGGCCGACTGGGATGGCTTCAAGAGAGATATCAACGAGCGGATCTACCTGTCATCGGATACTCTGCGCTCGGAACAAGAGATCGAAGAAGCTGCGGGCACTCTCACACAGATCATACAACAAGCTCAAGATACACACGTTCCCCTCAGGAAAGTGACACCATTCACGGTCAAGCTTCCCGACTACGTCTTGTCGCTCATCAGGGAGAAGAATCGCCTGCGGCGCACCTACCACCGGACGCGCGATGCATTCTTCAAATCGGCGCACAACGTCTTGCAGCGTGAAATCAAGCGGCAAATAGCGGACCTAAGGAGCCAGCTCTGGACGAGCAAAGTTGCCTCGCTCTCACCTCGAGACAACTCCTTATGGAGGATGGCAAAGGCGCTAAGAAGCCAGGACAACGCGATCCCTCCGCTCAGCAAGTTAGACGGCACGGGGCTCGCCCTGTCGCACGAAGAGAAGGCAAATGCGCTCGCGGACGGATTCGAGAAAGCTTACACAGCCACGGACGGGATGGAAGACGCAGAAACCGATCAAATCGTGGCTGAGTCACTACGAGAGCTGAATCTGTCCGCGCAGACCGACTTGGCCGATATGCATCTCAGCACGCCGAGCGAGGTGGCCGGGATCATCAAGCGACTCAAGACAAACAAGGCGCCGGGAAGTGACCAAATACACAACATTTTACTCAAACATCTTCCTCAGAGAGCCATCATATACACTACAAAGCTGTTCAACGCTTGCATCATTACCGGACACTTTCCCTCGCTTTGGAAAGAGGCGACAGTTTTGCCCTTCAACAAATTGAACAAGGACAAAACCAAGCCGACGAACTACCGTCCGATCAGTCTACTATCGACGATGAGCAAAGTGTTTGAACAGGTTATACTCAACCGGCTCGTACCACATCACGACTCCAACGCGACTCTACCAGACGAGCAGTTCGGTTTCCGGAAGAAGCACTCCACTACACACCAGCTGACCCGAGTAGTGGAATTCGTCTCGCGAAAATTCAACGAAGATCGCTTCACCGCCATGGCGCTCCTGGACCTGGAAAAGGCTTTCGACACTGTGTGGACGGACGGTCTGATACACAAGCTGTACGCAACCAAGACACCGGTCTACATAGTACGCCTGATAAGAAAGTATCTGACAAGCAGATCGTTCAGAGTCGCCTGCAGGGGCGCCCTCTCATCGTCACGTGGGATACCTAAAGGAGTGCCACAGGGAAGTCTTCTCGGCCCGTACCTCTTCAACATCTTCACGCACGACGTCCCTTCAGACGAGAGATGCGAGAAAGGGATCTATGCAGACGATCTCACTCTCTACGTCGCATCGCTAGATATCAACATGGCGGCTATGTACCTACAGCGCGCGCTCGATCAGCTGGCGGCCTATTACAAGAAGTGGCGCCTCAAGCTGAACGCCGCCAAGACGGAAGCCATTACGTTCACAAGAAAACGTGCCATCACAACACCTGATTTCCAGATGCAAATGGAGGGACACGACATTGAGTGGAAGGAAGAAGTGAAGTACCTCGGCCTCACCATGGACAGAAGACTGAACTGGAAATCCCACGTGATCAACACGCAGAACCGGGCGAGGAAAGCGATCGGGGCCATGAGGCCAATCTTCAGCAGACGGAGTCCACTACCTCCCAGATCCAAACTCCTGGTATACTATACACTTATTAGACCTGTCATCACATATGCTATTCCCGTCTGGAGTAGCATATCACACTCTACACACACCCAGATCCAGTGCATTCAGAACTGTTGCATTAAAATCATTTTTAACACTAGACTCAGAACAAATCTCAAACGATTACACTCTGAAAAAGAAATACCTACCTTGTTCGAACACACACACCGCCTGACCGAGCGCTTTTACAGTTCACTCAAACACAACAAGAATCCACTCATCAAATCAATCGGTCAATACGATTCACTTTGCGATTTCACCTTCCGATACAAACACAGAATGCCGAAACACATTTTGTTAGATTTAAATTCAGTTTGGCATATTCCAGACATGGACGAGTATTCGTAATAGGTACTTTCCTATCCTAGTTTCCGATAGGTAACTCCCATTACCTATCATAATTCCAAGATTCCGATAGGTAACTCCCATTACCTATCCACCCATGTTTTGCTATAAATATTTATATGTATGTATATTACTATATTCCCATAATTATCTATGTACACAAAAACAGACACACACCCAACACCACACAATGCAGGGCGTCAGATATGACGTCACTGAAGGCCACAATGTCTTCATGCTGGGCATGTGGCCGTTTCCACCTGTATAGGGTTTTCTATGGTTTTCCCTATTACCGCGGCGAATGCGGTGGAATTCCTAAACAAAGGCCATAGCCGACCCCCCCCCCATCCTTACTCAACACAAACACACTTATGTATATATGCCGTGGTGCTGCTGAGTAGAGAGGGAGAAGGCATTCAGTTGACCCATTAATATCATGCAATTTTTGTAGGGTTTTTGCAAACATATTTTTTCCCTACGTAAACTCCTGAACTTAAATTCAATAGTCCGTAAATGCATTTTTTCACCCACATGAGGTAACAAAGTAAGGCGCAATGCGCCGTCCTATTGGTATAAGGGACAAGAGTTAGAGTTAGAATCAGTAACTTTAAATGATTCATCACTTAATGATAAATAAGAATCTAGAAAATCGTTCAGGCTATCATGGGCACAAATCTGCAACGAGCCGGTTAAAAAATACGGTGACAATGGATATGGAAGTGGGCTCTCGGACCACCGAACGGTAAACAGCAGTTAGCAGTACGGTGTATAGTAGGGTGAGTATTGACGGGCCACCCCACTAGAAATAGTAGGGAGATTTTAGAGTTATCATTATCTTGGAGGCATAAAAAAAGTTGTCTATGGTTATGTAGATTATAACCGCATTTTAATTTTTTAGATTCAATTGTAATTTTGGCTCTATACTGAGACTCGAATATGTGATCATTAGAGTGTTTCACCAGTTTTCCAAATTACAAAAAAAAATCGCACTAAAAATGCGTTATAATGTACTAAAATAGACAAATAAGAAAAATCATGTGAATACACTTAATAAAAGAGGTACTAAGTGCCTAATAAAAGTTAAGGATGCAGAAAATTGTTGAACAGGTTTTACACATTTTCTACATAATCAACTTTGTTTTAGCACTTAGTACCTATTTTGTTACATGTATTCCTATTTTATTTGTAAAACATGTAACACAATTTTTTTGCATACTTTACTTTTTTTTGGCACTTAGTTCCTATTTTATTACGCGTATTAATGTTAGAAATATTCTGGTTGAGAATGTTATACCTATGATGTAACTGTGCTTTTATTTTATTTAACCTTTCCGTACCTGAAAGTAAAAATCAAACGACCCGAAGAGGGGTAACGTAGTTACCCCGTTTGATTTTACTTATCAAAGCGTTTTCATGACATAATCTTTGATAATAATTTAATAGGAATACTTAGATAGAAGTATTTTCATAATATTTCGGCAATTTTTATCTAATATATCGCTCAAAGCTCTCGTTGTTTTAGTAGGTATGCGAATGCGCAACTTTTGGGACTTAGACAAATCAAAATTCGTAAAAAAACACTAACGGTCCATCCTACTGTACTGTGTTTACAAAGAAAAGATTACAAGGATTGTAAAGACGTGTTTGCAGTTTACTGGGTTATTGTACCGTGTCCTTTTGTCCTTGTTCCTTGGAAAATTTACGGTGTACCTATTAGAGTTGTGTGTCAACCAGTGTTAATGATAATAATATTTTATTTTATTTGGCATTCGACACAAAAGCGCCATCAGCCTTTTTACATGCGATACATAGTTTTATAAATATATGCAAACAATTTTATTTTATATGTATGTATTTATTTGTATTTTATTTTTTAAAATTACAATACGTCATGGTTTCGTTATGTAGCGACTGGTTCGAGTGCAGTATGCAGAGTTGTTTTAGGCTGCAGCCTGAAGGGTAAAGATGACTTCGATGATAGCTAACTTCTGATAGGAAAGAACACCAGAAGAAGAAGAAGAAGCTTTAGGTACCGAAGCTACATCTTTTGTAGGAACATGAACGATAGGGTCGAAGATTTTCATAAAACGGAACGTTGTTCCGGCTTGACCCGGTTGAAATCAATCAATTTAATGATTATAACGTACTTCGAAATTAATGCTATTGTGAGGCAAGACAAAATTAAGCTAACCTAACCTAACAACCTAAATACAGAAGAGTAACCTATGCTGATAAATAAATGGATTACTTTTATAGCGCCGTTTTTGTGGGAAAATCACCTCAAGGGCGCTTTACAAATTAATTTATCTAACCTATAATTTATCACTTAAGCTTATAACTAAAAACTTACAGTTAAGATTTATTACTAATGGCTTACAACTAATATTTTCAACTAGTGACTTACAATAAGGACTTATGGCTTGTAACTTACTACTGAGTATAACTTATAATAGTACTGGCTTGTAACTTACTACTGAGTATAACTTATAACTGATAATAATAACTGTGAATTTATATAGCGCAGTTTTGTGATAGTTCACCACAAGTGATTCCATCCCAATAGTGGGTACCTAAAATTTTCTACGATTTTCGCGCTTTTCCAGAACAATTATTTTTTTATATTGAAATTGGAAATAACTTTAAGGCATTAATGCTTATGTTTTTTTTATCAATAATCTAATAACATAAATATGAAATAGAAAAAGACAGAAAATAAAAAGACAATGGTGACAACAATATTATTTATAAATTATTTTTAAAGTCAGACTTTTTGATCAGTGTAATATTCATGTGACTTGTTATATTCTTCGCTTCTCTCACATGGCAGGTTCCAACAAGAGCGGGCATAATCAAAACGAGATAAATCCAGAAAACCAAATTCGATAAGTATAATGATTTAATCTATTTGTCTGTAGACTTTTAAAATTCCTGCGAAGCTTTAGCGGCAAGATGAAAACACAATATTCCAAAAGATTAAAGTTTATTAGCGGCATTGAAAATTTAAGTCAACAGTACGACGGATATCAGCACGAGTCTCTCTATATGGACAATGGATAGGAATTTTTATTAATTAAATGGCGGGGATTCGCTAATTATTTTTTCTTCCAGTAGCTCCAAGATAGTTTTCAATGCTATGACCTCACCGTCGGTAAAAAAAAACTTTGCCATCTTTCTGGCCACCCACATCACATTGTGATACTTAACTTTTGAAAATCTTACCTTTTGTTCATTTCGACTTAATTGGTGTTACAAGCTCAAATAAGTCGTCGTGTGTTATTTATTTAAAACACACCACACTAGAAATAAATAGACTAGAGGCGTTCTCAAAAAAATAACTAAAAAACAATAACCCTTTATTTAAAGGTTTATTGTTTGGCAAGTGAAGTCAAATTAAAAAAAATATATAAGATTTCACTAAATATTCGACAAAATAAATTAAGAATTTACGCTGACGATATGCACAGATCTGACATCTAAAATGGCCTACGGCAAAAATGCGGGATGAAAAAAATAATGTTCGCCGCAAGGCGTATACGAGGGGCATAGGGTTGAATATGCTGTAGCAGGCCTATAAAGGTGTTCGGCCGAGGTGTTTGTTTTAATTAATTCTGACGAACATATTTATTTAATCTCAAATATTTTCAATAGAATATCTTTAGAAGTAACCAATGATTGCCTACAAAAAAAATAGTCTTTACCGCTCATATTATTGCTAAAAAACGATTTGGAAATTTCGAAAATTGTTTTATGGCAAGAATTTTAATGGTCAACGACAGTTTTTATTAATCTAAAATATAAATGACTCACATCTTGGAAAACATTTGATATTTTTGTTACAGATTCATCAGAATTAGTTGATAGTACTTAGATTAGTAGGTGCAATCAATGCAAACGTAGGTAATACGTTATACAAAGTCATACTTAAAACATAAGTAACTGTTAAAATTTTTTATATAAAATTATCTCGCGTAAACCTAGTAATTAACAAAACCAAATCTATTAGTAGATTAGTAGTTAGAATAGTTATCAATTGTAATTGATTACATTAGTAATAACTTCTCAATAAGTTTAAGTTCAATCTGGATATTTTTACTTATAGGTGGTATGTTAAACGATTCACTTTGCATTATACTAAAACGTTCTGAAAATGACTTTTCACAAAAGTATCCCCATATAAATTATAATAATATTCACAAAGAAAATAATCTAAGCTACTAAATCTACTATTTTGTGGTTAGCCACGCTTTACGGTTTTTTAACAGCTGAGAAGTTCGGATGATGTTTAGGTCGAGTCATTTTTAATTTAATTCAATTAAGCTATCATGTCGTATCGAAATGTCACATCGTTTAATGTGAGCTGACGGGTTTAATTATAATCATTTTTTGTAATACATTGAGGCTTTGTATTATGGTTTCTCTTAATAATGGGAATAGTAATATGTGTTATGAATTGAGGTTATTAGATTTTATTTATTGCCATAGGTACCATAATCATGTTTGAATTTATTTCTATAAACGACTGGAAATTTCATGTTGAAATTTCCCGTCATACAAATAAGCCAATGTAATGATTTAGTGACGGATTCTAGTTTTGGGCGGTGACATCCTCTAGCAGAGATTAGAGATGCGACTTGAAGCACACTGACGTCAGACATAATAATCTTCGCGTTCTAAATTTAAAATCATCGGCATAAATAAACAAAGGAATCTTAGCTCATTATTGACTAATGACATAATACATTTTGTGACTTGGAAACTGCGAATGAAAATATATAATGCAGAAAGTGGTTTTTTCTAAAAAAAAAAATTTTTTAAAAAGGGCAAGGAAATTAGCAAACAAAACAATTATAGTACTATATAAAAAATAAATATCACTTCAAAGGTGCTCCATTATAAAAATATGATAACTGGTATTTACATATTAACTGTCGTGGCCGCGAAAAGATTTATTCCACTGTTAAAAGTGTTTTAAATTTGATACCTACTTACATACGAGTATATACTCGTGGAATTCAATTACTAATTTCATCTTCGAGTAGATTTTGTTGCAGGACTGGAAATAAACCCTCATATTAGACCGGTTAGTAGCTGAGTGGACAGATGTGTCGAGTTTCGACCAGGCGTCGTGGCTTCAATATATCAAAATAATAAATAGATAAATCACGTAGAGCCATTTTTGTGAAAAATCATGTAAAAGGGAGAAATTATTGCTCTAATGACACAAATAATCTTGGATCAAGAAATGAAATCCAAACTTAATATATCTTTCAAACTACCACCGACTAAGAACTTATACGGACTTAACAACCGGTTAGTAGCTGAGTGGACAAACGAGTCGGATTTCCTTCCGGGTGTCGTGGGTTCGATTCCTCTGCTGGCTCTATCGTTGGACAAGCAATATTTTCCGCTTATTATGATGGCAGTAGGAGTTTTTCAAATATTTTAAGGTTATTCGTAACCTGGGAATGTTTGTCTTTATTTTAGTTTTTTTTTAAATCTCAGTCAAATACATTTTTCGCAAAATAGAGATTTATTTAAATACTTTGCAAGTACCCAAAACCCTCAACTAATGACTAGTTACATGTTTGAAACGACATGTTGAAAAATCTATGAATATTCTTAAAAGAGTATGACCTCCACAGCAAAAGAAAACCTCCGTGGTAATCTGAAAATCGTGTATTTTTTAAATAATAAACTTTTTGTTGTGGATATATTAAATCATTGAGATGGGTGTCCACTTGATTTAGCGGGCTGCGGTAATGGCGTCCATCAAGCCGGGAGACGAGATGATCGTACAAATAATAATAATGGTCTCTCGCTCTACCTTCGCCGCCCCCCTCTTCTCGCCTCCCATAGTCCCATTGAGCAAGGTGTGCGAATTGAGAATAAAAAGTGCAAAAACCGTAATTACTCTGGTTTTTATAGCTGCGGGACAACGGACAGAACACGGCATTGTAGGCCGAAGAGTAGCCGTGTGGTGTAGCTCAGTGGTCCCCAACCTATGGTACTGGGCCGCGCAAAAACATTTTTATAAAAATCTACATTCAATGTGTCCCCCGCACCCCCTTCCCCCATCCTCAGCGGGCCGTGGTAAAATTATCAAACGTTGACCGGTCCGCGGCGACAAAAAGGTTGGGGGCCACTGGTGTAGCTCATATAGCGGTGGTAGGTAGGTACTACAAATGGGTCATGTTCGTTTTCATCATGAAAAAAGTAATAATAATAATATTTGGATGATTTGTATAGCGCCGTTTTTGTGTAAAATCACCTCAAGGGCACTGTACAGATCTTATTTTCAATTATTACATATTAATTCCTAGTTTAAATAAGAAAATATACAGGAACATACTTACCTGGCAGGTCCCATCAGTTAGACACACTTATTAACTTAAAATTATAGTTATGATTTTTTTTTCCGATTTAGGGCATGGGAGTTAAAATAAAATAAAGTGAACCTACTGAATTTGTCGTACAGTACAGGATTTGGTTAAAATTTATATATCTAAAGGTGATTCGTCGAGAGACAGATTATGTTGAGATTCGTTTGAACGAATTTAAGTATATGAGAGTCTGAAAAGGTAAGTTTTCAGTTTGGACCGAAATTCTGTTGGGCTCGTTATACATCTTGATTATTATTGCAAGAATGACGAAATTTAATAGTGATTGTAAGAATGACAAAATTAAAAAAAAAAACAAATATTTAAACTTTTTTATTAATGTTAAACAAAATGATTTATTTTTATTTTTTATTATTGTACAACAGATATAAACCCAATAACAGTACAATGGAACAACAAGTAAGCAATTTCAAATTATAAAATTTTTAAATTAATAAGTTTTTTGAACTTTTGTAAATTATCTGAAAATATATCAAAATTTAAAGATGATGTATTTAACAGAATTATACCTCTTGTCATGCTATGCTGAGCCAAAACATCTGTCCGACCATAGGGTATTCTGAACATTGCATGATTTCTGCTGCGACAGTATTTTTCTGGTACGAATAAGCAGTAGCATGCCAAGAGGTATGGACAGTCGATTAAGTGATTTATAATTTTAAAGCCTATTGTCATGAGACCAGCATTGCGCCTAGCCTCTAAGCTTTGATAATGTGTTTGATTGTTGTTAAATAAATAATATCACTCAAAACAACGAGAAAGAGACGAGCTTATTTGATATATAGTTTTCACCCACAGTGCGAATAAATGGAAGGCAAACTTAAGTTAACTGTTTTTCAATAATATTTTATTTCAAATCAGATTTTGAGTTTAGACCAAGCAGCGATGCAATAATGAAGGGATACACATAGTTCTAAACAGAAAATACGATTTTTGAGTACCTACCTATGACAAGCACGCATCATTTTTAGTTTCTAGCCTTACTTCAAGGTACAAATAAGTACAAATCCGGGAGCAATTCTTTGGCAAATATGCGGTGGCTTTAATTTTAGTCTCCTATTTAACAATATCGACAGTTATCCCGCTTCTTTGCGTTAACGATGATTTAATAGAAATTTCATTATTGTTTAAATTTAACGTCTTTCCCTGTTTACCGTTTTGTTTGAGGAACCAATTCCAGTTCTTTTCACTTTCAAATCTCTGCCGACTAGTACTTTTCATTTTGGCGAGGCACCGGTTCCAGGTCTTTTCAATTTGAAATCTCTACCGACTAGTATGTGTTTTTTTCGACGAGGAACCGGTTCCAAAAAGAACTTCAATTGAAGTGTTCACTGCGAAGGGTTCATTTTAAAGAACTAGCAATTCGTGAAGCATTCACAAAACATTGAAGTTTTTCCCAACGCTAGTTAATATATTAGCAAAGTTATTTATCGATTTCAATGTAAGTGATTTCACACATCGTACTTTTGCTTCTCTACACCTTTACTATGTAAGGTTCATCTGCTGCATACATTCTCCGTTGATAGGTACTCTTCATTTATTCCCAAACCAGAAATGCAGCCGCCAAAACAATGAAAGACCAGAGGACTCATGAATTTGAATCATTCTTCGGCGTGAAATTGTTTTAACCTAGAATTTCAACAATACCTAAAGTAATATCGGTTGCCATTGCGGATCTTTTGTCATGCGATGTGTTGACTAACGTTATCGATTGCATTGTGAATTCAATACAATTCATAACCCCATTTTACAAGCATGTACCGACCAATTTCATTGTATTGTTAAATGAACCGATCGACGACTGTAAAATTCACGAAGCATTCACTTTTATGGGCATGTAGTACCTTCTTACCACCCACTTCTGATTATCAACAGTTATTGATGTGTTATATTCAAATAAAAGGGAATTCTTAGATGTTTGGCCTTTGATACTTGTTTTATTATGGCCAACACAATAATTACGGATGTTGGATTTCGAAATGATATTATGTTAGGTTCTTACCTTGATAATTTCTTTCGAAGTGTGAAACAGATGAAAAGAGCAGATTACAAAAACTGGAATTTCGTAACCGAAGAAAAAAACAGATTACGAAAATTGGAAATCAGTAACAGATGAAAAAAGCATATTACAGAAAACTGTAATTTTGTAACATGAAATAAAAAGGTCACTTTTTTTCATGTTGTGGTCAATTATGCGTTTATATCTTTTGTTAGATTTTTGGAAATCTTGAAAGTATTTGTATAACTTGTAAGTAGTTATAGCTATCCCAACCATAGTCAAGTCTAAGACAGAAGGTCATCACACAGATTGAAAGATGCGTTGCTTGCATACAGTTTGTTTCAAACTTCAAACTTCAAAAAAGAAAATTCTTGTGAAAAAGAATAAAAAACACTTTTAATCATTTTTATTTTTTTTAAGAACACACAATAAAACTTTTCGAATAACTGTAAAAAATCGATGATCGTTTGCACTTGTTGTCCCTTTCTCGCTGATAACAATAAGTAAGCGTAATTAACACAATATGCTGTTTCTCAGTGACGTTTGGCAAGGACATAGCTAACATATGCACCAATACACGCAATCCCAAGGTTGTGTTGTTTGGGTCAACTCTAAGTGCGTGACCTAAACTCTAAGTGCATTAAATTATTCACAGTTTAAACAAATGACGTTTTAGTTACAACCTACACCATTATATTAAAAAAAATGAAATTTGTTTTCCAATCTTATCCCCGGCAAATCGTTCCTCTCTCAGCGAAACAAGTAACTTTTATTCGTTGAAACCCGTTAGATCCGGCAAAGCTCTCATCCTCAATGCATATTATTAATGCATTAGATTTGCTAGTAAAAAAAGCATTTAAGTACAATCTGTAATATATTTTTTGACGGTTAGATATCCCCGAGCGCCTCCGGGGCTGGGTGGCCATTAAGATTAAGCCATAAATATCTTTTTAGCACCTACGCAGCCAACTTTATATAAATGCTCCCACCTTCAATGTATATTATCTTACTACTACGCTGGATAAAACATTTCCTAATATTAAATCTTGGAAATTGTGGCTAAAGATCATGCAGGGAAGCGGCAATCCTTGCCTAGAGCAATTCGGACAAAAATACAATCTCTTTTGCAAGCACAAAAAATGATTTTTTTTACTTGCAGTCAGGGAGTTCACTCGGCTAATTTGAGTTTCGCTCTATGGGAATTAATGTGTTTTAGAACAACATGTTTTCACCATTGTAATTAATTAATTAGTAGGTGCAATAATTAATTAATATTTAATGTCTTGTTCGTGATAATAATTACTACGCATCGTCTTAAAAAAAAGCTCAATTTCAACAAAACGGTGAAAATAAAGAAAAAGTTGAAAATTGAAATCTTCTCTATTAATCTGAAATCGGTTTTTAGTAAGCAGATGAACGCTCTAATGGTGAGCTCTGGCATCAAGAAATTTACACAGTATTTTTATTATTGAAATGTATAGGTCAGCAGAACTTTTTTCAACTTGCAAACTTCATTTCCATCACAAGCTTGCGAGCTCACCGTTAGAGAGTTTTGCTGCTTACTAAAAACAGATTTAAACGCCATATTGTTTTTTTTTTTAAATATCTACGTTAATTTCTATGAATGCTGACCTACGCATAATCATTGTTTTCAACTGTTCAATAAGAAAAAAGTTTCTTGAAACTCGAACGAAACCGGGATGTAACTTCTGGTTTATAAAATCTTTCATCGGTACTAGATACAGATAGGCATTCATTTAATATAAATGAAGTTAAACAAAACACTACTTTTAGATTAGTACCTGCCTACAAAGTGTTTGAAAAAGACTAAACCTTGAAGTTACAATATTTGGAGAGAGAGCTAATTATTTTTAACCAACCTATACAAATTCGGGATAAATCACTTTATCCGTGTTTTTACGTCGTACAACATGAGAAAGAAAGAGACAACAAATTTTCCCGAATTATCACACCGCTTTAAAAACTGTTAATTCGTGGTGGAATTCCATTTTAATGATTTAATAAAACAAATATATAACTTTATTCCACTTTTATTGAATAAAAGTGGAATAAAGTTATATATTTGTTTTATTAAATCGTCTTATGTGTCTTGAGTTTGCTGACTAAAGATAATAAATAAAAACAACATAACATTTTTTGGGACCTCTTCTAACCGCAACTAATTATTTACAGCACATTGCTAAAAAATAAATATTATTATATTATCCAGGAATATAACCTAAGAGTACTATTGTCATTTTTCCTTACGGAATACTGAGGCGATTAGTGGGGTTTGAAACCCCCCCCACCCTTTATATATACGCCCTACTATTTCCATAATTAAATATTTTATTATTTTACTTGAACATTTTATTTTTATTGTTTTATATATTGGGATGACAATTTACAATAGTTGTTTTTCAGCTACTTAAAACATGGTAATTTGGAAAATATAGTATCTACATGATAAGAAATAAATTGAACTTGGCATTTAAGAGTCACCACTTAAGAATGACGCTAAACTTTACTTTGTAGCATTCTAATACAAGCAATACTACAAATAATTTTCTAGAATTTTTTTATGGGTAGTTAAAAAAAAGTCCGAGGTTTTTAGTGAATACAATTTTTTAACTGTAATCCTTTAAATTCCATGAAAAAAACATACTAAAAGGTGCATTTTGAAAACTAGCAAAGGCATTTTGAACGTTTTACCTAGTATTCTAATTTTCATTTCATAAAGAATTTAAAAGAATTCTGTTCAAGAATTTTATTCACTGGAAACCTTAGACATTTTTCTAACTACCTGTATATAATTTGTAGTTTTGCTTGTACTAGAAAGCCAAAATGTGGGTATTTTTGAGTGCTGACCAAAGGTGATTTTTTTTAAAAGGATCTTTTGATGTTAGTGTTTCTACCATTAGCACCAATGCTGGGTATTGGGTGCTGCATTGTACTTATAAGTTTTTTTTATACATAAGCGGCTTTATAAGCTGGGATATTAAATGATTTTATATGTGACTGCCTTAGGGTTCTATTAATTTTCCTTTCTTCGAACATATGGACATAGTTGCATTGATGCAATAGGATATTTTTTAATAATAATTGCATCAAGTTGAGAACGTCAAGCTCCTTAAAATAGATATATTTTACATATTTATATTATGTATTTACTTACAAATCTATTATAAAAAAATAAAAAAATGCACAATACGTCACGGCACGATTAGTTTTTTAAAACAGGCATCTGCCTAGTTAGAAAATGTTGACTAAGTCAAAAATGTATTCACACGTGTATCGCATCTTACCCTCGACACAAGTATGTATTTTTATCCTTGTATAAATTTGGCTTATTTCTTATAATAATGTTTTGTATCTAACGTATTAAGAATATATAAATCTCATTAAATTCCGGCTAAAGCCTGATAGTAAAACCAGTAAGTAGGCATAGATAAAAAAAGGGTTTGTAATCAACGAAAGCGAGCTTTTATCTGGCATTGAGTTTAACAAAGTTATCAAGTCGTTCAATGTAGATAATATTGGTCAGGTGTTGAGGAGGTGGACACGTATCACCTCTAAAATGAAGTACCTGTATTCCGTATTGAGCGTCGAAGCCTACAAAAAAGATGTAGGCACAGATGTATGAGCGGAGCTAATCGTATTTCTGGTTTATGGCAAAAAAACCTAGAATACAATGTACATACTCAACTCTGTTGATAATAGACGTAAAACAGCGCTTGAAATAATTAGCGACGTTTATCATTTTAGAAACGGTTTATATTATATAACCGGTATTTTGTATTGGAAGAGTAATTAGATTTCGATATGGTCGTTCGGATGGATTAAATTTGGGATTAAATTAATCTTTATGATTTATAATGTATTTAAATCGTGTAAATCGAGTCCGTTGCAAATTTTTAGTGGGTAACCTTATAAGCCAAATGAGTTTTTCAGCGTGTTGTAATTTTCGTCTATCTGGTGTTTTATGTAATCAGCCGGGAGTAAAGTTTGCGGATGTTGATGGATATTAAAAACGATATAGGTTGGATTTACCTACAGAATGCGACTAATTGGCTACCTTTTACAAACTTTCATAGCATACCGATCAACCAATAGCTTTTATCGTCACATAAGCCCTCGGCTCTTGGCTCCAATAAACGGACTTTCTAAATCACAAAGGTAATAATTTCTGTCGGTGATACCCACATATCTCATAAGCTGACGTATTTTGAAAATCATTTATTTATCGAATAAATCTTACAAATACCTACGAGTACATTGAATTCCTAATGGCACGTAAGCCTCGTTTATTCTAAGTAGAATGTTTTTAATGTAGTTTAAAGTTATTTTAGAGCTTTGAAAAGCTTGGTATTATTAAATAAATAAATAAATAACTACTGCAACCAAGACAGGTTTCTTTAAATTCGACAGCTTTGTCTTATTCGTTAGATGTTTTATTCAAAACATTCTGGTATTGGTGGTGAAATCGTCACCGTAAGAGTTAATTGGTGTGAAAAATACCTAGCATAGGTGCACGGAGTAGAATCATCATATTATATAAGGTCAATTAAAGAAATCTCACCGCCGAACGAAAATGCACTTGGAGTAACATGAACGTGTCAAATTTCGTGGCAAGATGTTATTTTTTCATATCATTCCTATTAAATTATATCGAGACTCTGATTGCCTACGCACAGGGGTGTTCAAGACTAAAGATTATCCATTGAATTTATTGAAGTTAAATTCTCAGCATTAATATTGAAAATTTCATATTTATATACTTATATTTTGGTTAAGGTGTAAAACCGTATCAGAAATACAAACTTATGGTATTCGCGATGCTTTTAAGTTTCACAATATGTTTCGGTATAGTTATAAAATATTTGTCCTATCTGGGGTAGGGTAATGAAGCAGTAGCCTTTAGAATTTGTGGAAATAAAATAATACATTAAGAACGCAAAAACAAGTTTTTTTTTCAAATGTTGATATTCTAGCTTTTACCTAAAAAACATGAACCTTCTCACTCTTACTAATTTCGACATATATTCAGAAAAGTAAATAAAGTCAAGGTACACACTCTTGTGTAACCCACACAGAGTTATTTTTTTAACAGGGTAGGCAGTAGGAAAAACAGCGGATTAATTGATAATATAGATAGGTACCAACAAATATCACTGATTGCTATTGGATTTGTTCTGTAAAATTACTGCCAGACACTAACACAAACGAGCCAGTTGAACGCGCAACAGCTCACATCATACATATTTTGTGTAGTCTAGTGAACATAGAATAATCCACTCTGAAGTTGACGGCTTTTGACTATATGTCTTTTGACTATACTGCTTTTTTTATTAACTTAATTTCGCGCTTTTTTTGCAATAATTTCATATTATTTAATCCAATATTATAAATATTTTTATGCGAGTACGGCAGGGTAGGTTTATGGAGTGAACGCCTTTGACCCTACAGCCCAAGAGTACACACGCTGCTTGGTACGATAGGTAGTGACAAATGTCGTATTTAAAACTTCCAGATATACAAATAGCCAGTGCATCTCTTGTGCCACTATTCTTGGTACATTTTACATCGAATCCAGTCCTCCAACCACATCTCACCTTCTTCTTTGGAGCATTTCGAAGTTTATTGAAACATTTATTCCAACGCGCAGGCTTTATCTTTGGTTTCGAGTTTCTTGTGGCTTCCTCTTCTTGCAGTTTTTTTTTGTATTAGGATCATTCTTATGAAAGAATGACCAAAAAGTTTAGTAAGGATTGTTGATTTTTTTTTTACTCGGGCGTGGCTTGGGTTTTCATGGACACACCTTTTTATATCCATTCATAGCACATGTCGACATAATGTTTTGTTTATTTGTAAAACCACTTTTTCACAGTATTTATATCAACAAAAGTATAGGATAGGTATATCCTCAAAAACCGTTGAGTTATGTCGCATAACAAAACGTAGTGGGGGGAGTCGCCGGAGACGAGGGAGACGGAAAACATGCTAACATACCTAAAAGTGGTGCGATATTATGTGGCAACTTTGGTTGTCTCTTTCTCTCTCACGTTTTACGACGTGAAAACCCGGAGAAAGCGATTTATCGTAAATTTGTATAGGCTGGGTAAAAATATTTAGCTCTCTCTCCATATACACTCTTACTCCAAGATTATACCCATTATACATATAAAATAGTAGACAGTTCATAAAATAACAATATGATTTTTAAGATTCTCAGGATGAAACAAAACCCACCAATAAATCAGGAGCTAATTTCTGAAACAACGGGCGATAAGTTAGTTAAAATCAAACATATCGTTGGTCGTCCATCCGTTGAAAGCTTCTGATTCGAGGCGTAATAAAATATACGGGCATATTCACTCAGGTAGGTAGGTAGTAGATACTACCGCCGCCACCGCAAAGCAACTAATAACCCCGGTGAGGCGCTGGCCCCGACCGACAACAAATTATAAATTAGATAAAAAAGGCGAGCACACAAAAGAAGGAGGCTGGAAAAAAAGCAAAGAATATGACGACGGCCGAAAAAGATGTACGGCTAATAATATTATAAATGTACCATAGAGACGAGTCGCTGCGGACGAGGGAGAGTGGCGCATAGACTACGCAGACTATAGAGCAGAGTGGCTATAGAGTAGAAGGTAGGCACCGGGGAGAGGAGAGAACGGGCTCCGTGCAGGTCTGCTTTAGTGACGTATGGCTCACATCTCACATGCCCGATGCCCGCTACACGATTGCTGGACAGAGGGGTATTATTCATTATTTATAGCAACAATATAAATAATATTCAAGCAATGAAATAGAAAACGTTGATTGTTTTGTAGCTAAATACAGAGATGATATATTCAGAGTGATATATTCTCGATAAAACTAAAAGTTTATTTCAATTATGATGCTGGGTAAAAAATAAAGTTTTTTTAATAGTGATAAGTTCCCAGTAAAAATAAAAAAAGCCTTTGTGTAATTTTAGAGGTAAAATACCCATACTACCCACACATATTTTTGGGCAAAAGTAAGAAGGTAAGTAAACTCAAACAAGGTATATGCAAAAAGCTCTAAATTCCGAGGGAATATAATTCTCACTCAAATTCTTAGAGTAGTTCATTATTTGTTATTAATGTAATGACTAGATGTCGGATTATATCGTCGCTGGAAAGGCAAAAGGGCTTAAGCGACACTTTGCTTAAAATGAGTTAAACATGCAGTTCTGATCAGTTTTTTTTTCTGCATCGGAAGCTTTGACTCTCATCTGATTCTGAAGACTTTTGTAGCCCTACAATCAAATAAATATTTACCATTTGGGAGAACGCTTGAGTCAAGCGACACAAGTTCGGACATTTTTTTAGCTTTTTGTCGCTTCAGGTAACTCAGTGAGAGCATTGAGTTGCCTAAGATAACTTTTTTTTCAAAATTTAAGCAGGGACTGAAGACTTATGTATTTTATTGTTAATAAAATACTTTAAAGTGCTCTGGTGTAACTTTAACTTTCCGAAATGGCGCTTCAGACCTTTTGCCTTTCCAGCAACGATATGCATATTGGAAACTTTTTCTTCATGAATGCACATTGAGTCAGTTTATTCTTCAAAGTAACCTTTACAAGTTTGCGATTATTTTGTATGCACCCCCCCCTCCCTTCGCAAAATAAAAAAAAACCCAGAATTGAGAAAAACTTCCAGAGATTTCAGTTGTATACCAAAACCCCTAGTTTGGAAGTTATGGGAATAATCAAGTTTTAGCTTTTTCAATGAAACAAGCATATTTTACACCTTTTTCAGATTTTGTCGTATATTTTGGAATTTATTACGTTAGTGCATGTATTGGTATTTTTAGTGCATATTTCTGTTTTTTTAGTGCATCAAATCCGATGTCTAGTAATGACGAATATGAAATAAATTCAACATAAACTTGAGTCATTCCTCGGACGTGGTCTGTTTCCTTCACTTTTGATGGGTTGATTAAGAGAAGGAAATAATAATAAATGTTAAAATATCCGTGATGCCTCCCTGGCGGCATCGGTGTCTGAACATAATAGCGTCTGCTGGTAATTACCTATCATTAGGGCACCTCTGCGCTGCGGTGGGGCGTGCCGTGGGTCGGGGAGCGGGGCCGGGGCTCGGCGGAGCGGCCAGGGGGCGGGGGCGCGGGCTCCGAGCCGAAGGGGCACGCCGATGGGTGGTCGGAGGAAAAAGGAACCAACTATTTTTACGGGCGGTTGATGACCACTTTTGGATATTGTTTCAGATTTATCAAAATTAAAACTGTTCGTAATCCATCATATTCACCGAAATTTAAGATGAATTTATTAAAAGTTGAAATACCGGTAGATTATTTTCATATTATTTGAAAAGACACTAATAATAGTGTCTTTCACCGGCCATAATATTACAATATTTTACAGAAGTTTAGTTTGCCACGAATTACATAAAATCTGCGTTCGCCCTTTAAGAGAAATATTATTTACGTTTGAATTTGAAAAAAATATCTCTGTTTTCTAGTTAGCTGCACCATTTTGATTAAGTTCAATAAGTGGCATCCAAATATTGATATATATACATAGCTACCCAATGGTTATTAGACTTTTCACTCTTTTTGAGTGTCTTCAATCTGCCCCAAGCCACCGAGTGGTAGATGCAACTGGGAACCTTGTAAGTTGAAAATCCGTTTTCCGCAATGGACATTTAACGCGTTTCAATAATGGTGACAATTTTCTTAGCCACCAATTTCATATTCTGGCATCTACTGGAAAAAATAATTTGTTTATTATCGTGTTATTCGACCTTCTGGTTTAAATTGGTATGTTTAAGAAAATCATGCTAAGCTTTCTCTATAGAAAAACTAGTAAGGTTTACCTCTTAATTTTTCACCGAATCTCATCATGTTCTCTGGATTAGACATTAGACTCTACTCTTTACCACAAGGTATCTACTGACTGACCTACTGGTAAAGATAGTGGGAACAATATTCTTTAAAATTCAAGAATTTCTTGCAATGATTTTTCTCCACTTTGTTTTAATGATAGCCTCACGAGATAGGAAAGATACGGACCACACTGGGTAGGAACCAACTGCCGAACTACAGCCTACCCATCTGTATTCGACAATAACATTTATATATTTATTAATTTATTTATAAATTAACGGACTAAAGTCCAATTACAAAAATACATATAAAACACGAAATATAAAAAAGAGTAACAGAGAAGGAATAGCATATAAATTGAAATAGATGAAGCGATGACAAAAATAAGGCAAAATAAACATAAGAGAGAACATTCAAGCCATGGTCTAGTCAAATTTTTGGTAGAGTCGTAAAGCACGACGAAAATCATTTAGACTGCTACCAAAAATTTCAAGACCATGGCTTGAGTTAACAAGTCTTGACATTCTGGACATTGGAGAATTATACCCGTAATTAGTATTGTGATGATTGAGGAACAGCAATTCATTGTTTCTGAGTCTACGGCAAGGAATGTTGAACTGGATAAGTCGCAACAGAGAAGGTGAGTCAATAAAACAATTAATAATTTAGTAAATGAAAATTAAATCGATATATAACTCTCCTTGGCAAGAACTACATACTTTGATTTCAAATGGTTACGACGCTCATCTACTTCAGTCAGGCAGCCATTGCGAAAAAGATTTTCTTTAAAATATGCCTACAACAAAAAACATCGGGAAATACTACATACCTTGCACAATAAAGGTAGACGGTTTGTAGTCGAATTTTCGGGCATTTGGGAGCAGAGTCGAATTAAATATTTAGGCTCTCGGAGCACCCATTTTAAGTCATCTTTTATTAGAAAAAAATAGGATTTATACTTAGAGCAATAATATACAAGAGGTATAGCTGTAGATCGATCTGTAGTCAGTTTTTACTAGCTTTTACCTTTAAATAACTGACTCGGTTGGAAAAGGGAGTGGCTAAGACTGGGGCTACGGTATTTGTATGTCCATTTACAGCACATGTCGACATAATGTTTTTGTTTATTCGTATAGCCACTTTTTCACAGTATTTTTATCAATAAAAATATAGCATATAAGCAAATAAACCGTTTAGTTGTGTCAAGTTTAGTGCCATAATAAAAAATGTGGGCGGAGTCCCGCGGTTGCCCAGTAGCTTAAGATCATTGCGTCACTACGTAAAAGCGGGGAATTAAATTTGTCGTCTCTTTCTCTCTTATGGTGTACGATGTAAAAACCCGGAGAAAGTGTTTTTTCGCAAGTTTGTGTAGGTTGGGTAAAAATAATTAGCTATCCCTCCATATATTGTTACTTCAAGGATTTATATTCTTATCTACTGGGCAACACTATCCGGTCGAGATATATAATTTAACTTCAGGGGGTAAAATTCACACTCTTTGTTTCTACTAACTTTGAACAAGAAAGCTTCAGTGTACGACCGGAGACAATTTGATTGGAGACAATTTGATTGGAGACAATTAACAGTTCTGTTGTTAGCAGCAACACTTTGGTTTACCGAGGTTAATTCTCCTAGTAAACTGGACATCATTAAAAGGAAGTCTCTCACTGCAACCGCCCTACGAGTACAGTCCACCACTCTCACATGTTGGCTCGGCATTGCCCGACTCTGCCGGGAAGTGGGAGTCAGCTCTGTCGTCTTCCCGCGTCACGCACCACGTGTGTGTTGTGCACTTAGAGTAACAATATAAAGAGACCGTACTAATTTGTGACAAATCGTTGACAAACTCGCAAAATATAGCTCTCTCTTTATGCTCGGTTCTATACGCATATGAGAAAAAGAGACAAACAATTGTTGAAACCAATACACGATTTGGGGCGTGCTGAATACCATGTCCGCAATATTTGATCTGTACGAGCTTCATTCTGGTTTGGAGTGTCAGGCGAACGGACTGTCAAAAGTGCGTAAATAGTTAAAAACTTGAGTTATTTTTTGTCCGATATCTAGCAAAACATCATGGCCATATGTGCTATACTTGGTTGCTTCAATCGAAGTACAAAAGGACCAAAAACAAACAGTTTTCACACGTATGTACCATAAAAATCGTCTTTTTTAGTTAGATCTCAAATATTTAACATTCTAACCTACAAAACAACTAGTAACTTACACCAATATGTAATTAATCTTTGGACTATTCGTTCCAATATAATAAACTTCCGTTTGAAATGAGTTTTAGTGGATTCGTAATATTTTTAACTTAGAGATATTTACTAGCTGTCACATAAGAAACCATTACAGTGGGGAATACCCATATTGTACGGCTTCTGAAAGTATCCCGGTCTCTTTCTTTCTCATGATACTAACGCTAAATTGTTGGCAAACAGATAAAGACAGAATAATGTTTATCTTTACGGTTTTCTTCGCATCCGATTGGCTGGAAGCATATACGTCATACCTCCCTTGGTCAATCCTTGGTCAAAAAGTGCGGACAAAATTTCGCAATGTTAGGTCTCTACGTTACTCTAAGGTTGTGCACCTTTTCCTATATTCCGAACATAATACCCGAATTAGCATGACAGTACGCGACCGGAGGTGTTAAGCACTCAAATATGAAATATTCTCGCGCCATTGTCGCACACCATTAAAATATGAATGCTAAGAACAATAGCTTTGGCAGAGACTTGTCGGGAACACAAAAGGAAGCGGCTTAATAAAAGCCGAAAAAAAGTTATTGTATTTTAATATTATTTATAAAGTTTACGACACGAAGACTCCGCTCGTAAACGTGCGTTGGCATTCGGCCGCACAATGAATTTATTGCTATAAAGTCCACCGGCGCATTTGCGCGGAATATAATTCCTACGTGACTTATGACAATTTAATTATGGTAGACGGGATGTTTTCACATAGGTGAAGTGATTCCATTGTCCGCTGTTACCTGCTACAGGCGGAACTCACGACGTTTGTGCTCGGATACGGCTTTGAACTCAATAAAACCTATCAATTACCAAAGAATACCTGTCCCACACTAATTAGGTAGGTACCTTCCTATTATTTACAGGATGAATTTATAGAAGTGGGGGGGAGGGTACAATTGTAATACTATTTGGAAACAAGTAAGTAGTAATGGGAATAATCAAACATTATTTCGATTTATGTCTCCCACTTTCGTTATGTATATTTTTTAAATAACCACAGACAAAGCCTAAAAAATCGCTTTCTATCCCGATTAATTGAAAACGTCGCTGTGGACACGTCGAATTCAAGATTGCCAAAGGCACAGTAAAACTGAAATCCTTAAGTCACAGATGATTCACTATGAATATCAATATCCATCCCTTCCGGACCCAATAGTAATTCCATAGACTTACTTCAAATTGTACCAGTCTGAAGATGCCCGTCATAAGGTGAAACCGGTCAGGTCTCAAATAAAAAATAGTGGAATAAAGTAAAAAAAATGGTATTATTAAAATCATTAAAAATAAAACTATATCGTCTAGAACATTTCAACAAAAAATAATTCGTTCTAATGACATTTGAATATATAATGTAATAATTCAATATTAATATCTACCTATTACATTTCAAATATTTTGATTTGTTTCAATAATCGATCATTTGAAAATAGACACCCCGACAATGTCCAACACTGGATACCTTTGTAAAGGGGCTAGAGTCTAAACACAGGGTTGGGGCCTTAGAGTACATAGAGTAATATCTATTCAAGGCAGTGAAGTCAGTTTTTGACGTTTTTGATGATTTTAACCTGACTCGGCGCACCTGGGCGTGGCTAAGACTAAGGCTACGGTATTTATACATCCATTCATATCACATATCGACATAATGTTTTTGTTTATTCGTATAGCCACTTTTTCACAGTATTTTTATCAACAAAAATATAGCATATAACCTAAAAAACCGTTTAGTTATGTCAAGTTTAGTGGCACAATAAAAAAATGTGAGCGGAGTCCCGCGGTGACCCAGGAGCTTAAGATCATTGCGACAGTATATAAAAGCGGTCTATGAAATTTGTTGTCTCTTTCTCTCTCATGGTGTACGACGTAAAAACCCGGAAAAAGTGATTTATCGCAAGTTTGTGTAGGTTGGGTAAAAATAATTAGCTCTCCCTCCATATATTGTTACTTTAAGGTTGGGGCCAATTTTCAGGTTTTACTAAAAATGTTTCATATCGAATGGGATAATAGGACACGCATATTAGGAACCGTTTTTTTTAAGTTACTTGCGTGCATTGAGATATTATTTTTGAAGACAAGATGGAATTATTGAAATTTCCGAAGCGCCGGGAGCCACCTGATAGCAGAAGAAGAAAGTGAGGTTGGTCAGAGCCTCAATCTGCACAACGCTTTGATATTAAAAGCACGAGATCGGGTTTATAATAATAACTGGCATTAATTACACGAGATTGGATTCCGTTGAATAAAGTAAGCACCTGTCTGGTGTGTCTGGTCACCAGACTATCGCGTTACGAGCTGTAAAAAGTTCCCAGCGAGTCAATAAATCGATATCCACACTATAACTAGTATACCTTTTTGACACTTAAAAAACAATACACATTTATTTTGCTGTAAAAATAACTTTCCACGTGTGTGTGACAAATAATGATCTTGTACCTACAACATTTTGACGTTTAATGCCAAAAGAGATAATATATTTGGGTAGTTCGCGGTTAGTGCTAACAGAGGTATAGGATAATGTCGTTGTTGGAAAGGCAGAAGGGCTTAAGCGACACTTTGGTTAAAAATAAGTTGAATATGCAGTTTTGATCAGATTTCTTTTCTGCGTCAAATGCTCTTACTCTCGTATGATTCTGAAGACTTTTGTGGCCCTTCAGCCATCTAAAATATATTTACCATTTGGGAAAAGGCTTGACTCAAGCGACACAAGTTTGGGACATTTTTAAAGCTTTTTGACGCTTCAGGTAACTCAGTGAAAGCATTGAGTTACTTGAGAAAACTTTTTTTTTCAAAATCCAACCAGGTACTGAAGACTTATTAATTTTATTGTAAAACAAAAAACACTTTAAAGTGCTCTGGTGTAAACTTTCAATAACGGCACTTCAGCCCTTTTGGCTTTCCAGCGACGAAATAGTGTTCATATTATAAGGTTAGGTTTCGTGTCGGTTAACAGTGAAACTGTTTTTATATTTTTTTATTGACCCATTGGGTCGTGCTTTATTCGACAGCTAGTATAGCCCACGCCAATGGAAATACAGGAATCTTTTCCACTAATGAACACGTATTTCTCGTGTGTGATGGCCTAGGGCCATAAGAACATTTCCAGGAAGAGTTGGATGTGATATAAAGAGCGGTCCATTTGCTACGCGGCCGCACAGATTCGTCCCGCTGTAATGGCGTCTGGGCTGTTTGATGCTTCGTGTTACCTTTGTTGCTTTTGTTCCGTCCCTTCTCTCTACATCACAAACATAATATACGTCATATTAATAACACGCTTCAATTGTTGATATACATGCCGGTGCTCTAGAAAGGTTTGAGATAGTGAGTATTTGTAATGAACTTTACAAAAAGCAACTTTATCAAAGCTTACAATTTCTGCAACCATTATTTATATTACTCTAATTCGAAACCGTACTCGAAAAGTTACTGCTGTGATTGACAACGGTGAAAAAAATGCTTCGAAAAGGATATAACATGTATTTTTACTTCTCTTAACTTTTGGTTTAGTTTTGGAAGGCATTAAACTTTCGTGTAATGAAAAAACAAACGCGTTATTTTTTTAATACTGAGTCGACGATCTCAGAGAAGTTTGTTTTTATGGACCGTGCACGGTACGTTTAGCAGTCGTAAACAGCCCGCCGAAATCTTTTACCTTGCTAATTTTATGCACTGTTACACTTAGGTAATTATAATTATTATTACAATAACATGGAATCAGATATTTTTTATGTAAATTTGATGTAAAAGTTGACCTGAAATGATGAAATCTTTTTGAGTTTTATTGTATTCTAAAAAGGCAGTTTTCCTCAATTCTTGAAATTGTATTTCTCAGGAATTACGGTTTTATGGGAGTTATTTTTGATGATGATTTGGTTGAGCATTTTATGTTTTAGAGCTCATTTATAAGTATTTAACGATGAAAGTGTTTTTGAATTCATATTATATTATTACGGATTAAATAACAGATCAAAGAGTTTGCTAGTTGCTAGTGGAAAGCGACAAGACGCCAACCCGCCACGATGTCGACAATTTAATGCAAATGGTTTATTCTGGTGACGATGTTGTCGACATGTCACATAAAGGCGTTCCCAGAATAAGCGCGCG
Organism: Drusus annulatus; assembly: GCA_022651775.1. Classification (NCBI taxonomy): domain Eukaryota; kingdom Metazoa; phylum Arthropoda; class Insecta; order Trichoptera; family Limnephilidae; genus Drusus; species Drusus annulatus. The sequence continues at coordinate 326,943 of JAGWCC010000107.1, read as the reverse complement.
TGGTTTGTTCGGCAGCTGTCTTATTCGGCAACATCAAGGCTCGTGTTCGGCAAGGGACGTGAGGAGACGTCAGTAAAAATACCGAATCCAAGAATAAGATGACATATTCGGCACATTGCACGCACAAAGGGAAACTATGTAAGAGGTTAAAGTGCTGCTCAGGAAAGGATGCATTCATGAACACGATGCATGCATTCTCACGTCACTAGCTTTTTACCCCTACAGTATCGTACATGCGTTGTGGTAGGTACGATAATAATAAAGAAAAATAATAATTGCCAATAATTGCCATACGGCTACATAATGTTAAAATTTAGGAATTACTAAATCATATGGCTACAGCTCAATAAATTAAAGAATGCGGATGGCTCTTTGTTTACTGCGCCGCATTGCCAAAGCTGTTCGAGTTACATTTTCGGTTGACCCCGCCTCATACCATAATGGGTTTCTGCGCACAACCATCAGCCGCATTCTCTCGTTTGTCAGACTACCAAATGCTGAATGAAATGAGACTCGAGGAAGGGACTACACTCAGATCTATAGATGCATACCTAATCTAGTCTTCTATTTGAGGATTTGCGCGATACGGGTAAAAAATGCCATTACCCATGTGGTTAATTAATTTTATTTTATCTATTCAATTTATAAGCGTATCTGTATTGGGTTTTCTGATGATGATTGACGTTTTATGAATCTTAAAAAATCTCATACCAATGTATAACATCGGTTTAATGAGTAGAAACTTGCAACACGGTAGAAATTAATTACGACAATATTTTTTTTAGGTTACAACTGTATGTTACACAATTTTTTTAAATGATCTTTTGTTATTAATTATAATTATTATTGATCGGGGATAAGTAAGGTAGCCGTATTCGGTATTCTAGACGTTGGGTGCTTCATTGAACTGTCCAGTACTTACCTACTTGCCACTTGGGCACTGAGAACGATTTCTCCGACAAAGGCTGTTCGTGAATAATAACATGATCCATACAAAACACGCGTTGTATTATTCCGGCACTTAGATTTATCTGTGTGTGTCCACCCGTCCATCGCATGGTTTAAAGTAGGGAGGTGGAAGTAGGTACCGCATTATAGAGCTATGGAGTCACGGTCGAGCGTGGCAAATTACCCCTTCACGGATAAATCCAAAATGATTGTTTGGCCGCAGCTTTAGGATTTGGATTTGTCTGCCGTGTCCGTGATAATATTACCTGGAATTCAGTTGGATATATTGGAATCAAAGGGTTAATGTTTGAATATCATTAACATTATTTTGAAACAATTAAATTTCCCCGTACGTGCTTATGTAATCCACTAGGTCAAAATCGAATAGATTCATCAACTGTTTTAATTAAAACATTTTCCATATTTTTGAGGTAGATTAAAAAGGAACATATGTCCGAAAAGGTAAATAAACCCATATTTTAACGTGTGTTTTTGTATCCGTATTTTGATGAGAAATTTTCCGGGAAAATAATTAACGGATAGGCAGGTATCACAGCACAAAAGTTGAATTTATTCAATTTGTTATCGATGTGAAATATTTTTTCGAGTTCCGTCAATCAACGGACTTTTGCAACAGATACTTGGGTACAAATTCAAAAGGCTTGAAAATTACTTAAGCCCATCAACTTTGATGCATTTACGAATCATAATAGAAGATTATTTGATGTCCCACATTGAGCTGTAAAAACCTATCTGTATTTTTTTTCGATTTGAAAGGCTTTATCGATGCACTGCTATAGTAATATACTATAATTATAATGATGTACATTATGCCATGTATATATGCACTTCCATATATAGATTACTGCCATCTATCGCTTTGTGATGTTATTTTTTTAACAAATGTATGAACGTCCCCCACTCACAAGTGATCCATTTGGATTTCGTGGATTTCGGACTTGCCGAAAATCCAACTGATCTACGCCAATTCATCTGAGTTCCCCGAGATACGGTGAATTTTGGATCTGTTGGATTGGATCGGCGCGGGACTTTTTGACTTGTTGGATCGCCCGTGAGTGGGGCCTTTAGTAGCGATGGGAAAAGCTTCACAGATTTGTGAATGCTTCACGAATTGATACTTCTTCAAAATGAACCCTTCACGATGAACCCTTCAATTGAAGTAACATATTAATCGTTCCCCGTCGGGGGGGGGGTTGCTAGCGATAAATGTACCAAATAATAGTCACGTTTTTTTCTCAATAGTTTTATTCGGGACAGCTCTCCCAACCACATAACCCACTCCTCCATTATTGTATAACAAAAATTATACCGTGTAGAAAAACTACTTCTTTCTTTCTTCTATGTGTGTATCAATGAATTGTCTATTACTAGTTTCTTGTCTATTGTTTCTCGATGACAGCTGCCCATATGTTTGAGTTGTTGTTGTTGGCGGTATAATGCCTTAAAAAGGAATGATGTACAATAAGTATGCATAGCCTTACAGAGAATTTGCAAAAAGCAAATGTAGTAATTGCGAAATTTCCAGTTTCTGTAAGAGCGATGTGAACGTTTTTCAGGGCTTGAAGTACAATTTGAATATTTCTTACTGTACACAGTTTGACAGTTTGCTTAGCAATAGGGTGAATATTGCGCAAATGACGATTCATATTACAGGCATTGCCTCCCTTTATGGATATAACTTTAGAACAAAAGTTGCATTTGGCCTGGTAAACCCCAACTTCCTTAAAATAAGCCCATATTTCACTTTCTCGTTGAACGGCCATCCATAATTTTAGGTAGAGATTATATAGTCCTATAGACAAAACAAGCACAGAAATCATAAGAAACTGTCACGGGTACATGCGAGGGAACGGATAACTAAAAAGATACTTCATTGCTTCATTGCTTCATTCATTCTTCGAACTAAAATCGAAGGAAGAAGGGAATGAACAATTGAACTGTGGATGATGCAATATTTCAGTCTTTCGAACGAATGAAAAATTGAAGTTCGAAGTAGATGCCATAGATTGTTCAATCGGAAGTACCAACTTAACCAACTTCAATTGAAGTATTTGTTCAATGAAAAATGAATGAAGTTGGGACTGCTGTCAAAAGAAGTACTTCTTTGAAACAGTTCTTTCAAAACTGTCACAACGCTAGCCTTTAGACACAATACACATTAGTCTAGAAAAGACATCGACCAAGGAGTGTTTATATTTTGTATTAACTTTTATTCCAAAATTTCTTGCTTCCAAAATACTTTTTTTTGCACTCACAATTGAAAATGGACCAGAATAAAACTGAACCATAACCTCGAAAAGTTAATTTTTCTGCATGTGAAAAAGCTGATAAGCCGGCTATATTGAAAAAAACGGATAGCAACGCAAAATATCACAAATCGTGAGCAAGTCGATACCACACCAGAAAAGAGCTAGAGTTAGACCATGGAAGGCGTTTACCGAGTATAAAAATACTGGAGCAGGACGGAAAGACTTAGAAACGGAAGAAAAGTAGCTAGGGACAGTAGCTGGTGGAGAGTACTTCTAGAAAAGGTTAAATCCCGATCTAGGATGTGTTTCATTCAAATTAAAACAATATGAATGGTTGAAGTTTTTTATTGTCTATTAAAAAAAAAGTACAAATAATATGCATTACTGTTATATAAATTATTACTAGCACAATATGATTTTCAATGAGGCTTGGGGTATAAAATGTTTACATTATTTTCAGTCATCTATTTCAAAAACATTATAGTCTTGTTCGACGCAATAAACTGTTTAAAAATATGATTGTATTATAAATATATTATGTACTCATAAGAAATACTGAAAAAATGGAATATGGCTGCAGGCTTAAGCTTTTACATAGAATGTGACTCTTTACAGTAATGAACATAAATTATATTAAAGTATGGAGGCAATACACTAATCTAAGTGTATACATTTACTTGGTAGGATAATAAAAAAATATTATTATGCATTTACATATGCATACATTGTGGCGATATTTACTTATGCAATATCATATTGAATCTGTTGAAAGGCATTACAATCATAAAGAAGTGAGTTGAACATACAATATGTAGACATATTAAAACTTACTATGCTCTACACACATTGGGAGTAAATAATCTCCTGGTGTCTTTTTCAAAGCAAGATTTTTTTTCTTCCAATATAAAGTGGGCAGCATTATTTATTTTCGTTGTATTTATTAGTTTTAAACAGTTTGTAAAAAATATATTGATCTCGTTGAACCAAAATTGAAAACGATGGAAGTAACATTATTTATTACTTTTTGATAACTAGCAATGTTATGGAACATCGACTTGGTGATAAATCACAAATTCATAATCTTGCAGTTATATAATGTGAAAAGTACATTTCATTTTTGCTGTAGATATTGGGTATCAGGTTCAAGAACAATTGAACAGACAGTAAATATTGGCATAAAGTTGATTATAGCAGCTTGAATAAATGAATAACAGAATGCTCTGTTATTTGTAAACCAATGTAAAAAACACTACAATCTGTAATTCAATGTTATTTCAGCCAAGGCAATATTATTATCAAGGTGTAATATAATATCATCAGCGTTTTGTAGAAAGGACGAATGAAGCATTTTTACGATAATGTAATGTTTGTGAAAACCAATGTGAGCTGATGAGACAATAAATTGCCACAGAAATAATAGCAATACTGTTGTAAAAGTGAAATTTTGTATTTTACGTCAGAGTAAAACAATATTGCAACTACTAGTGGTGACAGAATCTTTAAAGATCCACGGGACCCAGTTAGATTGCAGGAAAAAACTGTATTCTTGTTCTGGTGCCCTCTCCCAAGTGTTGATAGAAAACAAAAGTTCTTGTTTAAAATCGAACTTTCTACAGAACACTGGATGCTTCATTTACAATTATTTTTAATAACCATTATTTTTTAAAAATAAATAACTATAATATAGTATTTATCGCACAAATCATTAAATAGTATCACATGTGGGCAGGGTGTTCCAGTGCCGGAAGGACTATAGGGTGGGGGGCTAAGGGGGCTATGAGGGCAGGACCCCCTGGCTCCTCTTCCACTGGGCCCCCGATCTGCGGTTATGGTTCCCGGACTGTGACTTGTTGGCTGCCTTCTTCTGTCGGCTTATCAGCACATCCTTGTCCTGTCCTTGTCCCTTGGCTTTACCAATCACATCCCTGGAAATATAATAAAGTTTTAACATATTCAAAATTAAGTACAAAATTAAAATTAATATGAATAATGGTAAAATTTAGTCAATTAATTCGATATCTTTTAAAAAATTGTATGCAAAGAGTAGGTACAGTAGCGAACTCTTCAATGGTAAATGTAACTGAAATACTCAGTCAACTCTTATGTACTAAATAACTGTATGTTTACCAAAAAATAAGAAATACAGTTGGCTTTTGTGTAAGGTTCCACTCTAGAGTGCATGCTTATTTCTATTTAATGATAGTTTGTCAATCACTTACAGCAGACAAAAAAGCTGTTCATGAAAAAATTATTACCTCTGTGGGTGTTTGTTACCATACTTGGCATCCCTCATGGCCTGGTACCTCGCCCTCACCTCTTCCGGGTTCACACAGAAGGAGTCCTTGGGCTGAGTGTTGCCAGAAGGACCTGCCCCACCATCGGAATCCTAGGGTACAAACAATAAACAATATTGTTAGTGTTTCAAGTAAACAACACATTGAACAATTGAGGGATTATGGTGCGATTACTAACCTCGCTCTCGGCCAGACATTCTCCAGTTTCACGGAGGGGTGCCCTCTTGAACAGGAGCTTCTTGTCGGCTTCCGCTGTTCCATCGCTGACCAGCACCACCGCATCTCCATCGTAAGTGTCATCATACTCGTCTTCATACATGTCCACATCGTCCGATACGAGGCTGGAATGAAGGATTAAAAATATATTTAGAAATAAACATAACAAAATTATAATTTATTCTCATTTTTGTATGATGTTAGGGTGTAGAAGATTGACTATGTGCATGTTCAATCATTGACATTAATTGAAAATAAAACAATCACATTGTTTAAACCCTTCTTAACCTAACATGACCTAATTCAACAGTGTTCCCCTTCTTTTATAATTGCTCCATTTGGCCGATCTCACATAAGCTCTATCTGTTCCATCAAAACAGTTGAGTACCAAAACAAATATAATACAATAGAAGGTTTAGGTTATGTAAATTTAACATTTCAATTGAGTAAGGAGAGGTTTAACAAAGAAATCCTTTTGATTCCGGAAAGAATCTCTATTTATAGATATGACCTTCACTGTTGCTTGAATAGCTTTCAAAATTTCTTATATTATGTATCAAATTAATATATTCGTTTGTGATGTATTTTTAGTGATAAATTAAATAAGAATCGAATAAATTGATGTTGTAAAGAGCATACCTATACTTGGTGTATGTGTCTTTCATCTCCTTGACGTGAGACTTATCGTTGAGCATCTCAGAGAGATTCTTGTGTTTGGGTTTTTCTTTTCCTTTGTGCACTTTGCTCAAGTCAATATTGTCCCTCGTCATCACGTCAAACTCATCATTATCAAACACGTTCAGTCGGTCTATTCCTGTCTCCAGGTACTGCGTATCCAGAGCATCTTGCGGAATAATTGGCAAAGAAGGATCCAGAACTTGCAATGATTCATCTAAAGTTCCTTCCAACACGCTGTTAATAACTCTTTCAGAATTGAAGTTCAAACGCTCGAGACATTTCAGGATAAAACCGTCGCCCAGATGTGGTAATATGTCTTTTACTTCAGAGATTAACGACTGCGTTTTCGCTTCTTGTGGAATGTCACTTCCCTGGACAGGTTCAATTGTTAAATTGTCTAACAGTTCAACTGGCAAAACGTCTTCACAATGACCATTGGTTACTCCGCCATTTTGCTTTGTTGCTGGTGTTGGTGGGAAGGCTCCGTCATCATCATCATAGCATGTGGTGATTATGGCTTGGATGATGAAATCATATTTCACAAGGTCCATTTGATCGTAAGCTTGACAGAGAACGTCTAGGTCAACTTCAACAGGATGTAAGCCATTATAGTCTTTGATGAAATACTTTTCTGATAGACTGTCTGTTATTATTGTTAAGAATGAGTTGACACTGTTTTCAACATTTGGGCTAAAAGTAACAAGTAAAGTAAGCATTAAATAAAAATATGATTTCTTTTTTAAAGTTCAATGTTATTATTGAATTTGACTTACCCGCCAGAGAGAATATCGTCTATTGTGGTCACTATTATAAATCTGTAAATGTCTATAAACTCTGCTCTAATTAAATCTAATTGATTGAAAATTTCGTTGAAAGGTTCTTTCTTTGGGTCACCCAGCTCTATTACCTTTTCATACATGATAGGTAAAGTGTTTTCATATAAATTCACTATGCTGGAAAAGAAAATACACACATTGCAAATATTAAATCATAAAAGCAAAAAAGTTTCATAAATCTATTTCACATTCTCAATATTAATTGAATTGTAATTTTATTGGTGTAATATAAGTCAATTCATATTGTCTACTAATACTTAGTTTGTAAATTTCGTCTAAAACTAAAAACCATTATTACCCAGTCACAACTATGAATCGCAAGAAAAAGAAGCCAGGTTACTGCTCAAGTATATGCTTCTGTTATATCTAATTAATATGTTCATAAATAAATTTGAGAAAATATCTTGTACCTTGCATAAAATTCGTTTTCTCTCAGCACATGTCTAGAGGGTGGGTAGACCTCCAGAAAGAGCCTTAAGGTCACTGCGCAGTCCATAAGGTGTAGCGCAAGGTCATGTAGGGAGGTCAGACTGAGGGTCTTGACCGTGGAGACCTGTGACCTCAGGCCCCCGAAGGACTGTGTAAAGCCCTTGAATCCTTCCGGCAGAGTGGGAGGCACTATATCCATATTGTTTCGATTATCTATTTGTAAGGCAATAAAGGAGAATATCTGGAAAAAAAAAGAAGAAAATTTAAGGGCGTCAAACTTTATGTCTCTATACAATATACAAGTCACACCCAAACAATATAAATATATATCTTTTTATTTATTTATTTATTACAGATCTTAGGATATAAACACAAGTGCTTAATCCGCAAGAATGTGATTTGCATTGTTTGAATGTTAGTTCGTTTGTCCCAATTACAATTACAAATATAGTGAAAAGCAGTATACCTGTTTTAAAAAAGTTAAGGCTGTAGTTAAATCATCATTGTACTTTGGTTGCAGTTGGAAGACAGTCTTTATAAGCTTTGAAATATGCGTGGAATTGTTAGTTCCATATAAAAGACACAAATCAAATAATATTGGTATGGTAAATATAAATTTCTCATAGATTAATTGACCTAAATAGGAAGGGCTCATCCATTCAATCTGAAACGGTAAAAATAAAAACATTTTAATTTTACGGAAGTAAATAATAAATAGTGGAATGAGAATTAAATTGGTACTCATTAGAAGCATTTTATTATCATATCTTAACTATAAGGCAGAAAATCTGTGTACTAAAGCGGCGAAAAAATCATCATACCTCAGATTCTTTATTGGTGACGAGTCGACTGAAGATTGTAAGTACTTTTTTATACACCTCACTGTACAAGTCCATGACCGCATTGTCGGGGTGTGGGGGAAGGTACGGAGGGTAAGCTTCCTGCAGGAAGGAAACCACCATGTCCATACACGGGGGGTAAAACACTATGTGAGACCAGAATCTGAAATGAGATAATATTTACATTTAATTAAGAAAAGAATAGAGCAGAAAAAAATCCATTAAATGACTTATTTTTAAAATCCCCACTTGTTCACACATTTAGGGAATGCAGTTATAATTGTCACTTTTATTATTTTTGTATATATCTAGAATAACAGAAGAGTATGTATGAAACGATGTATGAACGTGAATGAAGCAAGGAGTGTGTGCCAAGACAGAGTTGTATGGCGGTCCGTTCTCTCTGCCTACCCCTGCGGAGAAACGGCGTGATGGTTAGTTAGTTAGTAGATCTACAGATTTAACCCATAAATTCATCTTTTCAATGACATTGAGTTTACTTGAAGATTACATTGTACATTCGGGACTAGTGTTGTTTGAGAAATAATGAATGCTAGGCGGCTGCCATATTGTTTTACATCTGTCAAAACGGAAGTTTAAGTTTGCAATATTGGTAGTCCAACTAAACGGAAAAAGGCAAAAATAAAAGAGTGAAAGGGAAGAATGTTGAAAAACTGAAGGGTAAATCGTTTTTATTATTTACTTAGAACTAGATAAGGGAAAAGCGTTTTTCAAATAAATTATTCATTTATGGTTTTTGACAGAGACATGTATAATTCTCAAGAACGAATGCAGTCAATGAGATGCAGAATGCAGGAGAACTATACTTGTAAAGTCATGAAGTGGTTAAAATTCAGAATTTTTTTTTTTTACTGTTAATCTTTGTCAATGTATGGTCTTGCCACCAAGGACTCCGTTGTAGTCCCCTTTTCTGTCGCATGTGTTTGTGAGAAAGAAAGAAAGGTTCGTATGGATATGGCAGCGGAATTAATTTACAATCTCATGATAATATGTGACAGAATGACATTTCTGCCAGAAAATGTCTTACTTGTGGTATTCTAGGGTGAGCAGCCACTTGAGATCGTCCAGGAAGCACTGTGTGCTCTCCTGCCAGACCTTTAGCTCTCCGATGGCCACCATGGGGCCACTGGGGGCCGGGCTGAACACTGCTAGCTCCCGCTTCGTCACCCATACTGGATCCTGGCAACAAAATACTTAACAATCAAACATTGGCACTATAAAAAGACTTATAACCTTCAGTTAGGATCTTGCATTTGTCAACCTTCTATCGAATTCTAGTACGAATATATTATTTAAGTTTAGGGTTTTGGTAGACAGAACTGTATTAATATGAAAATATTTGATAAGTTTTGACAGGAAACGAATATGTTTACTTACAATGGCCTGAACCGATCTGATGACACCATCATTATTGACAGCTAACTTTAAGCTTTCAACTGCAATTTTGTTCGGATTCTGCAAATTAATGAAAATTATCAATAGTTCAAATATATCACACACAGTTTATACATAATATTCTTAAATACAGTTGACATGATAATATAAAACCAAAAGTTACAAACATTGAATATCTTCTTAGTAGCCATTATGACAATTGTCATTATTTTCGCAAAACTAATGGGAAAAAACCATTTATATTATTTTTTATATCACAACTATAGCATAAATAAATCAACGTATGCCGAGAAATATTATTACAAAACTTGCTTGAGCCGACGAGCTTATCTGTCAAACTGTCTCAAGTGACCAGTGTTGCTATATAGTAGCAAGCGACGTGGTGTGTACAATTTTGTCCCGAGGTAGGTGACTTCCAATAGCACCTTGGATTTTTTTTATTATAGTGGCAATACATCCATTAACTGTCAGAATTTCAAACTAATGTGAACGTCGTAAACTATTTTGTCAACATTCTGTTTGAATCTTTCTAAGAATCATATTAAATATACCTAACTCCTATAATCAAGATTAATCAATGTGTGAAAGTGAAACATGTCAACTAAGGGAAGCTTACAAAGCAAAAAAGTTTTAGTTCGAAATACAGAACGTACCTCCAAAAATGTTACTCAAACATCGTCGTGCCCCGAGGGTTCTCAATCTAATTTCACAACCGGTTCAGCGCCAGTAAATAAAAAATCTACTGAAAAGCTTAAAACGAAATATTCCGACAAAGATTATGCAGATCCCGGACTTCATTCTTCCAAAGCGATTTTGAAGCAAATAAGAAATGTCGAGCAGATGGTTCATAAGAAATGTGATGATTTAAATGGTCTGGAATGTACCAAGAAAATTGTGGTTGATAGAGAGGTACTAATTTATTTATCGATGTTTTTTTAGTTAATTAAGTTAGTCACACTATTTTTTAAGTAAAAAATGAAAACAATACATCAAATAATTAAACTTTGCTAAAACTGGAAGCACAAATAACCAATGACATGTGTAATGTCACTGCAAATAACAAACATTTTATACATTTGTATTGCCAATAAATATAAATAAAATGCTGCCATTTTCATGAACTGCAGGGACAGTGATGGCACTTTTCCTCCTAAATTGAAGAGTCAAAATCCAGTTGCACTGGGTTAAAATAAACTAAATTAGGTTAGGATAGTTTGTATATTTACAGTGAGGCGGTTAAATTTACCTTAATTTCTTACTAAAATAACCCCGCGTTGCTTTCAGTAAAATTGGTCATTTTAAAATTTGATATTAAATAAATCTTTACAAAACAGTTTCATTACGACGTTCAAAATACCTGATTTAAAAAATATATTTCATTGCTGTGTTTCAAATCAAAATCTCTAATAACATCAAGAATCTTGCCTTCATCCTATAGTGAATGGCTGATGATTATGATGAACATCGAAGGACCAATAAAACACATACGAGTATGTACACACTATTAGATTTTACTTAAGACTGAAAGTATTGATACAATGTCAACTATTTTATTTCAGATATCAAAGCAGTTAAATTTTCATTTCAATGAAAAGATCTACAAAGATCTCGTTGCCTTGAATATCGGTGACTCCAACATATCCTCGAGGTTCCGTAAGAAGACTCCGGTTCCCGCCTACATCTCCAAGATGACCAAAGACATTGAGCCCAACTTAGATGACTTCTACGAAGATAAGGTGAAATTGGACCAGCCAATTCTTCCGGTACCTGCCAAGCTCAAATACAACCCAATAGTCAAGTATAATGGCAGAGATATTTATGAAAGAATTTCTTCTTGGGAATCTCCTTGATTGAATTAATTAAAAAGTTATCAGGGTGTCGAATGGTGATAGCGAGGATTCTTCTTATGGTAATCTTTTCTATTTGAGGTTAGCCATCATCGAGATAGCCTTCATCCTGTAGACTGCAGCTTGGATAAATTCAGCAAACATTTTTATGGTAGAAGGTGTTTAAATAATAAGGCATAAGTTGTTTGTAGATATTTATTAAATCCCAATAGTTTTAAATGTTTTAATATGGTAAATAGACATTTAGGTTTACTATTCGCTACCATCAATTATAGCGATGATGACACGCTTCATGCTCATACGCAATGTGGGAACGCACCGTTGTCTGTTTCCACACGCAGTAGTGAGGGTTAAACTATGTTGCAATAAATTGAATGTATAATTTTTAAGCTGATTAAAATATTTTTATCATAACACATAGATTAATTAAAATTCTAAATCACACTGACTGGAATGGAACTTTTTAATCACCGATAACAGTGCGGTAGTTTACCACACCGTTGCCAACTTCATAGTGAAATATACCTCTTTTACAAATTGCATCGAGTGGAATTTATTTATAATAATAATAAACATTTCATCGTTGCACCATACAAAATATTGTTTCTAGCAGAATAGATTTTATATAAATTCACACCATCATTTGGTGATTTCTTTTATGTGATATTGACAACATTTTTATATGAGTTTGTGAGAATAATATTTGTTACATGAATGTTTAACTGAACTCCTGAACTATTTATTGAGTGTCATATTTTGGCGCGAACGACGATTTAAAAACTAATTAAAGAGTATTAGACCCGTTCATGTTTCTGCTGAAACCTGGGTTTCAGCAAAAACAAACGGAAATATAATTTTTTGATTATAATTAACACAATAATATTATAGAGATTTACACTTCAATTTTTTTGTAAATGCTTTTTCATTAAATGTGTTCCAAACTGATTTTTTTTGGAAACATCATATCTACTGATAACACACCATGTATGAATGCTATAATAGAATAGATAGAATATAAAAATGAATAAAAACCTCCATAATTAACCATCATAAATTTCTGTTACAAATTTCATTTCTTAAGAAGGAAAAAACACTTTTCTACTAAGGCATTCATACCACTCTCTTGATCCGATACCATCTTCTAAGGCCGCAACCTTCAACCTTTGTTCTCGCCAAAACTTATCCGCTAGGATAAATTATTTGCAAAAGAAAACAATCCTTCAAAAACTACAGCGCAATCGTCAATGTTGGTGAAGTGGATGACATGGAATGAAGAGCAGTCAGGTCTCTGCCGCAATCAAGTTTCTCCAAACAGGAATCTCCTAGTTGCTCGTACCAACATTGAATGATCGCACTTTAAAACATTCCTCATGATATTTTATTGGCGCCCACCTAGAAAACAAGACTAGCGGTGAAAAGCTGACCAAACTAGAAAGAAGCAAACAGACGGATAGCAGGATCATTCTGCTGACAATCACCTGCAGAATCACTACATTCATGGATCCAACCGTACCTGGTGCTGTGGAAATAATCTTCAACAATTTGTTTATCATTTCATTCTCGTTACACAAATAATGGAGACGTACGTCAGTTTCAGACAATTCAACGCTCTTCATGGCCGTCGAGCAGTGAGCTTGGAACATAAGCTCGTGAGACGTCGGCTTAGCACCACGTTTATCATTCTTCTCGTCATCAAAGGCATTTCCATTCATAAGTACATTTGAAACCAGCGTATCATTTTGTTTTGTGTCAACTTTCTTACTTCTAATTAAAAAAAAACTAAATAAATAGCAACTGTCACCAACAACCACCTTCAGATTGCGGTAGGACTTGCCTACTTCCTCCAGGAGGGAGTTGCATTGGACGGTGAAGAGGGAGGAGCGAGGGGAGAGGGGGGTGAAAGCGCAGGTCGGGACAGGGGTCAGAAGGCCGGTTGCTCCGCTGCCCCACGACCCTCAGCTGGGGAACTTGCAGTACAGGGCGTAGTGCAGGTCGTAGCCAGAGAAACGACAGTACTGCGCATCCTTTTGCTCATAACAGCCAAACGTCGATAGCTTCTTCAGTTCACGCGGAGCGTCGGCCACTGAAGACTCCTGCAAAACAATACATAACAATTAATATGGTATCTAAATATAAAGACGACATCATCGAGATAGCCTTCATCCTGTAGACTGCAGCTTGGATAAATTCAGCAAACATTTTTATGGTAGAAGGTGTTTAAATAATAAGGCATAAGTTGTTTGTAGATATTTATTAAATCCCAATAGTTTTAAATGTTTTAATATGGTAAATAGACATTTAGGTTTACTATTCGCTACCATCAATTATAGCGATGATGACACGCTTCATGCTCATACGCAATGTGGGGACGCACCGTTGTCTGTTTCCACACGCAGTAGTGAGGGTTAAACTATGTTGCAATAAATTGAATGTATAATTTTTAAGCTGATTAAAATATTTTTATCATAACACATAGATTAATTAAAATTCTAAATCACACTGACTGGAATGGAACTTTTTAATCACCGATAACAGTGCGGTAGTTTACCACACCGTTGCCAACTTCATAGTGAAATATACCTCTTTTACAAATTGCATCGAGTGGAATTTATTTATAATAATAATAAACATTTCATCGTTGCACCATACAAAATATTGTTTCTAGCAGAATAGATTTTATATAAATTCACACCATCATTTGGTGATTTCTTTTATGTGATATTGACAACATTTTTATATGAGTTTGTGAGAATAATATTTGTTACATGAATGTTTAACTGAACTCCTGAACTATTTATTGAGTGTCATATTTTGGCGCAACGACGATTTAAAAACTAATTAAAGAGTATTAGACCCGTTCATGTTTCTGCTGAAACCTGGGTTTCAGCAAAAACAAACGGAAATATAATTTTTTGATTATAATTAACACAATAATATTATAGAGATTTACACTTCAATTTTTTTGTAAATGCTTTTTCATTAAATGTGTTCCAAACTGATTTTTTTTGGAAACATCATATCTACTGATAACACACCATGTATGAATGCTATAATAGAATAGATAGAATATAAAAATGAATAAAAACCTCCATAATTAACCATCATAAATTTCTGTTACAAATTTCATTTCTTAAGAAGGAAAAAACACTTTTCTACTAAGGCATTCATACCACTCTCTTGATCCGATACCATCTTCTAAGGCCGCAACCTTCAACCTTTGTTCTCGCCAAAACTTATCCGCTAGGATAAATTATTTACAAAAGAAAACAATCCTTCAAAAACTACAGCGCAATCGTCAATGTTGGTGAAGTGGATGACATGGAATGAAGAGCAGTCAGGTCTCTGCCGCAATCAAGTTTCTCCAAACAGGAATCTCCTAGTTGCTCGTACCAACATTGAATGATCGCACTTTAAAACATTCCTCATGATATTTTATTGCGCCACCTAGAAAACAAGACTAGCGGTGAAAAGCTGACCAAACTAGAAAGAAGCAAACAGACGGATAGCAGGATCATTCTGCTGACAATCACCTGCAGAATCACTACATTCATGGATCCAACCGTACCTGGTGCTGTGGAAATAATCTTCAACAATTTGTTTATCATTTCATTCTCGTTACACAAATAATGGAGGCGTACGTCAGTTTCAGACAATTCAACGCTCTTCATGGCCGTCGAGCAGTGAGCTTGGAACATAAGCTCGTGAGACGTCGGCTTAACACCACGTTTATCATTCTTCTCGTCATCAAAGGCATTTCCATTCATAAGTACATTTGAAACCAGCGTATCATTTTGTTTTGTGTCAACTTTCTTACTTCTAATTAAAAAAAAACTAAATAAATAGCAACTGTCACCAACAACCACCTTCAGATTGCGGTAGGACTTGCCTACTTCCTCCAGGAGGGAGTTGCATTGGACGGTGAAGAGGGAGGAGCGAGGGGAGAGGGGGGTGAAAGCGCAGGTCGGGACAGGGGTCAGAAGGCCGGTTGCTCCGCTGCCCCACGACCCTCAGCTGGGGAACTTGCAGTACAGGGCGTAGTGCAGGTCGTAGCCAGAGAAACGACAGTACTGCGCATCCTTTTGCTCATAACAGCCAAACGTCGATAGCTTCTTCAGTTCACGCGGAGCGTCGGCCACTGAAGACTCCTGCAAAACAATACATAACAATTAATATGGTATCTAAATATAAAGACGATCAATGAAGGCGTTCTGACATCTAAAAACTAAAATGTAGCAATTACCCTGCCTTTAATGTACAAAGAGTGCTTTATGTTATATGTAGATATTTTTATAAAGAATCTGTCTCAAATAATAATCATAATATTTGGATAATTTGTATAGCGCCGTTTTTGTGAAAAATCACCTCAAGGGCGCTGTGCAAAGTATGCGTTAATATAAAGATAAATCATTAATTACAAAGATTCACGTAAATGTATCGAAAAGATTTAGTTACCTCGCTAGCAAACACAGTCAGGACAAATTTCCCTGGACGGAATGTGTCAATGGCGCGAGTGATAACTTCTTCGTAGCTCTCCGCTGGGATGTTGCTCTCGAAGGAGACATCACAGTACTCAGGCTCGGGAGTTATGTGGATGGTCATGTAGCAACCCTGGAATAGAGAAATCGGAATGTTACTGCTGTAACACTGGCTGCAATGTAACAGCTTCATCATTTTTTATAAGAAAGGCAAATATTTCCGGGTTACAAATAACCTGACAATATTTAAAAAAAAACTCTTACTACCATCATTATAAGCAGAAAATGTTGCTTGTGCAATGATGGAGGACCTACCTAGCAGAGGAATTAAACCCACAATGCCTGGGTGGGAACCCAATGCATTTGTCCACTCGGCTATTAACCAGCCTATTTGCATTAAATAAGGTCCATCTTTATATAACTTAATTCCGAGGACAGTTGGGTCACTAAAGCATTGAAAGCATGCCATTTTAGATATAAAACACTGATAAGTCATGTAAAGAAGCCGTGTTAATCCTGTGACAGTGTGAACTAAGAAAATTTATTCCAACTGCAGTGCTATAAAATTTCAACCTTCGAAAAGAATATTTCTGGCACACAGCTTAAACTTAGGGTAGTTAGTCATTTTAAAACTGAAACTATGGTAAGGACATGGAAATGGAAACGCAGATTAACAACCCACAAATCAAATGCATACCAAACAAAATGGTTTCCAAGAATGAATGTGTTATATAAATTGTATTTGAAGAATAGTTTTGTCAATTTAAAGATGTTAATTAAAAGGCAGCCCAAAGGTTAATAATAACATAGATTAGAAACTAAATCAAATAGTGAAAATATGTTTTGAGACATTGGATGATCGGATAGCAGTATTTAATATGTTCAACCGAGGCTGATAATAGTGTTTGAACAGAAGGTTTTGATAGGTTTGATGAATATCAAAACTCAATGTGATAAACTATTACAATATTCAAATAAATAATTTATCAGTTACCAAGACAGAAAATAATAATGTTTAGTGATTAGTTACAGTAATTGGTTTTAATATATATAATTCCATTAGGTAATACAAAAAAAAAATGCATTCCCCTAAAACATAGGAAGACAAACCAAACACTTCTACTCACATTTGGCAAATCAGGCTGTCCCTTTACGGATCAAGGCATTAAAAAAAAAATAAAATGAAAGGTTAGAATAGATGGAATATTATGTAACAATTATTTGTGTATGTATTTAGATAAAGTTGTTTGAAACTCGTATTAACGCCTGAGACATTATTGCTTGAAATCTATCCAATTTTATTCTACAGTAAAATATCGGTTTCATGATTTCGCGATTTCCAATGTTTTATGCCAAAAAGTCTAAGTCAAATAAAAAAAAAACACTATTATTACGTTTTTGTAATAAATTTCGATTTCCGAAGGAAAATGTCATATTATTTCTTATATAGGGGAAATTGACTTTGGGAGAAAAAGTTTTATCCAGTTGAAGTTACGAAACTAATTTTTTTAGGTTGGTATAATTTCGAGTCCGATTTCATTGGCGAGTGTAAAAAATGAGACTAGAATTTTAGAAATGTTTTGCGTAAAACTGTAAATTATTTTGCTATTTCTGCGGAAAATATTTCAATACAGGAATATATAGAGAAGAAAACGACCATCGACTGTTCAGCACAAAATAAAGATAATTTTTTTTTACAGTATAATCCATATTAATGGTATTATTTTGTTTTAAAGTTGAGTAAGGTACTTCATGATTCAATTTTCCCATACATTTTTAATTTACACATTTTTTCAAACTTTTAAAACTTAAAAAAGTGGTTCTGTACAATACATTGGGGATTGTTTGTTTTTATTCAATTTTTTACACTAATAATAAAGTATCTGAATACAAAAATAATACTAGAACAGATGTCAGAGAATAGGACCATCAATATGGAGGCTGAATTGCAATCTTACTGTGAATAAATTTACCTCATTTCAGAACCAAACTGATTTTTATTAAGGTAAAAAAAAGCTGAGGCACTATAATAAACATAATGGTTTTACCAATTGTAATTTTTCATCAAATAGATATTTAAGCAAGAGCTATTGAGGAAACCTATAGACCAGTGATTCCCAAAGTGTATTGGAGAGATTCAAGGGGGCGGCGCGGTAGCCTCGAGGGCGAGGGAAAAAAAAACAAAAATTATTTTTACTAATTTTCCTCATGAATTCAAATTAGTGGTACACCGTTGCAAGAATCATGCATATGAACCATCCAATAATTTTATGTATTAATAATAGTTTTTTGTTATTTTTTCTACAGTGTTCACCTAACTAGGTTACTCGGGACCTATTGTAAGCTGAACAATAGAGTACTACATAATATGTTAAATATATAAATATTTATCAAGAACTAAAAACTATCATTGTGGCTGTTCTCTATGTGTTGTCCATAGGTGCTCAAAAGATTGTGTCGAGGTATAGAATCAACCGTGGAATTAGAGTTGTTATCTCTCAGCCCCAGTGGATATATTTAGATTTCAACGTATTATTGTGAAAGAAACGTGTAATCTGTTGTGGCGATTTAACGGATAGATATTTTTTCAATAATCCTTGAAGTAGTGTGTACCCACAGAAATTAGTTTTATTTATTTATTTCAAGAAAATTAAATATACCCAGGTTACGAATAACCTGACAATATTTTAATTCCTTCTACTTCCAACATTATAAACCACCGTTAGATTTAGGGAGGGGGCCATTGAATAAAAATATACTTGAAAAGTGGGTGGTTAACCAAACAAGTTTGGAAAACAACGCTATAGACCCACCGTGAATAACAAATTTGTATACTGAATTTAAAAAATACATGGTTACAAGTTTTCTCTGTTTAAGCCCGCACCACCTATATTTACTGCAAATATACAAATTAATGTCATAATAATAATATATGACATAATAATTTAATTTCACAATTTTATAATTTCTTGCGAAAGGCATTTCTCACCCTGTTTTAACAGTTTTTCTTCAATTATGTTTTGAAATTTCTCTCAATATCGATGGATACAAATAAAAAATGAGCTTTCAACTTACATCTTTGGTAACTCCATTCATCGAGTAGCCACATGGCTCAAACAGGAAGTCATCAATCTTCATCCCTGGAATGATCTTCTCTATTCCAGATTTCTATGGAAAAACATAAATACACGTGAATCCACAGGAAAACGATGGCTGTAAAATAAAAGAATCAGTGTGAAAATGTAAACATTATTGTTTAATAAGAAAAACTGCAATAAATAAAATAATAAAGGTTCATTTCTTTTGGATCGTACATTCGATTTTTTTTTAATGCAAATTATAAAGCATTGTAAACGCTTGATGCAAAAACAATTTAAACAAAAGACATTGATCCAGATCAGATGTTTCCAATCTGTGGGTCTCTTGTCATTTAAAGTTTGTGGCGAAATTTAACATATTTTATTCCCCTTATTACAACATTATAATGCACCAATTTACTGCCATTTTGATGTTTTTATAAAGGAACTTGAAATTGACAAACTAAATTTATTCTCGTTTCTAGAAAAAGGAAATAGAACCAATTTACACATCGGCAGTTGCCAACTTGTTTTTAAAGAAGAACACAATTGTTAGTTTGAATTTTAAAAGTAATTTTAACTTGTAAATATGTTTCGAGGCTTAGGTAAGGCACAAGGTGTTCTAGATATGGATGGGGATTCATATAGCTACGGATTAACAGATGCTAAGCAGGATGGTTGCCAACAATTGAGGAAGAACTAACTAATCACACCCAGTTTCGGAATTACCTTCACTTTGACCCACAAGTTATCCTCATAGAAGGGGTCTAGGGCTTCTGGGTGCCCTTGCAGACTAACATCTGTAAGTTGGGTCTCTGTAAAGATGTGGCCTTTTTAAACTGGGGCTTAGGAGCTTAGCTTATTTAATTTATCAGCATATCAGACACTGATCAGGTAGGTAGAGGCTGTAAATCCGCACAACTCCAACCAGCACCCTAAAGAAGGCGATTGATCGGTGATTAATTGTTAAAATGTGATAAATTGGTGTATGAGTATATGTTTCTCCATACCACTGTGGCTTCCGTAGCATCCTTGGAGTGCTGCTTGGTGAAGATGGCCATGATATCGGGGTCCAGGTCCGACATGAGCATCTCCATGGTCTGATCAGGCTCCGGAGTGGTCTTGGCAGTGCCGGGACCGCAGAGAGCCAGCCGGGCCTGGTCCTCCTTTTCTTCCTTGACAAGCGCACCCACTGTGCCTGAAAACACAGATGAAATGGGGAGAGGTTGTTAGTAAGCTCATGTTCATAGGTTCACATATAGATTTTCTTGCCAGAGTAAAAAGCATAGCCTAATAATGTATAACTTGGCTGAGTAGCCCAAAGCGTTGTTCACACCCAGACACCGCGTGTTTGTTTAATCCTCTGCAAGTTCTCCAAAATAGTGAAATGGTGGTAATAACACCAGCTTTTAACGCAAGGAGTATGTATGAAAATATTGTTAGGTTATCCGTAGTTTGGGAATATTATATGCAATCACCAAGGCCAGGAGTAGGTCAAGAATTATTTTTCTTCCATTGTAAGTCTATTCTACTTTTAAGTATTTAATAAATATGGTAACCATTTTATTTAGAGTTGGCTTTTTGGGGCGGAAACTGGTTGGACCAAATTTTTGGTCAACAACTTATCAACAAAATGGACATTTACTGACTAAGGAAATGGTTAAGAAATGTCAACCTAAGCAGACTTGCATCCAAATTTTTTTTTTCATCTAAAACAATTTCATATTACTTCTTCCATCCTTTGCTTCTGCTGGTGATTATTTCAGCATCGAGAAAATTCTCATGCAAGGCTCGTACCATAAGTCTGGTTCCATCTGAATTTGGTTTTCAATAACTTTTCATGGTAACCTTGCTTATTTTTCAACATTAAATTTTTTAATTTATTTAAAAAAAAAAGTTTAATTTGAACATAGTAAAAATATCCTTTAAAATAAAAATAAATGTTTAAGAAAACAAAAATGTATTATCTAAAATAATTCTTTAAAATATTTTTTGTTTTAAATAGTCACAGGCGAGAATCGAAAATCGATAATCTGCTTGGAAGGCAACATTAAATTAGTAATCAAATTAGGAATCAGATTCAGTGCGTCAAGCAAGAGAATTAATTAACTATTTTAATTCATTCAGTTAGTTTCGTCCATATCTAGAAAATTAGCACTCAGGACTTTCAGCGGGTTTTCTAATTTGTATTTCAAATTGTTTAGATCTGCTTCAAAAGTGTAGATTATGTATTTGGAACTTGACTTGCCCTCAAGTATCTTATCAAATTTAAATAGAATGGAACAGAAATAAAATTGTGCAGTCAATTTCATTATTCACATGTCATTGAACGGAAAATGCATTGATCCAAATATTATATGATGTTCTTTCTTATTATTGTGCTGAATCCATTAAAATAAAATACACCGTGTCGTCGCGACAGTAATAGCACTAATAACTAATAATACAACACAAGATAAATACACTATTGAGGTTTTCAAACTAATAGGAACACTCACCTCAGGTTCAAAGTTGATTTCTTGATACATTAAATATTGTACATCAAATGATTATATCTTTATTTAGACTTTATACAATTACACAATGTTGACATTCCCATTTATAGTACAAATATTGGAATGTGGTCAAAAACAACTGAAAACCCAACATAAGTGGAACTAATAGATATTTAATGGAAGTATAAACAATATTGTCACAATTAGCAGATACCATGTTTTACTTTGTAATAATTAAGAACATAATTACCTTAGATTAATTAAATAATGTAGATACGTTACTGAGACAATGCGCCTGGTTGCACTAAACCAACTCAACGAGACATACCTTCGAAACACGCTTCATATAGCTATCTCTTCCGCGCACACATATTCTTTGAATGGCTATCCTTTTCATACGCGGGTGAAATATTTAGTGGTGCAACATTAGTGGTACTACATTTTTCGTAAGATTTGTATGAATATGACGTGTCTTGTATTTTATGTCTATGCATAATACAATACGAAATTCAAATACTTCAGTGACTGATATTGCTTTTGGGAATAGTGCTAAAATAAGTATTATGATGAATGGAGTTACTTCGGTATCTATATGAGTATAGGTCGTAACAGAGATATAAATTTCGAAATGATGGGAAAAAAACACACACACACACATATTTTTGTTTAAAAAATATGTGTGTGTGTGTGTGCGATAAAAATTCATTCATACATTTGAAAATGATTGCTTTGATTCTAAAATATACAATCAAAATTCGTTTACGACATTAAGAATTGAAAATCGATTAAAATTTATAAGATATTGTACATAAATATTGAGTAAAAAATAATCGATATTTATAAAATACGTTCATATTTATATTAAAAAATAATCGATTCAAATTCACTAAAACATTTGAAATTGATTGATTTTATTCTAAAATAGGTAATGAAAATTCATTGGCGACATTAAGATTCCATAATCAATAAATTAACAACATTTATAAAATACATAAATATTTTGACTAAAAAATAATCGATATTTATAAAATACGTTCATTTTTTCACAAAAAAAATAGTTGAAAACGAGTTTATTTCAAAGTGAAAGATGCTTTAAATATCGTTCTGGTGGATGTCCGCTATTTACGAACGAAAGATTGCTAGAAATGATTTAAGCTGCGTTTAGTAAATATATATGAAATAATAACCAGGTATTTTTTTCTTCAAATTTCTTGCGCATCATTACATGCCTCAATCGGGAATGCCACAGTACCAATGGCTCCGGACGGTGGATCTGTGTCGTGTAAAAAAAAAATCTTACCTTCGACAGGCAGCAGCGTGTACAAATACCAGCAGTCTTTATTCTCGGGCCCCAAAACATATGCAGAGCCGTCCTCAAAGAATGTGTCCAGAAGTTCCACCTAAAATACCCAAGCATTAGTTTCACAGCCAGTATCAAGAAAGCTATAAATGGAGATTGAGGAAAACAGAATCTAGCGTATCTAGAGTATTTTCGGTTAAAATTAGAAATTCGATTTAAATTATTTCGAAATACTTCGATTCTTAAGGCTCAGCACCCAAAATGGCACTAAACACCAATTTCGGGGACCGAGCTTTTGCCGTAGCAGGCCCCACAGCTTGGAATAACCTCCCTTCACATTTGCGAAAGATCGACAGCTCAACTGAGTTCGGAGCAAAACTAAAGACAGACCTTTTTAAATTATCACACCCACAATAACGTCAATTTGCTTCACTAGAGTTTTGATCACTCAGTCGGAGTGCTATACATACTTTACATTTATATATAGTTTAATATTACTTACTCCATTTTTTTCTACCCTAGGTCCGACAGCATGGGCAATCACCATTATACTCGTATATGTGTTTTTGTAAATATGTTAGTTGTAAGTCACTAGTTATGAGTATTAGCCATAAGTTAATATTAAGTCTTAATTTTGATGTTATGTTAATTATGCTGTAAAGCGCCCTTGAGGTGATATTTCTGTCACGAAAACGGCGCTGTATAAATCAACCAATTATTATTATTAAATGTCACTATGTAGCATTCTAATACAAGCAATACTGCACATGATTTATCTGTAAATTCTACACGGG
Organism: Drusus annulatus; assembly: GCA_022651775.1. NCBI lineage: Eukaryota > Metazoa > Arthropoda > Insecta > Trichoptera > Limnephilidae > Drusus > Drusus annulatus. Next base: position 303,029 of record JAGWCC010000107.1, on the reverse strand, counting down.
CAGTTAAAAAAATGTCTAAGGTTTGCAGTGAATAAAAAAATTAAGCTTTTAAATTTAACGTAAAACATAGTAAAATGTCAGCAAAAAAGTGCAGTTTGAAAACTAGCGCATCCATTTTCGAACGTTTTGAAACGTATGAATTTCATTTAGAATATATTTTTAAATTTTTTTTAAAAGTAAGACAAACATTCCCGGGTTACGAATAACCTGACAATATTTGAAAAACTCCTACTGCCATCATAAAAAAGCGGAAGATGTTGCTTGTGCAATGATGGAGGACTTAGCCAGCAGAGGAATTGAACGCACGACGCCCGGGTGAGAATGACGCGTTCTCCACTCAGCTACCGACCGGTCAAATATAATATAAAAGATAACAGTAAAAAAAAAGTATTCAATAGATACTTTAGACATGTATTTCCCTAACTACCTGTATAGAATTAACAGATAAATCATTTGTAGTATTGATTGTATTAGAAAGCCAAAAAGTGTATATTTTTGGGTGCTGACCCTTAAAGCGATTTATAGATAGTTTAATCGAATTGACCGAAAAAGGTTCCTCACTGCAAATCCACCAAGACCTTTTTTTTTAAATTTCCACTATCAACAGATAAACAGTGTCAATTTCCTCTGGAATTAGATATAGTGAATCGAACTTATCGATTATTTCAAAATGTAGGTTAATGGAATGAAATATTGATACTAGTATTTTTAAATATACCAATTAACTCGAATTAATAAATTCGTAGTCGAAACATACGAGTATCTAACAATACATAATAAGCCTATGGGATAATGGACTCTAGAAAAAGACACTGTTGAGTTAATTATCCCATTATATTGCTGTTAGATGGAACCATGTTATTATAACAATATTCCCCTGAAGTGGGGATGCCATAGTTCCACTAACTCCAGCCAGTTGGAAATCTTGTGTGGGATCACATAAAAATGACAATCAGTGTTTGCGAATATCGCGTCGGGTTTATTCTTTGTTGAAATTTACTTTTCTTTAAATATCCAGGCAAATTAAAACAGGCGATCAAATCAAACCAACTCGAACGAAATTACGCACTCCACACGCTGGTGGCGATACGATTTAAATTGCCACTTGACGCCAGCCGTCTGTTTCAATTTATTAAAAAAAAAAACATCGCCAAAAAGCATGTTTTATTAAATATTAAAATGTAAAAAAAAAACTTTATTTGCCATATTATACAATAAAAGCAAATCCGAAAGAAGGTTTTTAAGTAATTTTTACAGGTCTGAAACTTATTTTTTTCTAAGCTTATAAAAAGGCTGACTGAAAAAATGTCCGGTCAAAGAGAAGCTCAAGCTGTGTTCTACTCGCAATATTTAATTAAAGTATCTATAATATTTACAGGCAATAAAATTTTCAAACGAAAACCACATGATTTTGAATTGAATCGATTTTGAAGTTTGAGGATAAGCCATCAATTGGGGTGCGAGAAATTTTCTCGTCGAACCTATAACGTATCTTGGATTGTCGATACTAATAACGGTTGCATAAATTTTCAATACAAATGATACACGGGAGCTGATACAACGCCAAATCTCAAATAAACAGAACCGCGTGGTAAATGCAGCCTGTCCTCACAGACATTATTTATTAATTACCGACAATATTATAAATAAAATTGGGAGTGTAAATATATTGAATAGTGTAATGTACATGGAGTAAATATTCCTGCAATGTAGTGTGCTTAACCTTTCCGTACCTAAAAGTAAATTTCTTGATTATTAAAGCGTTTTCATGACACAATCATAGGTAATTTGTTTTGGTATTTTCATAATTATTCAGTAATCTTTATCTTAGATATCGCACAAAACTCTCGTTCGGGGTTGCATAGAACCCCCTTCGGAACGGGAGTGTTAATGTCGAAAGAACGCTGCAGAATAAGGAATTCCAATTCAGAACATTTTGACCACGTACATAGTTCAACAAAATTCGATTGTGAATATTTAAGTTTGCTTATGCAAAATTATACATGGAATGAAAAAAAAACGTAAAAAAACTAGATGACCATCACACCATTTTTTCCGCAGGGGTAGGCAGAGGGGATGGACCACCACACAACTTCAATCCCTGTCCCACAGCACCGTTTTTCGGAATAAATTATCAAATTAACAAAATATTTAACCTGTATATATGAATGACCGAACTAGTTATGACGTCATCGGAACCCACGCCACTAGCTACGACAGAATGCTAGTTTGAATAAAAACGCAATATAATGTTAAGTGGGGAAAATTGATAAAAAATATTTTTTAAATCTCCCTAATACCGTAAGAGTTCATAGTAAGAAAGCCATTAAGTGTTGCAATAAAATTTCTATCGAATCAAGCCAGTTCAGTGTGTCGTAGGTCGGCAATGCGATTATTCACACCTCCTGTGTAGTCGGCAAGGCCACCGGGTGGTAACGGTGGCGACGGGCGGTGGGCATTTAGTAGGTCGATGCAATATGTCGGAGGGATGGGCGGGTGGATAGTTCCCACCCCACCTGCACTATTCCGCCCCCGCCCCCCGGTGCATGTAAAATCAATAGAGCAAATCCCGGATGTAGGTACCAGAAGGCCTGCTCAAGGGGGTGGGGGGGTATTGCGCGTCAGATGCAACAGGGCAAGCTTATTCGATGAGGGTGGGTACTACCTTGTTGATACGCAATGAATAACAGACGATCGATACATCGAGCCCTCCTGAAATTTAGTTCCATTTAGCGATGGCCATAAACGAGATGTCAATTTTAAAATGATCTATCGTTAGAAAAATATTCAAATTCATTATAATATAGGTGATAGAGTTTTGTTGAGATGTTTGTATGTCGTTGGGGACACCGATGGAGTTAATTTCAGTCGTCGTCGTAAGTATATTAATAACAATAATACATTTCAAGCGTCATAGTCTACAACGTTTGTTTCGGTGGGGGGAAAGAGGGCGTCGAAAGTTTTTCGAAATTTTTGAAATGTTTCGATTGCGCCCATCGCCTTTCCCATTCAATCGCGTACAAATTATATAAGAATTCAGTATATTTTCGAGAGGTTACAACGGAGCTATCGGCCGAACGCCCTTAGCACCTATGATTGAAGTTTGATGTCGTAATATGGATGTCGTATAAACAAACAAAATACTAAAACGCATTCTAGAACAAAATCAATTCGAAATTTGAAAAATCAGAGTCAGAAATATGCGTTGACAACTGAAAAATATTAAATATTCATAAAAAGCATTTACTTTGTGGCTTGCCATATTTAGAATAATATTCGATTTGTGATAGACGAAGTGCTGATGTTAGGTTAAAGATATAATCATCATCATCATTTGCTTCCAGCAAGTTAACAGATTTTTAAGTTTTAAAAGATAAACAAATATACTCGTATAATATCAATACAGACGGTAACTAAACGCTTCTGTGTTTTACACGGATGTTTGTACAGGTGACAGTCTAGCTAGTTCTAGTTCTAGCTTTGACCAAAGTTCGATGGTTTCAATTTCTAGACCGCGGAGGTGGTTTTACCTACCCTACGTGAAAATAGCGTGGTCGTCGAAGACTTAATTATCGATTTTAAGGCTTTTAAAAGGTTATCTCAGCGTCGTGACGCCAGACACGCGATTTTGTGGAACGTGTAGGGACTTACATACGTAAGCGTTCGTTTGCTGGCAAGAAGCCAGAACTTTTCCATCTAGCAGGAGAAAACTAGGATCATCTAGGTCTCTAGGAGAATTAATGCGATGTAGAGCACTTTCACTGATTCTCCGAGTTGAACTTCAACCCAAAATTAATAGACGAGATTCCAGAGATATCCACATAATGGCGTGGATACTTCAAATTTAATTATCAACATTTTATATGCATTTTATTTATCACGTTCGTGGTCTTGTTTTTTCGTGATTAAATCTCAAGGATTGCATTTCGTTGCCCTAAACGCAAGACCAAATTGCACGATTTATTTATGATACCACACTATAAATCCAAATACGCAAAAAACTCTTTAATGTGGCGTATCTGCAAAACCCATAATATTCTACGAGATGTAGATATTTTCAACTGTAACATGAAAAATAAAATGAAGCTAACTGAATTAATACTATAAATTATGTGAAATTATGCTGTTATCTATTGTATTTAATAGTATATATGCATAAACCTAAACTTTTATTTCTTACAATAATGTTAACCCACTTGTTTATATTAAAAATACACAAAATTGTATGTATATAATTTTTTTATTTATAATCTGTAATATTATGTAGGAATCTACTTTGATTCATTTAATGCAGTGATTCCCAAAGTGGTCTATATCGACCCCCAGGGGTCGATTCCGACCTACAAGGGGTCCACGTCAATGAAAAAAAAAATTGGGGGTGCATGAGACGTAAATGGGGGCTACGGGAGTGGATTCCGTTTTTAGTAAATTTTGTTGATTTGCTAGCACTTTTTGGGGGAGGATTTTTTGTCGATTTGCTAGTACTTTTCGATTTCAAATCTCTACCGACTAGTGTTTTTTTTTCGGAGGGTAAATTTTGTTGATTTGCTAGCACTTTTTGGGGGAGGATTTTTTGTTGATTTGCTAGTACTTTTCGATTTCAAATCTCTACCGACTAGTGCTTTTTTTCAGAGAGAAATTTTTGTTGATTTGCTAGCACTTTTCGATTTGGGATCTCTGCCGACTAGTACTATTTTTTGACGAGTTCGACTACAATTGAAGTGTTCACCGCGAAAGGTTCATTTCAAAGAACTAGCAGTTCCTGAAGCGTTCACAAAACTTTGAAGTTTTTCCCAACGCTAAAAAAAATCAATACTAGGAAAGCAGGGGGTCTATACAAAACAGAAAAAATCGACAAGTGGTCTACTGGATAAAAAAGTTTGGGAACCTCTGATTTAATGGAACTTGAATGGTCTAGAATTTGTTCATTTTTACTATATTTACACTTTTAATTTATAATGACTGTTTATTTACTAAAAAAAACTATCGAAAATTGATACTATGTTCACATGAACTTCTTTGCTTGTGCATGTCTTCTTTGTTAAGGCTATAAAAGCGAATGTACGTAACGCCCAAGTAACGGAAAGTCAATATTCATTCAAATCCGTAATTGACATTATCGGGAAAACCGTGAAGTGGCACTCTAAATACAGCTCGTTTGTCAGATTTCTTCAGAAACAATGCATGTTTTAAACAACAAGCATTCAAGTCATTAATCCAATCCGCTATTGAGATACGTTGGAATTCGGTGAAAACGTGACTAACGTTGAAACGAATGGAGCCTAAAGATATTAATTGTTCGTTTTTGCTAATTAAACAAATTTAATATTGATACCTATAGATATGTACATCATGAACAAGAATGTTATAACGAGTGATAACTTATTTACGTGTGATTTATTAAATGAGCAAGAATTGTCCAAAAAAATTTGATATAATAAAGCCCAGCCACTAGAGCAAAAAGGGGCTAGGGTGAAATTAAGTGATGCGTACTTATTACTATTTCAACTTGTTAAAACTACTCGAAGAAATTTGGAATTATAACTATAAATAATTTCCCTTGTGAGTTCAAAAGTGTATGTTCAAAATTGGAAACAATAGATGTGTTCCGAAAATGATTAAAATACAAAATAATCGTTTCAAATCCTTACCTACCTAATAAAGTATTTACCTTTAATGTATTTTAGTAGACCTTATTCTATATTTGAAATGGGTGGATTAAAGCAATCAATATTGTTTCTTGGCAAGTCAAGTTACATTCGGTGATTTTTCACGGGTTACAACTAGTAATGAATAAATAAACATATTAAATACTTTTTGTACTAGGTAAATTATTTATACCGTCGCCGGAAGGGCCAAAGGGCTAAAGCGCCATTTTGGGAAGTTTACACCAGAGCACTTCAAAGTTTTTTTTGTTTTATAATAAAATTCATAAGTCTTCAGTACATGGTTGGATTTTGAAAAAAAAAAGTTAACTCGGGTAACTAAATGCTCTCACCGAGTTACCTGAAGCGACAAAAAGCTTTAAAAAAAAGTCCTGAACTTGTGTCGCTTGGTTAAGGCTTCTCCCAAATGGGAAATATATTTTAGATGGCTGAAGGGCCACAAAAGTTTTCAGAATCAAACGAGAAAACAAAACTGATCAATACTGCATATTTAAACTAACTCATTTTTGTTCAAAAGGGTCGCTTAAGCCCCTTTGCCTTTCCAGTGACGATATTACATGTAACATTAAAACTTTCTTTAGTAAAGGGGAATTGATAAAGTAAATAATGCATTTTATCCTAATTGCATCCCTTAATGTCTTTCTGTCTAATAAATTATATCCTAACATCGCTTTCCAAAATTCCTTTTAACACGTATTATCCCATAGACCACATGATTGGACTGTGATACTTAGTTTGACCATGCCATATGCAGGTATAAAACCAGAGCATTTCTGCAAAAGTACCCATTCTAGATCATTACCCTTCCATTCATTCCACATCCCACTGCACTCCTTGTGAAGTAAACCACGTTCAGTTAAAGGTATAATTATAATATTATATAAATTGTCTCAACAAAAAGAATTCAAGAGAAAGTGATTTGATTAGGAGCAGTTGGAACTTGTGTGGTATTCAGTGTATCCAATATTAAAAAAATCTGTTCACAAGACATTGATAACGTGCCAAGACAAGGTGAAGGAGTAGTGTAATGATTACGAACCTCCTGGTAGAACTCCCGGTGCGGCTGCTGCTGGAGGTGCGGCCGCATGAAGTTCTTGCGCGAATAGAAGACGTTCTCGACGCGCGCGTGGCCGGCGATCTCCGCCGCCAGCGTCTGCAGCCCGCGGAGGCACAGCAGCGGCGTCGTGGTGCCGCACGTCTTCAGGATCCAGCGCCGGGACGACACGAACATGCTGCTCTCGCTGCGGACAATGGAAACGGCCTCTTATTATGAATACTCGGGGAAAATTGCAGTTTATTTAAATTTATAAATACATCACCTTTAACATTAGGTTTACGGCACCCGTCAAATTGATGGATTTCCGATTTGGTTTGCAAATTTTACTAAAGACTATATTTTTTAGTTTTTTTTATTGACTTTTTATAATTGAACAGGGTAAATATATTTACTGTATTTTTATTTTCGAAAACTTCTCATTTTTTTAAATCTAGTCGATTTATACCTATTTCTACGGACACCAGTCAAATTAAAATAACGCTTTTGAATTTGTCCCATTTGTGAAATTATTACTTCTAAAACAAAATAATAATAATCATAGTGTAACAATTTGTGTGAAGCAATGAAGAAAGAATGTCATCGGTGTGAAAGATATTTTGTTTCAAACCCAAATTACAAATACTCGTTCGTTGCGTAACACATTCGGCGCATTATGATTTATGGGGCAATAAAAAAGGGCATCTTCGACGGTGGAGGTCTGGCGAAGTTGACCATACGGCTGCATTAGTGTAAGTAAATAAATCTATATTTAGCTATAGATTTGTAGTCAGTGTGTGGAGACTTGGAGTCTAATTTCTGTTAAATAAAACATTTATTTAACCCTAGAAAGATAATCTACGTCCGCGAGACGTACAGCGCGACAAAATAGTGTTGTCTCTTTTTCACTATACGCCGCAGCAAGTTGTCTGTTTCAACCAACTCAGTTGACGACCAGAGCTCACACGGGATACCTGTGCCGCAAAGGTGAGTACCCATAATCACTACAAATGACTATATTGTACGTCCGAGAGACGTATGATTATCTTTTATGAAACTTTTGTGACATATTTGTCGACATCGTTTATATGTATTAAAAGTAACTCTGTCTATCTGTCTGATGTATTAAAATGAACTTATTATTATTTTCAGTTACTTACTATCAATATGACAAACGGAAGCAAGAAGAAGCAAGAAGAAGCGGAACAAGCGAGAGATTCCAGAACAAATGAAAAATACTCGATCGCGAGCTGTGGGCACATCAATGTTTTGTTATGACGGTCCTTTGACTTTCGTATCATATAAACCAAAACCATTGAAAATGATTTATTTGTTGTCATCTTGTGATGAGGACGGTAAAATAAATCAAACAACTGGAAAAGCTCAGATGATCATGTATTATAACCAGAAAAAGGGAAGTGTCGACGCATTCGACCAAATGTGTTCGTCAATGTCTTGCTCTAGAAAGACAAACAGATGGCCAATGGCTGTACTTTACGGCATACTTAACATAGGTTTTGTTAACTCATATGTCATTTATTGTCATAACATTCTATCAAAGAATGAAAAGCCACTTAGCCGTAAACATTATATGAAGAAATTGAGTACAGAGCTTACTTCACCATAGATGGAAAAAAAGGTTAGAGGCACCAACTTTGAAGAGAACTGTTCGGAATAACTGCCACAGGTTTTTGCAAATAGTGATCAGACAGATCAAGAAGAGCCTGCTGTAAAAAAGAAGAGGTATTGTTCATATTGTCCTTCTAAAATTCGCAGAATGTCAAAGTTATCTTGCATAAAGTGCAAAAAATCTGTGTGTGGTAGCCATAAACGCGACGTGTGTTTTGATTGCATTTAATATGATTATTATGTGATTTAAAGTAATAAATAAAAATTATTATTTTTAAATAAGATAAAACGTGCCGAATAAGCAACCATTTAGACTGGAAGTTAATTGAAAGTTCCTTTAGAAAATAAGTTTTTTTTGTTGTTGCTGATTTGTAAGGGAGTTTACATTTTTGTTTGTAATTTTCAAAATGTATTTTATTTTTAGTAAAACATTGTTTTATTTCACTAATTAACACATAAACAACTATTTATAGTACTAATTTTTAAAAATAAGTACACTGCTTTTTTTTAAATACGCTAATTACATGCGATACGTCTCTGAGACGTATGATTATCTTTTACGTTATATTTAATAAGATTATCTTTCTAGGGTTAAACAGTATTTGTGTTTATTCTTCAATTTGACGAGTGCCCGTAGAAATAGATATATAAAAATGCCCGTAAACCTAGTATTAATGTGAAACTAAAATTATGACGGTAAGGCAATTAATTAATAACAAAGTAGAGGTACCAAGTATTTTTTTGGCAATATTTTTACTTATTTATAATTTTGAAACTGTTAATTCGTGGTGGAATTCCATTTTAATGATTTAATAAAACAAATATATAACTTTATTCCACTTTTATTTTATGACTGGACCGGTTTCAGCCTATGACGGCCATCTTCAATGTAATGACTCAAAATCTTTTTAACTTTTTTAGTGATATTTTTTTGCCACTATCGTGTGGTCGCATACACCGAGTTTCTGTTAGATAAATAAACATTATTGTTTGTAACTAAATAATTTATAAGCTTTATTGAGTACACCGTACATGTTGTAAACACATTTATTAGAGATATTTACACGCCGATTGTATATAATATATTTTGTTTGACGCTTTTATGCAAATAATTTGTTTGTGTTTCATAAATAAATAAAAATAATAATAAAACGTGTAATGCTCTTCCTTGTGGATTGAGGCTAATTAGAGCCAACTGGTAAGTACTTACTTTGTAATATTTGGTCTTGTTATTTTCAGCTTTACTGTAAATATACTAAAAACCAACTTAGAATGAACTCAATATAACTTTACTATTTAATTTTCTCACTTTTGATTGAAAAATCGCTAATCTCGCCACAGGAATACCCTAGTGGGATGAGAGGTTAGCGTTTTTTTCCGTTACTTTTTTAACTGTGAGAATAAATAAATAAAATGTTGGAGGGTTCAGAATAAGTTTCCGAGATTTCTCTACGTGGGGGAGTGCGGCACTATCCGTGACTCCACCCAACGAAAACTCTCCAGGGCATGCTCGAACTTCACTCCTTGCAACTCAGAAGAGAGGGGTATGCCGCCACTCTCTTCTTCAGACTGCTGCGAGGCTATATCGAGAACCCTGCTATTTTGGAGCGCGTTACTCTCTATGTTCCTGATGACTATTTAAGAGAGAGTCATCATAGATAATTCTATCTTCCTGCCTGTAAGAACAACCTGCCAATGGTTCTTTCTACCGGTGGGGAGGAGTATATTGCTTCTGAACTAAATCTCTTCCGATATCGACATATTCTACGTTAGTGAGGAGAGATTAAAAAGTTTTTTTTTTCGTCTCGTTATTAAATTATATGTGGATATTACATTAATGTCAGTTTTTCATGTATAAGACATCTAATAAATACATAATAAGTGTGAAAGCCTTAGGAATTTATGTGACTTGGTTCTAAAAGGGCCGATGTGAGAAAACTAAACTTTTCAGGGGAGTTGAATTTTTGTGATTTTTAGGGACATATCGCTACATCGTCAAACGAAAATCAAAGGAAAATTTAAAAAAAATACATTAATCCATTTAGCATTCAAAGGATACACCAATTCTGGAACGAGATGTCAAAAAATATAATCGTAAAACTGAATTTAAAAGAAAACCACAGATGTAAGCCTGATTCACACCAACGTCCGGTTCCGCTCAGTGCCGATATTGTTCCACAAGAAAACTTATTGATATGGTATGAATATCAATCAAGGAGTATGTGCCAAGACAAATTTGTGTGGCAGTATATCCTTCTGCCCACCCTTGTGATATTTAACTACTTATTTAGTTAAATAATTATTTTGAAGTGTAAAAATACTAACATCGCCGATTTTTTTTTTATCCAAAACATTTTTTTTATCACTAAATAATATTTTTATTAATTTTTAATTATTAAAAATATTATTTAGTGATAAAAAAATGGTTTAAAAAAAAAAAATCTGCGATGTTAGTATTTTTACACTACAAAATAATTATTTAACTAACTAAGTAGTTAAATATCACAAGGGTGGGCAGAAGGATATACTGCCACACAAATTTGTCTTGACACTTTGGATTGATATTCATACCATATCAATAAGTTTTCTTGCGGAACAATATCGGCACTGAGCGGAACCGGAAGTTGGTGTGAATCAGGCTGTATTCATTTTTTACGGTCCGTATATATTAAAATTGTAATGTTATTCCGCAAATATCAATTTAAACGTTAATAGCATAATTTTATATAGGTACGGAAAACGGTTCATCGCAAATTAAAAGCTATAAGTTTTAGATTTATTTTTATGTGAATACTGATTAATTACACTGGAGTAAGTAGGGTTATGGTATTCTCAATTTGGGGAATGTTGTAAGGCTGGACGAAGTGGGGAGAGGAAGGAGATAGAGAATAAAAGATTAGAAAGTATCTGGGTTAATATGAGAAATATGTACACAAAATTCATAGATTATTTTACTTCATGCGTACCACCACTGTTATGTAGATTTCGTAATCATATTTTAGAGAATTGAGCGCATGTGCACAATTGTTTAGCTGTTATATTTATTAATTTATCTACGCCCATAATTAGGCTTTTAATATTCAATGAGTACAGAGTTCATACGTAATACACGCAATCAAGAAGAAAAATTGGAAAACAAAAAAAATAGTGAGCGATCAAAGGGAAGTTTATTTTTTTCCCAATTTCTTGTTTATTAAATAAAAACGTTTAAACATTTTTGTATAATTTTAGTTTAACTTATCTAATAGTATTAATACCGTGAGCCGTCTTCTGCCACGTTCGATGGAAAAATTGCTCATACATACAAAAGTTTGAAATTTTCTTCCGATTACGGTCCTTCACGATTTACTCACAATGTTCCTTTTGATGTGTGTGTCGTGACTAAACCACGCAAGAGCGAATTTTATCTGCTATAGTTCAACTTATATACATTGTACAAAGTGAAAAAGTTTCTGTATATTTTTTTTTTTGCTTCAGATCACCCGTCCGGGACCTAGGACGCATGCAAAAAATGTCATCCGACATACGTGACTCCTCCCACTCCCATGTTTTGTCAAACTATAAAAATATTTTTATGTACAATAAGGACCGCTTAGTCAACATTCTATATTTAAAAATTTCCGCCTAAAAAAATCGGTGAAAAATCGATCATTTTTTTGGCCCAACAAGGCAGAAACCTCCCTTAATGTATTTCAGGTTGAACTCAGTACGGTCTTACATAAACCACGGCAGCTATGCATCATAATTATTTCCAAGAACTGAAAAACCAACCGAAAATCGTTTTTTTCTTACTATGGAAACAAAAGTTTAAAAAATTAACCCACGTATTAGTTTATCAAAGATAAGGTAGATAAACCCAAATTATTTTTATTTTGTTATTAATTAAACGATATTTATTACAATAATATTATTTTTTTCACGTGTGCTCGATCACACAATTCAGGAAATCTAAGGAATCATCGTGTTTATATAGTTTTATGTTCGCATTATTTATATCTATATAGTGTTTTTTTTTTAATTGACTAAAAATCACCACGCCAAAAAAAAAAAACGCCATATTGTGTGTTCCGTACTTTTCGATAATAATTTGTTAGTCTTAAAAAAAAAATACAAATTCCCAAAAAATTGTAATACCATAATCTACTGCGGGGCGAAGCCGGGTAATAAAGCTAGTTAACATTAATGTACTCTAAGGATTCAACCGAAAGAGAAGTGTACAAACTAGGACGAATCCGGGTAATGAAACTAGTAAATCTATATTGACTCAAATCTATCTTGACTGAATCAATATTTACACAATCAAGTTGCTTGGTGATAGTATGATGAACGTAATTATATTTATTTTCTATAATAGAATAGCAATTGTGCTTAAGAAATGAACTCATTGCAATAATTTCTCGGAAGTAGTTATTATTTAATGAAAATGATTATATTATTATAATCTATAATAATATTATGATTATTACACGATGTTTACACTTATGACAATTGGGCATTAGTTGGGACAGTCATAAAAGAGTGGATAGTATTTGTTGGTAAATCGATTCAGAACCACAATAATGGTGCTCTAATCTGTGACGTCAGAAATATATAACAAATAATTGAATGAAAAATATTCTCGTGAAATAATTAAAATAATATAATAAACACGAAAGAATTTCCATAATAACTATTAAACAAAATAACAGACTTAACAATCGTCACTGGAAAGGAAAAAGGGCTTAAACGACACTTTGGTCAAAAATGAGTTAGTAATATGCAGCTTTGATCAGTTTTTTTTCTGCATCGAAGGCTCAGACTCTCTTTTTGTAGCCCATCTATTATATATTTACCATTTGGGAGAAGGCTTGACTCAAGCGACACAAGTTTGGGACTTTTTTTAGCTTTTTGTCGCTTCAGGTAACTCAGTGAGAGCATTGAGTTAACTTTTTTTTCCATTTCCAAGCAGGTACTGAAGGAAGACTTATGAATTTTATTGTGAAACAAAAACATTTTTAGTACTCTGGGGTAAATTTCCCGAAATGGCACTTCAGTCCTTTTGCCTTTTCGGCGACGATATGGTCAATGCAATTTATGGCCAAAGAAATCATGAAATTTTTCCCACATAAAATAACAAAAATAAAAATAAAGAGCAAAATAACATGCTAAAAAAACACAAACGAAAACATTTTGAAAAAACATAAACATTATAAAACTGTAGTCCACCTCGGAACAAGACCATTTTGTACGGACTAAGAAAATTAGATTGTGTTATTAATTTATTATATTCATATGTCGTGTATTTATAGTTACATTGCTGTTTAAGCTTGATTTTGATAAGTATGTAGTGTCTTAAACATTAATTTTGAGGTTGCCCAGCTTCCTGGCAGTAAATACATGCATTTTTCCCCGTCTTCGGTGACGGGATAAGTACAAGACGTACATAAGTGTAGTAATTTTTTTTTTAAATCACGAAAAAACTCTCATCTTTGGCATAAACACCGAGCGAATGACGTCCGAGACACTGCAAAGGGAATATGGCGCACTATTCCTATCAACAACACGGCGCGGAAAAAAATCGTTCAATAAAAGAAAACTGGGAGACCCTTGGAAAAGAGACTTCTACACGTACATAACGGCTTACAGCCGAACCGAGTGGAAAGATAATAAAAAGGTACATAAATATGAATCAAGTGATAAAATAACAATGTAAATGGTTTCATCTTTTTCCAAGTGGCACAGTTTTACAGGTACTAGTGTAATCATAATTGTCGCCCCCAAGACACGTATATACGTAAGAAAATACATGGAGTGAAATGACAGGTAAATAAGAGACTCATGATGCAAAGGGTTAAAGTATAAACTTATTCAACGAAGCATTACGTGTATCCTTTTTTAAACAGCGCATTTTTCAGGTTGCTCGTGTAATGTTTGATATTACTTCACAATTGGATACAGGGAACAATTAAATGCGCAGTGCAATGGCAAGTATTTAAAAAAAAACTGAGTACAGAGGGGGTCGTTTGCAAGCTCGATGACTGCTTACAGAGTGCATTTGAACGGAGCATTGCAGCCAAGTGCCTTATAACTTTGGAAGATCGCGGAAGAGCGTCGCGCATTACCGACCAGAATAATAGGCGCGTCGGTCGGTGTAGTCGGAATTTGGCAAAGCGCCAACGTACACGTACGTCACGGAACGTAGTCGACTCGAACACGTCATTGCGGCTAGGATAACAGTCGACACACACTTTTTGTACACAGTGTACGACATTCAAGGTAAAGTAGATTAACCCCGAAAATTGCCGCACGCTAAGCAGCCGGTAAGAGAAAGAATCAAAAGATTGACTCTGGTTTAGATGTTTAATGGTATACTCTTGGAGGACATGGAGAGGTACCTTTGAGAAACAGTGTAGTCAGGACGGTTGACTTTCTACTGACTCGATAGAAAGAGACAAATATATATTGAAGGATGTTGAATAATCTATTAGTTACCGCCCACATGGAATTCGGACATTTTTAATAAACACATTTGAACACATTAAACAAAACAATATCAATACACCATAAAAATTATTTATATAGTCAAAATATCACACAAACACTAATAACAGAAAGTTTGCCTAAATAATGATGAAAGCTTTTTGTTGATTTTATGTCTTTATATCATTCAAAATGTGAAAATTCTAAAGTTCGGTCAAAAATATTTTAAACTGTAGAAATACCTTTGAAAAGTGATTTTTTATAATCTTTGTGTGGTCTTATTTAAACATTCACGCATATCACCATCATGTTTGATTTATTTGTAAAACCACTGCAAGTTTATTAACCAACACAAATGTAGAAAATAACCTCAAAATCTGTTGACGTAAGTTATGCGACTCGACGATGTGAAATTAGCGAGGACGGAGAACATCCTTACATACTTAGAAGTGCTGCAATATTATGTGACGACTTTTCTTGTCTCTTTCTCTGTCATGGTATACGAGGTATAAACCCGGAGAAAGTGATTTATCGCAAATTAGTATAGGTTGGGGAAAAATATTTAGCTCTCTTTCCATATATATTCTTACTCCAAGGGTATACTCTTCACTGAGAAGGGATCATTAAGTAATGTTTAATAACGAATTGTTTTGCTATTCATCCCTCGCTTGCAACTTGCATTTTGTATTATACATAAAGTACAGTAATGAAACGACATTGAAAGTATCACTAACTTCAGTTCAATAAAGACTAGTATGTGATTTTCTAAAAATAATTTGAAGGTTCATACGAATTAAGGCATGAATAAAGCAAATCATTCGTAATACAGCTACGCCCTTTCGCATTGAAAGTTCACTATCAGCCTCGTGGGAAAATTGCACGATGGTGCATCGAACACCTGTACTACTAACGCTAATGTTACATCAAAGCTAAGCAGACAGGTGATGATAAGTGTATAAGGTAATAATATTATAATACATGTGAAGATAGATATGGTGGCACTGGTATGAGAACTTTAACATGTTTTAAAATATGACAACTGGGTACCTATTAATCCGTTAGAGAGGATATGACAGTTAATTTTTAAAGTCAAGTCCAACTGTCAGGAGCCAGTGGGAATATGGCATCACCAATTGGGGTATGTTGCGAGGCTGAAGGAAGTGTTAATGGGAAAGAGACGGGAAGAGGAAGGTTGGAAAGTACCTGGCTATTCAGACATGGTCACGACTAAATCTATTCCAAGCAACTTTTTGATTCTGAATGGTGGTTTTTCTCTGGGCGATACTTAAGAGCAACTACCACTAGCTATTGAACTACGGATATTTTGAAAATGACCATCACTAATACACTAAGACATACATATATATATGAACTGAGGACACAGAGTAAGTAGCCTGTTTGGGAAATATGAATAAATGGATTAATCAATCTGTTATGATAACTTACAAGTATTTAATTGAGAGTCGTCGTTTTTTCCATACCGATTTTCTGAGATATCAGAGGATTTCCGTATGGATACAGTATTTTGCTATTCGTTATCAATAAAATAATTAAACATTATAAAATAGAATAATAATTATCACGTCAATACATTAGCACCGCAAGTATTATTTCTTAATGGTTAGCTAATCAAAACGAAACTCTTTTGTTTAATCATCAAATTTCCCGTGATTTGCGGCTTTGCCGGATCCATTGAAATATATATTATATTTTTTTTTTTTTAATATCTAATAAATTTGATTGAACTTTGATAACCCGAGTTGCTTAATGGTTATCGCTCGGAAAGCGGCAGGTTCTGAATTCAATTCTCGGCTGCTTTAGAAAAGAGCGGTCATCAATTAAAAAATAATGAGAAGATAGGTAAAATACAAAATACCACGTGTTTGCGAAATTGCACTGAAATATTAAGGTGAGAAGTTTCAAAGAGCTTGGCGACAAATCAAAGAAATGAGCACCATAATACGAAAAAGATTAAAATAAAATATATTAACTCATACGTATTACGTCTGCCTGCAGGTGTCTGGTACAGGGTACAAAGTGCCTACAGCCTAATATTAGACTAATCACCTGATCTGCTGGGTAAGTAAAATACATAATATCTATATGTATGTATAACACTCATTACTTAACACCACTTGATTGGATTGACATTTACTGAAAGAGTTGCACTTTAACTATTTCACTCTAAAAATAATTAAGCCAAAGTAAATGTGATCTCGAAACAAAGATGTTGAGATAACATACGAGTATATAAAATTAAAGAAAAAATATAGAAATACGAATATAAAAAAGAATGCGAAAATTTCCCTTTAGAATTTCCCCCAAATTATGTAAAGTTGGTTCACGAAAGCAATAAGATCTGTCGCTTCCTGAAGTTTTTGTTATACAAATATAATAGGTAAACAAAAATACATTAAATTAATTCAAGGTGTGTGCAATGTGTACCTATGTGTATTTACGAAAAAATAATATTATTTTAAATAGATGTCAAGCGAAGAGAAGTCTTCATAAACATGGTGGTATATTTGCCGGTAGGTAATTAATAAAATGCACAATATAACATTACTAAAGACAACATAATAACATTAACTGGACGAGGTTATCGTTAATTGAGACATGTGTCTGACATACCCTGTTTACAAATCTAATTCCAATTTACCGCGTCGATACTTGAAACGTGTCAAGATAAATATAATCATATTTCTTGGGGTTATGTGAATTGCCTGAAAATAGGAGTCGACGACATTCGTAGACGCATTCCGCGGGTAATGAAGATAATTAACAAAACAAAAATGCAATTACTTGGGCACACGGACTAATTAAGTTTCTAGTGACAAAGGTTATGTTAATAACACAGGGGCATCGCTAGCATGGCGGGCGAAAAAATACTATTGCAGAAACCTTATTTTTCACGTAATAAATGATTTTTAAAATCTAGTTGACATGGGACCAGTGTTGTGCACAGAATTTTTGATCAGGGTGGGCCGTAGGAAAAACAGCGGATCAATTGATAATAAAGATAGGTACCAACAGATTTCACTGATTGTTTTTGCATTTGTTCCGTAAAAGCTATGCCTAGATACTAGCAAAGATACATGCATACTAATTTTGTGTAGTCTAGTGAACGTAGAATAATTCACTCTGACGTTGGCAGCATATGTAGTTACTGCTTTTGACACGTAACAGTAGGACGGTCGGTGTGGCGCTTGCGGCGGTGCTATTAGCTGAAATTTGCGCGAATTTTTGAAAGTGTATGTTTATTTTTTGCAATATTTTCATATTATTTGATTCAATATTTGCATGCAAGTATGACAGAATAAAACAACAAATTTCGATCCGGAATAAAAATATATCGATTTTGAAAAATGATTGAAAACCAACAAATCAAAAAGCTCCGACTCGACTCTGACGTTATCCGATGCCGCCCGATAACCGTTGCGGAGTAATTTACAACTAAGTGATTGGTCAGGTATCGTGGGTTCAATTCCTCTCTACTAGCTCCTTTGCTAAGTCTTCCATCATTGCTCAAGTAACATATTTCGCTTATAATGATCGCAGTAAGAACTCCTAATATACACACACACATATATATATTTGCATTAGATTTACATATGGTGTATATATATATATATATACGTAGAACAATTTTCTCGGTTTACCCGCGTAACGTAGTCCTTAAAAGGACTTTTTAACTCCTGACGTTTCGGACAGATCACACTGTCCATCTTCAGAGGCCTTATGTCTTGAGTTTCTGTCTCAAACTGATAGCTTTCGCACGTCTGTTTGGTCCAGAAGCTAATACTTAAGTGAGTGCAAGTCACTACTTATGTCTCGAACGAAGTACCCGGGTTGAAAGTGATTGATGGTGGAGGGGGGGGCGGGGGCCGGCAGTAGATACCTGATTGGTTAAGCTAATTGGAGACACTACTGGTAACTTTGGAAATGCCGTTTTTGGGGGGTTTTTATCGATTAAGACTTTCCAGGTGTTGGGAATTCTGATTGAGTCATTTCTAGTATTCATATTATTTTTATGTTTATAAATTTCTATTGCTTCGCGGTAAATCCTTTTGGTTCATTGTATATGCTAGCTATTGTTGTTGTATTATTAAAGTCTATTTTATGACCTTCATTAAGGACGTGTTGAACTATGGATGAAGTTAAGCGTTTATTAGTGACATCTACTTTATGTTCTGCAATTCTACATGATATTTTTCTATTGCAACGTCCAATATACACCTTTTCACATGCCCCACAAGGTATTTTATAAATACCATGTGACTCAACTAAACATAACTTATTATATTGTTCCTGAGACTGGTCATTTAAAAAAAAGTATTTGTTCCGAACTTAATTAATAAATAACTCACGGATTTAATTATGAAGGTGGATATGTCTTACAGTACAGCCTTGCTACTGAGATGGGGACATTCTACTTTCTTCACAAATTAACTTTGACACCATGTAAAATAATAAGTACTATTAAATATTAGAGAGCAAATACAATTATTAATTTTTCAGTTACCAAGCAGGACAAAACGCCGAATCATCGAGTATTTAAAACAAACAAATACTTGGAAGACAAAATATTGTTTATTTGCGGTTCAAAGTGTGGCTTGGTAATTTGTAAACACAGATTAAATTAAACGTACGTTAGTGATGGGCAATATCGAAATAACCTTTTCGGTGACGTCGATTTAGATTTGAATTTTCTAAGAATAGGAAAAACCCCCCAACTGAGCTTGACATGTTCGTATCTTATTAGAGTGATTCATTTAACGAAATATAATAATATCAAAGTCAATTCTTATATTCACCTTCACGCCAAGTAACAGTGGAAGCCCTTCTTACCAGTGGCGGCTCGTGGCTTTTTAGAGTTCTAAAGTGCTAAGATTGAAAAAACGTCATTATTGATGTTATTGTAGCCGAAAATATTTAAATTTTTTTCAAAATTTCAATTTTTTGTAGTAAGATTTTTCAGAAAATCGTGCAGTGCACCACCAAAATTGAAAAACCTGAAAAACTTCATGCAAATATTTTTTTTTTTTTCAAAAAATAAAAATCATTTTCGGCTACAACAACATCAATAACGTCGTATTTTTCAATCTTAGATCTCTAGCATACTAAAAAACCACGAGCCGCCACTGCTTCTTACCTCACTCTTGTGAAATACACGTTCAAGGAAAACTTTGTTTTAGATAGGTACCTAATAACTAATAATAAACCAGAACTGCTCGTAGCAGTACAAAATAATGGGATTTTTTTAAATCACGCTAAGAGAGTTTAATTAAATCTGAAAACATTATTTCGTGGTCACAGTAAGGTTATTGAGAAAGAATAAGGGTAGTTACTTATCTTCCCTTTCATTATCGAATTGCATAGACAATGTTCGAATTTTAAAATTGTAGTCAAAATATATAAAGGCAGCAAATAAGAACCCTCCATTTTCAGGTATTTTTTCTACATTGTTCTAATATTGTTTCGCCGTTTGATTTTGAGATGAGTTTCATAGACGTGAATATTTAAATAGGGAATATTATATACTACGCCTGATAACCAAATACATCTGTTACAATTCTGTAAAAAAATATCTTTCAACAATGATGTACGTATGTATAATAAATACCGCAATGGAAACAACGAATTACTTTTGGATCAACGAACTGCGTGGGAGGCCCCCAGAAGATCAAAATAAACAACAGAACGGCGGAAAGCGGAGGGAAAGGTCCGCAGCATGCGATCGATCCGCGAAGTGTCAAATCTCTAGGAAAAGCGACCGCGGCGATCAATACGGAACCTCTCATCTGCCGTCCTCTCGCGTCCCGCGCTTGCGCACCGCGGCGACCTTGGCCTTTTGCGATACATTATAATTGGCGGGAACTTTCGTACCATAGACGCTGGCATTATGTAGAATGGCCAGATACCTATGCCTCCCACCATAGATGTACACATTATATAGATGTATTATGCCCCTTGTTCTGAATATCGGGTAGGTACCCCTCCCCGCACTAAGGGGGAGTATATTATGACGCCGTGGGTTAATGTTATTAGTTCAACCCTCGAAAGAAGCGATGGGTGAGTTAAAACAAAATAACATAATTGAAATATAATGAGAAACGAAAAGGGAACTAGTTTAATGAAATTTACCTGCACATATTTAAAAAGGTTTCCAATGGAAGCTCACGAATGGAATAGCCCCAATTTTATTGCGATTTCTAAATTGTCGTTGTAATATCGTTGAAACCCAAGTTCGCCTTTGCGGAGCGAGGGTATGGGGGCTCTGCTATAATAATTCAGCAAAGTGGGAATAACACAGCGCCCCGATTGGTGATTTTTCACAAAAACGGCGCTACACAAATTATCCAAATATTATTATTAAATACCGTAGAATGGCAAGAAAAGTTACAAAACATCTCAAAATTAGATCAACTTCAGATACGACAGGGTCACACATTATTGATAAGCTGATAATAATTAAATTAAAGCATTTAATTAGAATAATTAATACCCTTCATTGGAATAATAAATAAGTCGTGGCCCGCAGCCAGAGAAACGCAAGAGTAAATTTCAGTGATTTTCAGCAGTTAACCTAATATCACTGTGATGACGCGAGACTAACACAAGTCAAAATATGTAGTCTTGAGATATAACATCGACGATTTGAACAAATTACAATAATGTTTTCTATTGTCTCACCCAGCAGACAATTTTCTACGGTTTAAAAGCAGGTTGTATTTAGTGGTATTTTGAAGCGGCAAAAACTATAGTAAATTTTAAAATAAAATGTCTAAAGCATAATAAATTTATAATAAGTTTGATCATTCACTTAATGAAACACTAAACCTGTAAACTACAAATCAAAATTTTCTTTATTGTGTATCTGAACATGTGTTCGCACTGCATATAAATAAACACTGATATTGTTGGTTTTTTCGGCTTCTTTATAACAAAATATGAATACCCTTTCTTCTATTAGTTAGTTACTTTTTAATTATCTTATATACACATGCATATACACTTATGTACATATACTTTTTATACAAATTGTTTTTTTTTGTAAATTCCTACTTTGGGTTTGTGCTTATTACTGTCTAACTTCTAATGTGGATACTGTATTTATGTGAAATGTGAAATGTAAAATTCGGGTTCTTTTTTGCAAAAACAGTATTAAACCAATACATAGCAAAAAAAAAAAAAAACTAATCACAATTGTACAAAGATAAAGGTAAAAATAGGGAAAAAATATTTTTAAAAACAAAAAAATGTTTTTTAGAAGTACATAATACATATCTCGTATATATTTATATGAATACCGCACAAGACTTTCAACTGCTCAACCTAACCTAACCTAACCGTCTTGAGCCAGTGAGATTATGGCATCCCCAAGATAGGGTATGTTGTGAGGCTGAAGGTAATGGGGAGGGGAATGAGATTGGGAAGAGGAAAGTTGGGAAGTACCTGGCTATTCAGATCCGGTCACCAAACATGACTAAAGCCATTTCAAGCAAAGTTTCGATTCTGAATAGTGGTATTTCACCAGGGCGATACTATATATCTACCACTCTGATAGTTATATAGTTAGAATTTAATAGCTAGTTTATGCTTAAACTTGTTATAAGTCATATGAAAAATTTCCACATTTCCAGCGAGGCAGTTCATTAACTTAGTAAGTCGTCTCAGGGGCACCACCTTTGGTAAGTTAGTTCTGCACTTGGGAAAAAACAGAAGCCTGTGTTGGCGGCCTCGCGTGAAATTATCAGGGACATAGAATCCAATTTCAGCCAGGATGTCAGGTATTAATAATACGCCCTTCAAGAGTTTTTGAGCTAAAAACAGTAATGCTATATCCCTCCTCGAACTAAGGCTGCAGATACCCAGCATTCTGGAGATAAATGCTGTTGGAAACAGCCATGGGTAAAATATGTAAATTTGTGTTAAATATCACTTATGTAATGTAATTTTTTCTTGTCTCAAAATGAGTTTTATAAATCATCGAGATTGTTTTATAGTAAGACATAAATAATAAAAAATATACAGGTGTGAAATAAAAGATGCCTCGATTCAACAATTTCACCAACGATTTCTTCAACAAGTGTTTTGATTTCAAATGTTTTCAAACACCGGGATAGGAACAATACAAGTTCCTCAATTTCTTAACCCAGCGTACTGATTGTTAGTATTTATTTAATTTCTGAAATTTAAACGTCCGTTAGGATTTTAATTTTACGATGTTTATAGACGTCACGAGCAATTAACTCCTAAATTATAAATTAATTTTCTAGGAAAAAAAGTCTCGAGACACGGTTCAGAATCGTGGGCATTTAATTGAAATAATCTTACGACAAACAAAATCAAGGTTGCAAATAGAAGCTTCATTAGATATGAAAGAGAGTACTCTTTAGAAAAGGAACGCAAAGAAGGAAGTAAATAATTTAATTAGTATAAATTAGCATTTAACCGGGCACGACACGAAGTAATTAAATTTCGTTCCGTGTTTATCGCGCCATTGTGGTGACGTTTTTAAAATTTGCCTGAAATAAATTACCTAATTTTAAAACTGGGGATATATTTAATTCGTACAGTCCAATGGTTGAAAATGAAAGGGAGAGTAATTGACGTGTTAGTAAAAAAGTTATTTGATACGAGTACAAGCTTTGATAAAATGTGTTGATGTTTTTGTAAATATACTATATACGAGTATATACATATAATAACCGTGTCACCATAAATATATATACAAGTTAACCATTCTACGCCGTTTGGTGATAAAAACCAAACTTAACATAGTTACTCTTTGGGACTTAGCATAAAATATGGACGCCTTCCCTAGACAACCTCACCCCATCTCCTCAATATGAATTTGAATTATATTGAATGCCATTCGACTCTAATTATGCTCCAGGGCCTTGAGGAAAAGAGATACCCCATCCCCCCACATATCACTCACCCTACTCCTGCCTGGACCCAAATTTTCACAAATCGTTAATATTTACTGCCTGCGAAAAACAAAGCCTTCAAAATATACAGTTTTCTTTTAAAACTTTTTCATTAAATTCTTGATTATTTTCGAAACCTCGTGGATGCTTCTAAATTATACGAACATTCTGGGTTCAGGGAAACGCCGCACAGCAAACGCTGATTCTTACTAAAATAAGTATCGTATGATAGTGGAAAATATCTATTCACTAAACAATGCGATAATATATGGCACACTGTTTGAGATGCATATTATTATCTACTAATTTGTACTTGCATCTGTGTGTGAATAACAGTTATCTAAGCGTTAATGGCATAAATAATGTTGATAATAGGACAATGAAATTGATGTCTCAGAGATTCGCCACGAAAAACGTATGCCAATGTATTGTGTGTATGAAAATCTCATGTTCTTATTACAACGATTTCAATCATTCAATTGTCATCTATTCACAGTATGCCTCGCCCATATGGGCTGCATTAAATACAAAAAGACTCGAATCATTACAGAATGCATTGCTTTGACGATTTACCAAAAGCCCTGGTTCGCCAGGAATAGCATTATTAACACGGGCTCTAAAATGTCTCCACTCCGGAAACACATAATGGATTTAGCCAAAACATTTTACTCCAAATTAGATTCAAACACTTCCAATTCTTCCATTTCCAACCTTGGTCGCTGGACCCCAGTACGGACCCCCTTCGTCTTCGTCCAAATTCCATCTTATTCCCTTCCAACCTTAGTGAATGGGCTTAAATAAAAGATTGCTATAAGCACACGAAGCAGTCTACAAACTTTCACTTTAAGTACTTAAATATACTCGTAAACACTTAGACGAATCAAATAATGTAGATACGTTACTGAGACAACGCGCGCGACTGTACTAAACTAAGCCAAAGTGGCATACCTGAGATTTACTGCGTTTAGTCTCGCACAAACATGTGTTTGACAAACAAGCTGTCACCAGCTGCCACAAAGGCATCGCTGTAAGCTCTTTTCTGGGATAAAATGCCTTCCTGTGCTTTTGACAAGTGTAAAAATCATTCGGGACCAAAAAACAAATCTCATGGAGTTTCTTTTCATGCGAAATACACACAAATCACTTATTATTTCAATTAATACAATTATTCACATAGCAAATGGTATAAGTGAGATGGCGAATGCAGAAATACATAAATGTGTGGAAGACAACCTAGCGACAATACACTAAGTACGTCGCATGCTACTTCGCTCGTAAGTTCGTTAAGGAAGAGAGGGCTTGTAACGCGGAGAATGTAACGCGGGAGGTTCACATAGCTATCTCATTCATACATACATATTCTGCTTGGTATGGCTATCCTTTTCATACGTTATGAGTTTTGAAACAGATATCAGAGCGTACCACATTTATCGTTCAATTTATATGAATATGACCGTGTCTTGTATTTTATGTCTATGCGTAAACATAATATATTTACAAAAAAAGTCCTACAATAGCAAAAGGCAGCCCGCTCACCGGGTAGAAAAGATTATCTCCTCATGTACTCGTATGCACCTCTAACCACAGTTGACACAGGAAGAGGGAGAAATATATACGATATATATCTATTCACAGTATGGATATAACAGCTGAAAACACCAGCGTGTTGACACAGAGTAAGCTTCTTTGCGACATCTCAATTTTCGACCCCTTATATAATGGTAGATATAAAGTATAAATGATTTGACCAAGATTCTTCCGTAGTGTCAAAAGTTACTTAATTGAACGACGGTAAAAAAAACAGTCGTCTATTTGGGAGTCTCGTGATGTAACAAAACTCTACAATAACACGGAAACAGCCCTATAAATGCGTGCACACGCTTCGACAGGCAGCGCGAGACTAAGAATAAATAAACATTTAAGGAACTTTATTTAGTATTTTTTTTTTTGATTATAAAAGGGTAACACTTAAAGTTGTATTTATTTCTACAAGAGTGTGGCGCAAACAATTGCTAGCATTTTTGCTTTTTTTGTTACGATATCAATTTTCACCTTGACATAGGCATCAAAGGTTTTCATAGCCCACTCAATAAAGCAAACATCAGTGACAAACTGTACATAATAAGCTCGTTAAGCTTACAATGATATCGACCTGCTCACAGTGAGAGCAAAACAAAATGTTCTATCTGGGATATCTGGGTTACTGATCTATTCACGCACGAGTGGCAATTTATTACAAAAATAATGCAAACAAAGAAAGAAAATATATGTATGTATTTTGTAAAACTCTAAATTATTTAGATAAGCGTAGGAGTAAGCAAAAAGCGTGGTAAATACTTCTCAGAATAAGAATAAATAAAACTGAAAATTCGGTGAATAACCAAAAGTAATGCTTGACAATTTTATTACTAGATAAATTTTACAAATAAGCAAATAGTGATCCATATAAATACATTATAAAAACAAACAAAAAAGATAAATGTGAGACATTACCAATTTGGATGGTAAAAATTGCGATTTGATTGCAACATCTTGGCTGGATGAAAATATATTTTAAGAATGGCAATTATGTCGATAAATATTAGCTGTTTAACGACCTCCGCGGTCGAGCTGTTAAGATCTTCGACAGCGAATCCGAGGGTGGCGGGTTCGAATTCTGACGTTCGCAAATATACATTTTTTTTTAAAATTAACATGTGTTAGTTCACATTTAATTATTTAAATTAATATTATATTTGCGACACGTTCTAGAGTGGTAGATACTCTAGGTTAAATTACCCTGGAGAAAACCCACCATTCAGAGGTTTCTTGGAATGGCTTTCGTCGTGTTTGGTAACCAAATCTGAATAGCCAAATACTTATGATGACGGCCTCCATGGTCGAGTGGTAAGACGCTCGACTACGAACCCAAAGGTCGATGGTTCCAACCCGACGTGCGCTAATAACTTTTATTTAATGTCATAACACATTTAATTCATATACAATAATAAAAACTATATTTGCGGCACGTTCCAGAGTAATAGATACTCTTAGTATCGCCCTGGTGAAAAACCACCATTCAGAATCGAAACGTTGCTTGAAATGGCTTTAACCGTGTTTGGTGACCAGACCTGAATAGCCAGGTACTTCTCAACCTTCCTCTTTCCCATATTCTTCCTCTTTCTTATATCCTTCCCCTCCCCGCCACCTTCATCTTCAAAACATACTTCAATTGGGGATGCCATAGTCTCACTGGCTCTAGACGGTTGGGAGCAGTTGGGGCTCTTGTGCGGAATTCACTATAAAAAAACTTCCCAACCTTTCTCTTCTGTTACCTACGTTTCATTTTCAAAACATACCCAAATTGGGGATGCCATAGTCCCACTGGCTCCGGACTGTCGGGATTAGTCGGGACTCTTGGGCGGTATTCACATAACATTCCATTACACGATCTGGCAAAATATGCCAGATGTCTAAATCTAACATTTCTTAGAATTACACGGCGCAGTTCATCCCAGTCTAAGGGTTAAATGCTGGAAAAAAAACCTACGAATCTAGTGACCTTTTTAGATAAGGAATGTATTAGTTCCACGGAAAATGTAAGGTAAAAAAACCCCCACTTGTTTTAACAATCAGTACCTAGTGGAAGAGCAATAACTTCTAGACACGTGTACAGAATTGTATTACAAATAATTCAATTTAAATAAATTAGATCGATTGAGTAAATGAAACGATAATATGCTCCAATGAGTAAGATAATTACAACTGATCAGTGCCCACTGACTCGGAAACCAAAACAGATACAAAAAGCGTACATACACCGACTTACTTATTAGATTTTTACGCGCCTACGTAGCGTTGGTTTAGTTACACCGGACGTAGGCCATTACATTAGACAGATAAACCGTGGTTTTAAGGCAAGTTTATCGCTATTCCGACCTTATAACAGGCGTAACATTTACACCTCGTTTATAAGTAAGGGGGACAATGTTTAGAGCAAGTGTACGCGGGTTGCAATTATTGCCTATTGTCACTTGCACGAGGAAGCGGGATACTTGGCAGATTGAAACTAGCTGACAGTAGTTATAACGTGTTTTATTTACTTCTATCTTGTTTGTACCCGAGTGATTATCCACTGAGAGTTGAGGATTGACACAAATTTATTTACCTGGGATATTACTATTTCAATCAGGATTTCATCCGCATAGCAATTCACTTAAAGGTCAGCACTCAAAAATAGACACGTTTTGGCTTTCTAGTAAAAGCGATACAAGGCATGATTCATCTGTTAATTCTATACGGGTAGTTAGAAAAATGACTGAGGTTTCCAGTGAAGACAATTATTAAACAGTAATATTTTCAATTCTTTGTGAAAAGCATACTAGAATTTTAAGTAAAACGTCCAAAAATGCCTTTTCTGGTTTTAAAACTGCACCTTTTACTGACATTTTGGTATGTTTTTCATAGAATTTAAAGGATTTCAGTTGTACAGTTGTATTTACTGGAAACCTCGGATATTTTTCTAACTACCCATAGAAATTTTTCGGATAAATCATTTGTAGGATTTCTTGTATTAGAATGCTAGAGAGTAACGTAACATCATTTTTAAATGCTGACCCTTAATAATAGTTACAGCGATGCAACTTTTTCACTTAATACTAGGGTTAATACGCTGTCGGAAAATTAAAATCTAAAATCCCCCAATTAACTTTATCAACATTTGCCTACAACAAAAGAATTTTACACTAACCTGGAAATTCTTAAATCCATTACAATATCGCATGCCAGAACCGCTTTACAACATTTGTAAAATTAAATACCCACCAAATAATGATGGACGCATTTGGCAATGTGAATACCAAAGTAGTTTCACGACTATTATAAATAGTGAAGATTTTTTTAAAATCTAAAAGCGCCCGGCGAATCGCATAATAAACAAAATATATTTTTATCATAATGTTCTAGTTCAAAATAACATTTAAAAAGTTCAGTGGATACCGATGATAGTCGAATTGAATCTTATTTCAAAGGAAATTGACACTTCATTCTAGTATCGGTTTATTTTGTAAATTTCAATAAAAAAAATTATAAATACTTTGATATAAAAAAAACACTGATTTTCATTTAAAAAATGCCGATTCCGCATATCAATGCTTTTTTATCGTCATATTTTCAAACGCCTTTTTCTCAGTTTCATCTTTTTGGGGTTGGATTCTTTCTGCATAACTACGTCCAATTGATTTGATACGTTTTAATGAGCGCTGGGGTCTTTATTTCCCGTTAAATTTTATATTAACGATAAAAATGAATGACTCGAACCACACAGTAAAATTAAGTACCTTTTTATTCATAAATATGACTATAAATAGACTTACGTAGGTTTATTGCATTTGATGTTTGATTTGTAGAAATCAATATTGATTGATCTGCTTCAAAATTAATCAAATGGTTTTGTTCTTACTGCCTAACTACATATTAACACACCGAGACAAGACACGCTTCGAAATTACACTATTTGATCGAACCTATATGTACACATAATTTTATGATGTTGCAATTTTATAATATTATGATTAATCATGCAACGCAATATTGCATCCAACGGTGGGTGTACAATAGTTGTGAGAATGAAAATAGAGAGAAACTATGACAGCTCACTAGCATCGAGTATTTTCTATAAATACTCAACAGCTCGAAGTGGAACCATTTCTTGATCAACTACAACGGGTAGGTCTTTAATTCATACTAAATAATATCAAGAGAAAATAAATTATTGAGTAGGCTAAAAAAGATTAATTTCAGCGGTTAATTTGAAGTTTCTTACTAATAATATCAAGAGGAAATAAATAGTTAGTTTGAGAATGCATCCCAAATAATACAAGGAGAAAAAAAAAGTACGTTGAACTAACTCAATTTCAGGGGTTAGTTTCAGGGGAATTCTTATAAAATAATATCAAGAGGAAATACTTTTTGAAGGTTGAAGAAGATTCATTGTTGCAGTTTAATAATGCACACCAAATCAAATAAAGAGGAAATCAGACATTTATTTAAGAATTCTTAGAAAATAATATTAAGAGGAAATAAAATCAGACATTTATTTAAGAATTCTTAGAAAATAATATTAAGAGGAAATAAATTATGTATGTTACGTTGAAGAAAACAAATCATAAATATAACATTGAAACGAAACATCAGCCTAAAAGCTGAGCAGAATTACAACACGATATTTAAGGTTAGTGGTAATGTTATTACACAATATAAAAATGATAATTATATAGATACACGGATGTTACAGTTTGTCTACAGGTGTTCTAATTAAATGCGTCCCGAGCATTACGATCGTCATTAGCTTCGTCCAGACAGTCCGCGGTAGCGAACGTGGGCCATTCCGAGCTAGCAAATAAATAAGTGAACAGTCGGAAGGGAAAAGTATATGCAATCGTTTGTGATTAAAACAATATATTCGAGCCTTCCCATTAATATTCAACTAGATATTTACTAACTTATTTGCTAGTTGATGATGGCTCACGAGCTATCCGGTAGGCGAATGAAGCTATTCACGAGACAAAGTTGAATATGCAGATAGGTACTGATATTATGTAATTAGTCTTGCAAACTAGGGTTTGAGCAATTATTTCGATCATTGTTAAGGTTAAGGGGCATATCTTGAAGTAACAATATATGGAGGGAGAGCTAATTATTTTTACCCAACCTATACAAATTTGCGATAAATCACTTTCTCTGGGTTTTCACGTCGTACACCACGAGAGAAAAAGAGACAACAAATATAATACACCGCTTTTACTTACTGTAACGATGATCTTGGTGTACCGCGGGACTCTGCCCACATTTTTATTATGCCACTAAACTTGACAAAAATAAACGGTTTTTTAGGTTATATGCTAAACTGACTAGAATGCCTTGGATAGATACCACTCTATATACTCTAAGGGGCATATTGTCAGCCCCTCAGAACAATAATACACAAGAGAGAGCGCTGCAGTAATCTGTTTTTATGGGGTTTGCCGGACTCAGCTAGACCTGGGCGTGGCTAGGACTAGGGATATGGTATTTATACATTCATTCATAGCACATGTCGACATAATGTTTTTGTTTATTCGTATAACCACTTTTTCACAGTATTGTTATAAACAAAAATAGAGCATCTAACCTTATAAACCGTTCGAGTTATGTTCATTTATTTCGTGTATCAAAACGTGTGGGCGGAGTCAACGGAGACGCGGGACACGAAGAACATTCTAACAATATTTTAAAGCGGTGTGATAATTTGTGAGATTTTGTTGTCTCTTTCTCTCATGGTGTATGACGTAAAAATCTGGAGAAAGTGATTAATCCCAAATTTGTATAGGTTGAGTAAAAAGAATTCTCTCTCTATATATATTGTTACTTCAAGGTCGGTCTTCTTTACCAACGAACATTTCTTGTGAAAGTATCGCGCAATCTGAGATTATATCAAAGATCTAAGCTATAGATTGCAAAAAATCGAAAGTGCAGTTTTTTGCATGAATTTTAATGGAGGAAACGTTAATAAATCAACATCCATTTAAAAAAAAATTAATATATTTACATTTATATAATAAAATGGTAATAAAAAATTCCATCTTATAACATGTTGTGGCAGAACATAATAATAGTGGTAGCTTTCGAAATAATATGTTAAACTGTAATTGTACAAAAGCGATAAGGTACGAGTATTTTGGCTGTTTGTTAATATTGTAGCTTAAAAAGGGGAACTTTTTTTTTTCCTTTTAGGATGCTCTATGACCCCTACAATACTTGGTGATTTTAATACACGCTGATATTTGTTTAATACTTATATTTATTATGAATCCCCTCGAACTTAATTTTAACAACGACTCATTTCCCAAATATACTTGCGTCACTGACAGTCATTTAACACATTACGACCATGACCATATTATTGTAACGAAAACATTCCATCGTGATGTGAACTTATGAGAAAAAAAGTATTATCCTACTAGTTGTTGAAAGTCTGCCAATAGTGTGAAATTTTTAAAAAATAATACAAGCCTAGCAAAACTTGGCAACTTCAAAAAATCTTTATTATCTTGATCCGAAATTTGTAAAATATTTCTATTTCCCCATCGACCAATAAATCGATGCATACCCTTCAATGTCATCTGATTTAAGTCCCGATTTAACGCAGCACTTGATTTTATGTGCCTTTAGATGATATTTCTATGATTGAAACAATCATCAAAAAATAAACATAAACATTTTTGAATACATATTCGTAAAAAGCATTTACTTTGTGGCTTGCCATATTTATAAATAAAACTGATAAACTTAGTTAATCAGTTTTATTTATATTTTTGAATAATTGACTTAAGTAGAATTGCCCTGTTTGAAATGGATCTTTTTTCTTAGAATATCGTGTATAATCACCTCATGGAGTTTCGAGATACCACCCTATATAACAGGGTGTATATGGATGATCAAAATATATTGATATTTGTTCATACAAAAATCTCGCGAAAAATACTGTTATTTAAAGATCTAGAAATATCAAAAGATTGCATTCCTTGCAGATTGGGTCACTTTCCAACAAATATCTGCACTTGCCGTAGGTGCCAAGTTCAGTATGTGTGCTCACCGACTTTTTCTACGGTCGGGCAGTAGGATGCTTCGCCGGCTGCCAAAACGAACGAAGGTCAACAATGTAAGTTGGTGTTGCTGTTACACTCGATAGCGTGCAGGGTCAGTGTGGAGGCCTTTACTTACAGATAAGCAATCTTACGGCTTGTGAATTAGTTTTAAATTACACAACTGAGAAAGTCACAGTTGGCATAAGGCACAGAGGCACATAAACACATCTGAAATTGTATCAGGAATGTATTTTATTTTGCAAGATTTTCCGGTAAGCATTTCAGGATGATAATTTTTGGAAAAGAATTTATTGAATATTTTTTGTTGTCTGCTTTTGTCAGGGATATTTAATGTAGACAACTGTGATATTTACGCATCGATCTGTTTACGTTATGCATGTGGATAGTACAAAGCTGTATTTGTAAGTGCGGCCGAACAGTCTGACAGACTTTGAGTGGTACCCATCCAAGGCAGTGTAGTCAGTTTTTGATGATATTTGCCAGATCTGGACGTGGCTAGGGTATTTATCCATCCATTCATAGCACATGTCGACATAATGTTTTTGTTTATTCGTATAACCACTTTTCCACAGTATTGTTATCAACAAAAATATAGCATATAACCTAAAAAAACCGTTTAATTGTGACCAGTTTAGTCGCATTACAAAACATGTGGGCGGAGTCCCCGGATAGGCGGGAGATCAAGATCATCCTTACAGTATATAAAAGCGGTGTGTTATTTTTGTTGTCTCTTTCTCTCTCATGGTGTTCGACGTAAAAACCCGGAGAAAGTGAGTTATCGCAAGTTTGAATAGGTTAGGTAAAAAAAAATAGCTCTCTCTCCATACATTGTTACTCCAAGCTGGCAGAGGTGCTTATAACATGATTTTTAATTAAGAGTTGATGTAACAGTCCATAGAAAATAACTGATTTTTGATTACGTTTGCAGTATTGACTGCACATTATGAATGACATTGTATGGAATTTATCATATCGTCGCTGGAAAGGCAAAAGGGCTTAAGCGACACTTTGTGAGCTAAGAATTAATATTAAGTAGAAATTAAGATTTGTACAGCGCCCTTGAGGTGATTTTTCACAAAAACGGCGCTATACAAATTATCCAAATATTATTATTATTATTTGTTCAAAAATGAGTTGAATACGCAGATTTCATCAGTTTTATTTCTGCATCGAATGCTCTGACTCTCGTTTGATTTAAAAGACTTTTGTGGCCCTTCAGTCATATAAAATATATTTACCATTGGAGAGAAATCTTGACTCAAGCGACACAAGTTTGGGACTTTGTTAAGCCTTTTGTCGCTTCAGGTACTCAGTGAGAGCATTGAGTTACCCGAGTACTGAGGTACCGAAGGCTTTTATTGTAAAACAAACGTACGGGACAAGTGGGGCTCGCTCAAATACTCTAAATAGGATAGGGTACCGGCACACAACTACACCTTGCAGAAATGTTTATATTTGCAGGAAATTCGCCTTGTATGTCCCGCCGAAGAAGCTTGTATGTAGGGTTTAGCGTTGGGTTTATTGTGTATCGGTATACGCTTCAGTGGCGATGTATTTACGATGTGTCATAAAGAAAGAACCCTATGTCTTGTTTACGCCTACTTATTGTCACTAGTGGAAAAGGGACAGCGAGTGTTTATGTTGATATTGTAAATGCACTTAAAGCGTGTCCTATTCATTCAGTTCGACACGCTGTACGTAAGCTATGCATCTGTGAGTATTGGCCGGCACCATAAAGTTGGTAGAGTAGTATCTATCCAAGGTAGTGAAGTCAGTTTTGGACTTGTTTTTGATGATTTTAACATGACTCGGCGCACCTGGGCGTGGCTATTACTAAGGCCACGGTATTTATACATCCATTCATATCACATGTCGACATAATGTTTTTGTGTATTCGTATAACCACTTTTTAAAAAACCGTTTAGTTGTGTCAAGTTTAGTGGCATAATAAAAAAAGTGGGCGGAGTCCCGCCGTGAACCAGGACCTTAAGAACATCCTTACGATACGTTCAAGTTTACAGTTTACAGTTTATAGCAGGGCAAATAGAGTGATTAGCTTGGTTTACAAGCTCTAGCTCTTTTATAGTGAGTGAAGGAATGATTTTATGTGCTAATGTGTTTAAATGTTAGTTGTTAGTATGAGCGGGAGATGGCTGCTTGTTTTAATCCCTCCGTAGGATTTGTTTGGGTAGTTTATGTTTTGTGCGGACACTTTCGTCATACCGGGCGAGATTATTTATACTTTTATTTTTATGGTTTGGAATTCCGGCGTAGAAGCGTTCTGCTTGTTTGCCTATGAATTCGTGAATCATGGGGACCCCAGAATCTTTATGGATTTGGGAGATCCTCATCCAACTGGGAGCTCCGAGCGCTAGGCGAATCGCTTTGTTTTGGAGAATCTGTAGTTTTTTGATATGTGAGTGGGACGCATTACCCCATATCGGGGATGCGTAAGATAAATTCGACCTGATGAGGGATTTGTATATGAGAAGCTTATTTTTTATGGCTAGTTTGCTATTTTTTCGCATCATGGGGTATAGGGCTGTGAGTAAGCGTGTTGCGGATTTTACTTTATCTTCAATATGTGGTCGCCAGGTGAGTTTAGAATCTAAAGTGACCCCTAGGTATTTCATTGTTTTACACCAGGGCACTGTTTGTCCGAACAACTTAAAGTTTGGTGGACGAATCGGTCTTTTTCTGCTGAACATAGTCGCTACACTTTTTGTGGGATTGACAGAGATTCTCCATTTTTTGTAGTAGTCCTCTAGAATGGATAGGCGTACTTGCACTCGTCGCGTGCAGTTGAGGGCGCTTACCGAGCTGGCTATAAGAAGCGTGTCGTCGGCATATTGCGCCATCTTTGTGTATTTATCATGGGGAGGTGGTATTGGTACGTCACCGGTATAGAAGTTGAAGAGGGGTGGGGCTGCAGTTGACCCTTGCGGGACTCCGGCTTTAATCGCCCTTATCGTGGAGTATTCGCCGTCTATTTTTATTCGAAAGATACGCTCGTTTAGAAAACTGTGTACGTAAACAATCATTGAGGGCTCGAATTCTTGGGTAATCATTTTGTAAATTAAGCCTTCGTGCCAGACTTTGTCGAAGGCTTTTCCGATGTCGAGAGAGATAACTGCCGAGTGCAAGTTTGTGTTGAAACCGTGGGTGATGTGTTCAGTGACACGAAGAAGTTGATGGAGGGTTGAGTGATCTGGGCGGAAACCGTGTTGAAAATCAGGGATTAGATTTTTTTCATCGGTGGTTTTATTGAATCTGGCTATCATAATTTTTTCTACGACTTTACCTATCGAAGGTAATAGGCTGATTGGGCGATAGTTTTCGGCGAGGAGTGGGTCTTTTCCTGGTTTAGGGATCAGTATTACATCGGCTTCCTTGTAGGCTTTTGGGAAGGTTAGTAATCGGAAGGAGGCGTTTGTAATGGCTGTGATGGCGCATGCGCCTTTAAGTGGGAGGCATTTCAGGATCTTATTTGTTATGGCGTCCGGGCCTGGGGCTTTTTTGCTATGTAATAAAAAAGTTGTTCTCTTTTTCTCTCATGGTGTACGACGTGAAAACTCGGAGAATGTGATTTATTACAATATCAGATGGGTTGGGTAAAACAAATTAGCTATCCCTCCATTAGATTCTCACTCCGAGGCCGGCACCAACTCTCGTGGTGAGACCCATACCCTTGTCGCTAATCTCTCAGCCCTTATGTGACTGTGTTCACCCGGGCTGCGTATTACGGTAAATTTTTATGGTCGGCGGCATTTTTCGGTCGTTGATGTCTACCGCTCGCCCGGTATGTTTATATAAAGTAAAAAAATAATACAGCAAGTAAACAATCATCCGGTACATACTATTATGTAAACTTTAGTTATAAAGATACATGTGAAATGGATACGGAAAGAAATGTGGAATTTGTTAACATATTTCGTTAAATCTGCAGAAAATTATTGAAATACAAGAAACATAAATGAACAATTAGCCCCGCGGATAACGACGACATAGATTACTATTATTGTTATTTTTTCTGTGATTTATTGAGCATGTCGTTGTATCCGCGGAAATCATAAACTGACGCAAATCAGGTCCGATAAAACAAAAAAAACTTCAAAGTCCTCTGGTGCAAACTTCCCGAAATGGCGCTTCAGCCTTTTTGCATTTCCGACGACGAATATTCCCTGTGCTCCCCGTTACTTTTAATAAAGTTTACTCGAACCACACATTATTGTCGTATGTTTTTGAATTATGCATAAGTTAAAGGCAATGTTGCTGTTTTCCATTCAACTAGTAGAAAAAAGTTTTTATTAAAAAGCCCGCATTTGAGAAGCACTGAAAAGAAACACGCGAACTACAGTTTGCGATGTACCAGTTGAAAGAGTGACAGTCATTCACTTGTACACTTGGAGGAACAATGTATAGAGAGAGAGCTAATTATTTTTACCCAACCGATACAAACTTGCGATAAATCACTTTCTCCGGGTTTTTACGTCGTACACCATGAGAGAGAAAGAGACAACAAATATAATACTCCGCTTCTATGTACTGCCACAATGATCTTGGGCTCCTGGGTCACCGCGGGACTCCTTCCACATTTTTTTATTATGCCACTAAATTTGACACAACTAAACGGTTTTTTAGGTTAGATGCTATATTTTTGTTGATAACAATACATTATGGAAATGTGGTTATACGAATAAACAAAAACATTATGTCGACCCTAGCCTTAGTCTTAGCCACGCCCAGGTTCGCCGAGTAAGGTGAAAATCATCAAAAACTGACTACACTGCCTTGGATGGATACCACTCTATATACTCTAAGCTTGTACATATATCGCTCTCCGATGTTAATATGATGCATATATTCAAAATTCAAACCATCCCGTATCATTATTTCACGAGTATATCCGTTTCTCATTTCAATAATCATACACCAATTTTACGAAGATTGGTGCTCCATAAATAATTCATATTTAATATGAGTTTTTTGCTGTTGTTCTACCTACCTATAAACATAAATGATAAAGAGTGTATGTAAATTGCTTACCTCAGCACGTAAGCGTCGACTTGCTCGCTGTGAGTGAAAGAAATAATTTCACAGCGAACAATCTTCAACAAACTCTCCCATTTTTGTCTGTAAAAAAGTCAAAAATACATAAATTAATATAGTGAAAATACAATCGCATTAATTGAAAAAAATAAAGAATCCTTATATTAAATAAATAAAGCTCACGACCTCCGTGGTTGAGATTAAGTGATGGTAACTTCCTTGGTCTGGAGTTCAATGGTTCAAATGTTGGCGAGGGCAAATAAAAATTCACATACCGCTAGTAATTATTTTTTATGTTGTTGTTATATTTGCATCTCGCTCTAGAAATAAGAAATGTACTCTCAGTACGGCCTTGGTGAGAGACCGCCATTCAGAATCTGAACGCTATTTGAAATAGTTGTGGTCATGTTTAATGACCAGATCTGACTAGCAAGATACTTCCCAATCTTTCTCTTCCTCAATTTCTTCAGTGTCACAACATTCCCCAATTTGAATACCATAGTCTCACTAGCTCCGGGAGTTTAGATCAATCGGCGTTATCGCATAAAAACACACAGAGAAAAATAAACAAATGAAACTGAATTTCATTATCTACATTTAATAATATTTTTTTTCTTATTGAGAAATAAGATTTATAAACACTTAAATAATATGGGTTTCTTATAGAGATGGTCGATATCGGAATTGGGTGTACCTGCAGTTCCAGTCACCGGTGACCGGCGAGGAACAGGTTATTTATCCAGTTCTTTTTGGAACCGGTTCCTGGTGCCAGAAAAGTTCCACAAAGGAGATTTTTTCGAAAAGTACTAGCAAATCGACAAACGTTCCTCGCCAAAAAAAGTACTAGCCGGTAGAGATTTGAAAACGAAAAGAACTGAAACTGGTTCCTCGCTAAAAAAAAAATGCATGGGGAGGGGAGGTTGCTAGCGAAATTCTGAGAACGACAAGAACTGGAACCGGTTCTTTTCGCCAAAATGATTTTTCATGGAGGGGGGGGGGGGGTTTGCTAATATCGATATATTTTTTTAATATCGACCATCTCTAGCTTCTTATAAATTATTTTGCTACATAACTTTGTATGCTTTACGTTACCTACCTACTAGGTGTAACCTGTTCAGAGTTAGATAACAGAAAATTACAGTGAAATATTACAATACAATGCTATTAACAGTTGTTATAAGTTTTTTTTTTTAATAACAAAATGATGTTGAAATAAATACCTACCACCTACTTTGCATAATTGGGATCATAGCATTTTTTTTTACATTATGCTGCTGCAATATTTTGGTATCAATTTATGGGAAAAGTATTAAAAAAAATAATATATATACAGATTTATTATAGATGACATTTTCACGAAAGTACGTAAAGATATGCAGCATCCAGGAAAGGAAAAACCGCCTCGAGCAGATAAAAGTGAGACTCGGTTTCTGTCATTCGGTAGCTCCACAATGCATTGGTATGCAGACTATGCTGCAGTAAATTAAACTTATTAAGTCCACTTATCGATCTTAATTTGTATTCAAATCGAAGATGACAGACATTGCAATAAAATATAAAATTTATTTGCGTAAACAAATACTATGCCATGTGGGAAGACATACAATTCTGAAATAACAAACCGGTAAATGTTTTTTTGGGTAATACCTCAGATAACCTTTAACTTTTTACGACGATAGTACTCCGTATGTAAGGAAAAACCCAATTAGTTGTTAAAATTTTAACTTTTTTTTTAAATAATACTAATTGTTACAAAATTCTACGGAATCAAAAAAACATGAAGTATCTAAATCGAACATAGTAAATTTAATCTTAATATTTTTTATGGAGTATTAAGCAAACAAGATGCACGATAACTCAAGAAGCTTGGATCTGAATAAAATAGAGGTGTAACCTTGAAGTAACGGTGTAACAGTCCTCTGATTCTGCTTCCGCAAATGCACGCCGTGGGGGTGTGGGCGGGAAGCGGGTCGCGGGGTAGCCGGCGTGATTTGTTTTGTTTTGCAGAATTAGTATCAGTACATACTCGTACATAACAAGCGTAAGTTTATGTCGTACGGAGTTGTTTATTGTTGGCAATATAAACTGTATAAATATCCTATTAGTGTCCTATTTATATTAGTTACGTGCCAAAATAAAACCAAAAATATGTGAAAAAGTGTATTCTCGAAAGGGACGCACTACGAATGCGTTGAAAAGTCATTACATTACCCGTCCTCGTTAAATTTCTAATACCTAACATATCCGCTTCCGCAAACTAAAAATATCCGCTTCTGCTTTACATAAAAATAAAACACGATATAATCAAATAAAATAAAAATGTCTTAACTATGAGTATGTTTGCGTATAAAACGAAAAGTAAGTAGAAAGCCATATTGGTTTATTAAAAATATTTTTTGTGCTTCTTTACTCAATGGTATTTTTTATGAAGGTTTTCCGGAATCCTTACAACGCTCCAAATATTTCCGCAAAAAGGCTCCAATAAAAAAAAATCTCGAACATAAGTACAAATAATACGCTTTAAAAAAAATAGATCTCTACTAGCACAAAATAGTCAATAGCTGCCATTGCTTATAAAACTAGAGTTGATATTTGTAGCGATCTATTCCCTCTGTTCTGTTCTGTTTTGATGTCACAGGCAAATGTGCTTTACAATTTATTATATTTTTTCCAGTTACATTCTGTAAACCAAGTGATTTAATTGGACGGACAGAAACCAACAACACCGTCCTGATAAATAAACAAAAGTCCGTGAACCAATTAAAAGGAAATCAATTAAGTCAATTTTGTCACATGATTGTGATATCCTTTTACAACTATTTTTCCGATAACCTATGAACCCAGCCGCCCCTTATCATTACAGCGTTAACTTGTACACGTCTAAATATTCGATTTACAATAATATGTTAAATAGTTCCAAGATATTTTAAATAAATTTGCATACTCCGCCGACTTAGAGCCAAGAAGTTCCTTAAACTTTTTAGAAAAATATTTCATCTACAATTTTTGGGTGGTTTGTTTTACGTTTAAACAAAAAGGGGTAGGAAGGAGGAAGAGACGGGAAGGTTTGGAGTAGCCGAATAAATATAAAATATTAGCTTTGTAGTAAAATTGTGTATGAGCACGAAGCGAAAATCTTAAAATTCAGGCCCAGCATCTCATAGTATTAATACCGTAAGCAGTCTTCTGCCACGTTCGATGGAAAAAATACTCATGCATACAAAAGTTTGAAATTTTCTTCCGATTACGGTCCTTCACGATGTACTCACTATGTTTCTTTTGATGTGTGTCGTGACTGAACCACGCGGGAGCGGGTTTTTATCTGCTAGTTCATTATTAATATGAAAGTTTTAGTTATTACTGCACTCTATTCTAGTGTCTGAATTTACATGCAGTAATGGTGGCTACTGGCTAGGGACATGTTTGTGCTAGATTAGGATTGAATGTAGTCGAAGATATATTTTTGACACAATTTGAAGTACCAATATTTATTTAGGTTGGGTTATAACTCTTGTCACATTCGATGACCGTCAAATCGACGATAAGCGCTTTTTTTGTTTACATTTGAATGTCCCCGTTAAACGCCGATTCTCGGACCGTTTCAGATTTTGATCAAATTGACCTCGAACGGACAGAGTATTGATACCACTCAAATGTCAAAAATTCATCGAAAGTGCCGAGAATTTGAAACGCCCCAACCTGAATGGGATCCAATTGAACCAACTCGAACGAAATCGCGCACTCCTTACGCTGGTGGCGATAAGGTTAAAATAAAACATTTAAAAAAACATCGCCTAAAAGCGTTTTCTTTTATTTTTTATTACTTATATACTGAGTTCCTAAACATGAGTTTACTGACTCTAACATATTCATTGGAGCCTAAAAGTGTGTTTTATTTTATTTATTTAACTTCAGGCACAAATATTCAACTGTTTTCCGGAGTTGAAACTCCTAAAAAAATTTTTTTCTAAGCTTATAAAATGTTCAAAACATGCCCGATTAAAGGAAAGGCCAGGTTGTGTTCTACTAGCAGTATTTAATCAAAGCATCTATAATATTTCTAGGCGATCAAATGTTCAAACCAAAAACAAATGATTTTGCATTGTTTTGAATTTCATCGTCTTATTTAGATATTTCAGATATTTGGAGCGCTGCACCAGATTTATAAAAAAAATCTTACAAAAATATTGAGGAAGAGATTTCTTTCACTACAATAATTCTTGTCTTTTATTTTTGTGTTATCTCTAGAACGAGTGGTCACTAGCAATTTTATGAAAACTGATCTCGATTTTATGACTTTTCAACCAACAAGATATTATAATGTTTTTACTACCTATTTCAAACGGGTAGATTTGAAGGTTGTATTGCCCACGTTCCAGACATCCCCCTCTGAGATGCGTAGTTGCTACGTTCCCGTGAAACGTGCGCCGTAGTTTTCAAGAAAACAAAAAATTGTTTAGTTTTCCATATTCGGCCGAATTAATTGAAGCTGAAATTTTCCCTTCACCCGACTAAATAAACAATCCTTGCATTTTTAATATTGCCAATAAAAAGGGATTTTTAGCAGTAAATTATTGGGCAGCGCTAAAATATTAATGAATAAAATTGAAATTATTACTTATTTGAAAAACATTTGGACTCCTTGCAAAAGAACAATCGATAAAAAAAGAAGATTGGACTTGAGTTAGTTCTTTTGTAGATGAATAAATTTAATAAAAAAAAACTTTTTTAACCATAGTGTTTCTATTAAAATGCTTAGCTCATACAAAATACGTTATTTCAATTGGCTAGGTATATGCATTTCATCAAAATAATCAAGAGGAGAAAAAACATTAACGGTAATTAATTAATCAGGCAGCAGTTTTTTCAACGATTTATTTAACTGATAATTTTCCCTATTGTAGTATTTTTTCTCATCGTGGTTTTTGCCATTAGACACGTAAATAATTCTGACTGTCTTTGGCGAAATTCAAATTCAGAATAGGGTGTAAATAAATAAATATTTACCAATGCTATCAAAAAATTAAAATCTTGTTCTAATGTAAAGAAAGGATTAGAGGCACCGAGACTGGTGGAATTTTGCAAAATATAAAATACAGCTATACTGTGTTTTTTTTGCTACTGTAGCAATCAACATGGCAGTTGAAGAGGTGCAGAATTTATGAATGTAACATAGGTAGTCATGTAAAATTGAAATATCACGGATCGTAGAACCGCTTGACATATTCACATGTCTGAAAATGAAACCTAGTCGATTTTTCTTTTGGTGTTGCTGGTGTAAAAAATGTGTAATTATTTTGCATAAAGAGTTGTAAAATATGTATAATTCCACATTTTACATACTGAACAACTTAATTGGGATTTTTTTGTTATTGTTATGAATTTAAGAAATTAAATAAATTCTAACATCTATTCCGTACCTTCAGAATGAGAGGCCCTATATATTACACATTTGTAAAGTTTGTAACAGTTCCTTGTTTATATTATTATCTTGTTCCAGTGTTTACGAAGACAATAAAATTATGTTGGAACTTTAGAAAGTTAACGACAAGCAAAATAACCGGCTCGTAAATCAAGAAAATTGACAAAAGCTGTATACTTTACCAAACATACAGGTTAGAATATTGATACGCGATGCAATTTTTTTCGCAAAATAAAAATCTAATTTCCAAAAAAAAAAAAAACAACCAGAATACAGTGGCGTGAATATCTGGTGGTTCCGAATAAATGGAAATTGTCGGAAAATTCAGAGCACACCTTGATCTCCCACCAATTTCGGCAGCCTCCAATCTCCTACATGCTACCCTTGTTTGTATTATATCAATATGTAGTTTATGCCGTGACGTAATGATTATTCTTCACACCAGATCGTGATAATACACGACTGCGCACCCCCATCAGCTGGGAGCAAACTAACATTTACGCTGTTGACATTCTCAGCGGAAATCTTGTCA
This sequence comes from Drusus annulatus, assembly GCA_022651775.1. Lineage (NCBI taxonomy): Eukaryota > Metazoa > Arthropoda > Insecta > Trichoptera > Limnephilidae > Drusus > Drusus annulatus. Next base: position 259,679 of record JAGWCC010000107.1, on the reverse strand, counting down.
TTCAACAAAAGTGCTCTCATTAACCTACAAAGTAACCATAAAGTTTAAAACTTTTTCCTACCTTGGTATCTTCCTCAAGTCGGCGTTCTTCGTAGGAACAAACCAAATTTCCAGTAATTTCTCTACACCTTCGAAAAATGGCACATCGTGATCACTATTATTTAACATTTCAGTTTCGGCCATCGCTACGTCGTCTTCTAATGATTTTTATTTAAAAAATAAACTTTAAAAGTATATAGAAATTACTTATTACAATCTTTGTGATGTGCCAGGCGAGCACGACCGCGCAGAGTCAATTGTAAACTGACAGCATTTCAGTTTGGCACTTGAAAAAAAGATTTTATTTTAACAGCGAAGTTAAAAATTACATCTCGCTTCAAATTACAAATACACTATTTTCGCAATTAGTATATCAACACGTTGACTAGTGTCTTATCATAATTCATGTTACTTTAAATTACAATTATGATGATTTATAAAAAAGGTCAGTATGTATGGCAGATCATATTGTAGAAATCTGGATACAAAAGAAATACACAGTTATAGATCTGACCGTAGTTATTGCTCTTTTCAATATACAGCTATTTATTATTTACCATAATGAGCTATATACTTACTGTAAATATTTTATAACTGTGCTAATACAACTCAATATTTTTAAAATAATTCTAACGACGCTTTCTAAGGATTGATGGGTATCTTTATAAACTAATAACTACGGTTATATATAAATAATTAAAGTCTACCATCTTAAGTAACCTTTTTATGCTGCGCGTGCTTATTATATAATAAAAGTATAGCAACACTGATTTGTCATAGAAATACGTTATCAAAAGGGAGCGTAATACAAAATATCTTTTAATCAATCTTAAAACTTTGTAGTTTTTTTTATTGATTTTACCTAGTTTCTTACTATGTTGAATTGAACCACGAACAGAAAATTTTCAACAATGCATCACCAAAATATTGAACCAATTTAAAGCAAGGCAAAACGATATTTAATTAAATTGACGAGGCAATGAGAATGGATGTTCATTTTTATTATTCTTTATGAAAAGTTGTATACTTTAACCAAACATATTAGATGACATGACTATATATCTTAAAACAGTTCAGATTTTTTATTAATCTGGATTTGTCTTAAGCTCTTAATCATATCAAAAGACGAAACATCATGAATCAAAGTATTTTTGGAAAACTCGATCAAAGATTCACTATAAAGATTTAAATATTATTTTGAAAATAAGCCAGGTCGCAAAAATAACATGTAGGTACTAGGTACCAATTTTGTGAACTGCACAAACTTGAGCAGAAAAAATAGTTCTCTTGTCTCCATTAATGGACATTAAAAATTACAGTTAGATTTTAAAATTGCTAAGTTCAAAAGGTTTTCAATGGATTTAAAAGAATTGGAAATAAAAATAATCATCAGTGTACCAACATTTTTTATTTAGGTAAACATGAATATGAATTGTAACTGACATAGATACATTTTATTTTGGTAATAATAAACATATTTATTATTGTAGGGAACTATACGAATACAAAAAGCATATAAAAATATTTTTATATTTAAAAAATGTTGGGGAAAATACATACAAAATATTATTACTATAGACAGTGTTTTATTTATTTATTGGAATGTTTACAAAATAGTCCATTACCCTTATAATGATCCAAGAACAATTGTATATAAATTTATAACCTAACTTTTACAAAAATTAAACAAACTCACAGTGAAGTTGTTAATCGACATTACATCACCCCTAATTAAGTAATTATATAGATATTACTAGAGCACTGAAGAGATAAACCGATAAAAGTGTGTCTTGGGCGTGTCTGTGTGCTGCCCCAAGTAAGCTTAAATTTTCCTCACTTCAGGGATAAATGATTTTCAAATATTAAAATTCTTTATTGGACAAATAATTAATTTTATTGGCTGGTCGTAAGTAAATTGGCGACATCGGTTTTCTTTCAAATCTGTATAGAACACACTTCTAAGGATTACCTGCTCAGTGTACTAGAAGATCTTGCTAAAGAGCACCATACGCATAAAGTTATCCAAACCATCATAATATTTATAAAAAAGTAACATAATAAAATTGTAAAAAAAGAGAAATCAGTACTTGTTTTGTTCAATTAGACCAAAAAAATAATAATTACAAAATATCAGCATGATTATATAAACAGGAAATACTTTGATTAAACAAGAAGTTTGATAGTTATAAAATATCAGCATGATTAAATTAACAGGAAATACTTGAGTTAAGCAATAATATCAATATTTTTGAATTTGGCAAAACTTGTTGTTTAAAATACTTATGTAGACATAAAAGAGATAAATAAAAATAAATCTAAGAAGAGATGTCAAAAAAAAGTGAGACAAAGTTATCAAAAAGTTGAAGAATGCGCGGTAATTCTAGTTAGTACAATGTGTAGTAATTTATTGTTATAAAATAATATATTTGTTCATATGTAGTTCTTTGTTTAAATAATAAAAGTATCTATGCCAATAAACTATAAAATAATATCATTTTCAATATCCTTAAAAAAAATGTGTATACAAATGTATATTTGGACCGTTTTATAATGCACTTATATAAATCTTACAGCTCAACTGTATTACAAGTTAATATTATTGTCAGATTTTATAGAAAGGGCGAAAATGCCAAATCATAATTTTACATAAAAAGGTTTTAGAGGTTAGTTCATTCATTAGCTTCTCCTTAGGCCACCTGCAAAAGTAAAGTTGTGCCGCAAAAGAAAAGATGATTTCTTGTGCTAAAGATTTATGCCATCTCCTGTTAGCAGTATTCGTGGATTCTTGAACATAACACATCCCCAAATACACAAGCGTATGGTTATTAGTTGATGGTGTTGCAAGGAGGAACAAATCCTCCGAAAGATTGTTCCAGGTGCTTTGCGACGGCCATACAGAGACGGTCATTATTGGGGCCTGAGACTACCTGAATGCCGAGAGGGAGGCCGGCATCGTTCAGTCCTAACGGAACCTGAAAAACAAAAATTATTAATCAATATTTTATTCTACGCAACGGGATGTATCACGCCCGGCACATTTGACTGTAATATGTACCGGCTTCCTTATTCAGGAACCTCGTTTGGAAGTGTCGAGGTTTTGTGAAAGAAAACAACACTTCACAAATTTAATTAATAAATAAAATTAAGGGTATCACACATAGAGTTGGTAGAGTAATATCTATCCAAGGCAGTAAAGTCAGTTTTGGACTTGTTTTTGATGATTTTAACATGACTCGGCGCACCTGGTCGTGGCTAAGACTAAGGCTACGGTATTTATACATCCATTCACAGCACATATCGACATATTGTTTTTGTTTATTCGTATAGCCACTTTTTCACAGTATTTTTACCAACAAAAATATAGCATATAACCTAAAAAACTGTTGAGTTGTGTCAAGTATAGTGGCATAATAAAAAATGTGGGCGGAGTCCCGTCAGTGAACCAGGACCTTAAGATCATTGCGACAGTATATAGAAGCGGTCCAAGAAATTTGTTGTCTCTTTCTCTCTCATGGTGTACGCCGTAAAAGCCCGGAGAAAGTGATTTTTCGCAAGTTTGTGAAGGTTGGGTAAAAATAATTACCTCTCCCTCCATATATTGTTACTTCAAGGTATCACAGCATTAATTCTGTGTGCGAAAGGACTAGAGGGATGAGTAAATAAAGGTAGGGGTTGAGGAGAGTCAAAACAACATTGAGGTTTTTATTTTGTATTTAATTATGTCATATGTTCTTTTTCAAAAAATAATAGCACATTATTTTATTTTCTGTCTTATTTAATTTTTCCTTCGTAGATATGTATCTAAGGAGCAATTCTGCATACTTAACTCAAAACTCGATTTTATTGACTCATCCCTCTCTTCCTTCCGCACACAGAATTAACTCAAATCACTAGATCATGCAAAGGACTGACAATTTCAAAGAGTTAACTTGTTTAAAAGTCGGAGCGGGTTTTAAACAAAAAGAAGGATTTAATAATTACCTGGGTTGCGGGTAGCCTCAGAGCATTGAATATTCCCCAATAAGCAAAGTTATGCGGACGAACAAAGAACGTATAATGGTAAGGGGCGGGGTGGGGGGCGCTGTGGAACAGCAGAACTCCATCTGATCCAAGGATTTCCTACAAAGCAGATGCACAGTTAATAATACAATATCTTGCAGGGTTGGTCGGAAGACATTGTCACCTGGCAATAGACCCCCCTTTTAACTAATACATATGTTATAAAGTCATCTTACCAGTAATTCTTTCTTGAGTTTTTCTGTTGTTGGGACAGCCCAGCTTTCCTTTTCTTGGGGGAATACTTGCCCGTCAAGGAGACCTAAAATAGCTGCCAAGCTATATTCACTCATGCCAAATATCTGTAAATAGAAAATACACAATATTTAAAGATAGATAAGTATACAACTAGATAAGTTTACAAAAGATATAAACTTAAACATTTAACATACCACCCTTCACCCAAACACCACAGAAATTACCCGAAGTTGGGCATTATAAATGCTAAGGTTACTACTAACAGGGCTTGCTAAACTAAATACAAAATTAGGAGTACAATGCGATCGAGTGAGAAACTCGACTATCTGAGATGTGTTCAGCATCGAACCCCTGCTACTCTTCATAGAAGTCGCAGACGAGGTGGCTTGGACATGTACTTAGCATGTCAGAAGATTGAATTCCGCATAAAATACTAGGAGAAATTCCAGAGGGCGACGTCCAGTTGGCTACCCCTGACAATGCCGGGGAAAGCAACTCCAGATGCTGTGCGAGAAGGGTTCGACCTGCAAGGGGCGGAAGTCCCTGAAGTATGCCAGGACACAAAAAAGGATAAAGAGAAGAAAATAAAGATGAAGTTTCTCAACCTTTTTAACTAGCTCTGTCAGTCCATGGACACGGCGTTTCTGATTTCCCAGTAAGAAAGCAAAGTCGGCTGGCTCCTTGGTCATCCAGTACCTCCAGATCTTGTACATGGACTTGAAACCTTCCAATTGGATCTTTGCAGGGGGGTTGTTAATGGCAACAGTTTCCTTTAGGTTCTCCACAACCCTGAATAATGAAAAACAAGGAATAAATATATCACACAAATTATTAAATATATTTTTTCATAGTCTTTTAGTTTAAAACCAGAATTCGATGGTGGTTTCCAAATATGCTACTAATAAATACGGTCAATTACCCATAAAATAATCCTGTATTACCATTGAGATTTTTTTTAAATGTTTGTTGCAAACCTCTATAAGATGGCACCATGAGAAGAGAACATCATCTGAATTATAATATTGATGCACCTACCCCAAATAAATTATTTAAAAAATATATACAATTAGAGAGTATGAAGTAAGGACTAATTATTATTGTGAGCGAAATTTAAAAAAAACAAAAAAAGTTTGCTTCTTTACAAACTGGGGCAAATATTGAGAAAAAAAAAACTGTAAGCATTAATTTCATACTGTTTTGTGAAATTTAAGAACATAATTAGCAGAAAAGAAGAATACAATAATGTTGCTGTATCAGCAATAATTATTGTATGGAGGGGCGATTTTAAAATAAAAATCTGGCAAGTAAATTCATGTCACCAATATCAGATCTATTTTAGTAGTTTTTAACACATTATTTCTGGCATTGTAATAAAGTAGGTAAATTCACATCACCAACATCTGTTTTATGAGTAAGTGCAAGAAATATCAATTGTGTGTAAGTTGCACTTTATAATAAGTATCACGAGTGCTAAGAAAAAAAATGCATAACACTAAAACAAGGGGGCGTTACTGACATCAATAATTTACATACATTTTCATGCACTTCTTTAAATCAGCGTGCACCGAGCTGCATCTGGTGTCTCCGGTATGTTCGACATAGTAGTACTTCAATTTCTTGAGATCCACCGGAGCATCGAGGTTCAGTTCTGAGGCGTGCTCCGCAGTCAGCAACTTGATGATCGGTAGCAAGTCTACGCAGTTCTTGACAACAGTTCCAGCAGACACTACTGTGCCCTTTTCTTTGCCCGTGCGGAATGTAGCTCCTAAAATTAAGGCAAATTTTAGGACAAATTAAATAAGTGAATACTAGCATTATGACCGCTTTGAAAGAACTACTTCTTTTGGCAACAGTTCCTACTTCATTCATTGTTCATTGAACAAATACTTCAATTGAAGTTGGTAGTTCATTTTAGCGTTCATTCATTTCATTGAACAAATACTTCAATGGAAGTTAGATTACAAAGAACTACTTTAATTTGCAGCAGTACAGTTGTGAAGGTGAACTTCAAAGCCTATAATGAAGTACTTCGTTACAAGTATTTCAATTGAAGTCCGACTTTAAAGTACTTCGATTTAAAGGAACGTGATTTTTATTTTGGCGAGGAACCGGTTCCAGTTCTTTTCATTTTGAAATCTCTACTGACTGGTACTTTTTATTTTGGCAAGGAACCGGTTCTAGTTCTTTTCACTTTCAAAGCGCTACCGACTAGTACCTTTTTTTTTGGCGAGGAACCAGTTCCAGTTCCAGTTCTTTTCACGTTCAAAGCTCTACCGACTAGTACTTTTTTTTTATTTTTGCAAGGAACCGGTTCTAGTTCTTTTCACTTTCAAATCTCTACCGACTAGTACGTGCTTTTTCGGTGAGGAACCGGTTACAAAAAGAACTGAACAAATAACCGGATAAATTCAAATTTCTTTTTTACGAGTTTGACTTCAATTGAAGTGTTCACTGCGAAGGGTTCATTTCAAAGAACTAGCAATTCGTGAAGCATTCACAAAACATTGAAGTTTTTCCCAACGCTAGTGAATACCCTATGTATTATAATGGCAGTAACAATTTACTATCTGTTTAAACAAACCTTAATATATTATGGATTGTTTAAACAGGTAAGGTACCTCTCATGTTGGTTGTTTCAGCCGTGGGGTTGTGTCCGAACAATCCGCAATAGAAGGCTGGCATTCGGGTGGAACCGCCAATGTCAGAACCTGGAACATGTATTGTTGTGTTGCGATGAATATATGCGTTAGGTTATTATTATTATTATGAAACTATTATAAACCAACCATTCCAAATATTGAATTGAATAAATAACAAACAAATAAATTTTAATCAGTGAAGAGGTTAAAATGTACCTACAAAAAAGCCATATCAATAAACAGGAGTCGGCAAGTGCTCGATTGCGAGCTGTTTGAAGTCAATTATTGTCATTTTACAGATTGATAAAATACTGTATATGTATAACGAATATACAACGAATAATAAATGATAAATTTAAGAAGGTTTTAGTTAAAAGACAACATATTTTTAATAAATAATAAGGTATTTGATTATTAAAAAAGATAAGTAAGAAGTCAAAAGATCTTATATTGGATATTTATCCAAGACACCATCTAGATATTCAATATGTGTTCAGGTAGTACTTTGAATATATCATCAAATGATGGCAGCCTAAAATCGGAAGAAAATCAAATATTAATAATTAGTATGAGATCGTTTAAAAATGTGGCTTTCTAATAAGGTCTTGATGGTTTAATTGGCAGAGTGTTACTCCTGGGTAGAGTAGATGTTCCGAGTTCGAGTCTCGGTTATGACAATTGTTATTTTTAATTTCTGGCCTTTTTTCTGTTTCATATTTGTATTTTAGATTATTAATATTATTTAAATATTTAATTAAAAAAAAACACTAACACAGTCCAATGGGAGATGCCACCGAAGAAACCAGGGCAGCTTCCCCTCCAGACGATCCTCCGACAGTCCTGCCGGTGTGATAAGGATTTGCAGTCTGTCCAAACAACATGTTACGGGACTCTTGCCTATTAAAATTCAAAGAAGACAACAGTGAATGTAGCAAATTAACAAAGAAATAATAAAAAAGTTAAGAGTCAGAAAATACAGGGGAACTACTCTTTTTATGTCAAGTTTACTGAGAAAACGGTATTATTATATAGTTAGCTTTGAGAAAACAACTGACTCTCTCCCTATTTCAATTATTTAATTACCATTTGTTGATTTCAGGAATATTGCTAACGGCTACAATGATGGCTCCAGCGTCTTTCAAGATCTTAACAGCTTCTGCGTCCACATCCGCCTTCATTCCCTTTCTCTCCACCAGTCCCAGGGTGTGCTGTATTCCCGCCACGGCATAGCTCTCCTTAGCGGTGAATGGTACACCTGAAACAATTAAATAATGTTCAATCATATCGTAACTGCTCAATATGAATAGAAACTTATAGAGGGAGCTAGTGGGACAAGGAAACTGCCATCCCAGAAGAAACGTGAAGCTGTTGGGAGTGGAAAAGACCAATTAGGTATAGGAAATGTGAAGATGATGACGAAACTCATACCTGGAACCGGAACACATAACCGAATACGCAACGACAACCCTGGTGAAATATATTAAAGGGAGTGGGCTCCTGTCAGGGGACAAAGGTGAAAGACCAATGAATGCACATTGAAATTGATAGAAAAATAAATTAATGTTTGGGGGGCCTGAGTTGTATTTTGGATTTATTGACGATTTATAGCTTAAATCTTCGATTAAATCATATGTTCTGCAATACTTTTACCGTAATTTTACTATTATTATTATTACGTTTGAAGGACCTTGAATAGGGTAATAGAATTCTTAAATGAAAACAAAAGTAATATACAATAAACAACTTCTTATCAGAGTCCAAGTGCATGATGCAAATGCAATCCATATTACTCGTATCAAATTTTCCAACTGTTAAAATCAAAAATGCATAAAGTTATTAAATCAAAGATTTATTAGATAGCTCACACCGGTTCATAGAAATTTCAAAATTTTAATTAATGTTGCATCACTCTGGTTGTATTTGTTAAATTTAAAAACAACAAATAGAAATACAATTTTAGACAGGGTGTCTTAATATTATTTTAATTAACATTTACTGATTTTATTCATATCATTTATTGTGCATTCCATTATGTACATTTTCCTGTTTTCTAGTATTATAGTTTTATGATTATTATTGACTCCACATTGCTAACCATATTACTAGATCCTACCTTGTGTTTATTTTTTTGCACGCGTGTATAAGTAAATATTTTACCATTATGTTTATTTGTATGATATGTATATATATATATAAATATCGACCAGTCGTTATATATATATATCGACTGATATATATATATATAACGACTGATCAGTAGCTGAGTGGATAAACGCGTCGGATTCCCACCCGGGCATCGTGCATTCGATTCCTCTGCTGGCTAAGTCCTCTATCATTGCATAAGCAACATTTTCCGCTTCTTATGATGGCAGTGGGAATTTTTCAAATATTCTAAGGTTATTTGTAACCCGGGAATGTTTATCTTTCTTTAATATATTTATATATATATTCTAACTCTTATTTCTACTTTATATAATATTTACTATCATGTACAACTAAACATTATAATTTACTATAATAGTATATATTAAACCTATCACTAACTAAAACTGCAGTGGCACTACTTCCCAAATCAAATGTTAGAAATGATTTCTCCATTGTTAAAAAAAACTTTATTTAACTAGCTTATAGAACTATCTTTTAAAAAATCTAATATGTCCTTAAAAAACACCAATTTAAACCTTAATTTTAAAATATGTCCTTAAAAAACACCAATTTAAACCCAATTTGTCCTTAAAAACACCAATTTAACAGTAGAAAGGCACACCTATTATGCATGGTTATGCTATTAATTTAATCTTATTTATTCAATACAATGCTAAAATGTAAACACTTTAAATGAATAAATTATGTAATAAATTAAATTTGAATTATCAACTAACATGTGATATTATTTCAAGGGAATTGTTGAACATTCTGTGCAATATGGAATGAAATATGGTAAAACATATATCATATGTGTGGTGTATTAACTTCACTGCAAAACAATATATTAAAACATATAAGAAACTACATCTAAACTATAATATCGGCCATCAATGACTTACCTAGGAAAGGTTTCTTCTTGAATTCTTCATCAGAAATTCCCTTTTCTATTTGTTTATCTATCTCTTGAGCCTCTTTGATGGCATCTTCGTATCTTTCATCTGTGACAGCATTTATAAATGGGTTCACCTGATCAAAAAAATTATATATTATGATAAAACAATTAACAAAAAATATATCTATGTTTTCAATATCTAATCTATCAATCAATACATACATTTAATTTATTTTAAGATTCTTGTAATCACGTAACAAGAGTTCATTAATATGAGTATGAACATTAGAAATGAACTCATTGCCAAAATTCATTAATAGGGTTCATAATGTACTTACAAGTTTCATCCGTTCAGTGCAAATTTTGAGCAGATCTTCGGCTTTCAACTGCTTCTTTCTAATTTTCAATGCGAGCGATGTGGCACTCTCCAGCAGGATTTTAGTCCGGTCATCTAATGGCGGGATGATTTCCTTTTTGGGGTCCCAGTATAGAGAGGCCAAAAAGTCCACCAAGGAGTCAAATAGAACCCGGACCCAAATTAGAATTTGGGTCAGCAACTGACAAAACATACTCATTGCGATTGTATTCACTTTATTTTGTGATTTTTCCTGGAATGCACAATAATATGATGGTGTCAATGTCTGATGAACTTTTGCATAAAATATAAGAACGAATACTAATATATTTTTAATTGACTTACCTCCCGTGGTTCTTGCATATAAACACGGGTAGTGAAATTAAAAGCTGAACAAAATAACAATACCGCTTAAAAACACAAGCGAACGCAAGTGAAAATGAAAATACAGAGCTAGGGTACTTACAGCGATGACAAGATTGACAAGTAACAGAATTAAAACCACAGAAAAAGTCCTCTTCTGACAGCAATCTGCACAGCTGACGTTTGTAATTTTCCTGTGGCAACAATTATAATTCGTGCTGCTCAGCTGCTTAGTTTGTGTTTATTTCTACAAATTCTTCGGTGAATCTACTAAAAATGGGAAACAGTGCAACAAAAACTGTTCAGCTCCAAGCTGCAACTCCAGTAGCTGCATCTCCGACCGATAAACCCAAAGCCTGCAAAGCTTGCTGTGCATGTCCAGAGACTAAACAAGTCAGGGATGCCTGGTGAGTAACAATTGAGGTTATGTTTCTATATTTTTCTGACACAATGAATGCACTCTAATGGCTTAATTTACTTTCATAACTTTTTTTTTACATAACAAATATGTATTATATTTTTAAATTGTCTTCCTAACAACTTATTTTTGTTTCAGCATCGTTGAAAATGGTCAAGAAAACTGTACTGCACTGATAGAAGCTCATAAAGAATGTATGAGGAAGATGGGTTTTAACATTTAAACCAAAACGTTGCTTGTCATAATGTAGGGAATAATGATATGAGTAGAAATTTAACTATTTATTTATTTGTTAGCATTCATAAGTATACTGAGCTCACAAGATTGCAGAAACTTACAATATTTGTGTTAATTATGTAATTGTAATATGCCAGTCATGTCAGTTAATCAATTATATATCAAGGTCAAATAAAAAAAAATACAAATACAACTAATTATTTGTAATTGACAATATGTAGTTTCAATCCATACCTTCACTTCCATTTTTTTTCAAGCAATACAAAATATGAATTTCTCCAAGTGTTTCAATTTCTCAATGCTTTATTTAAAAAAAAAACTTATTGTTGAAAAGGAAATAAAATAATTTTGTTTTGCAATTTCCCATTACTTTTTGTTTATTTTGTTTACCTTACTATTATGTAGGTACAATTTAATTTGTTGTGCATTTTATGTTAGCACTTGTCACATGACTACCTTTATTTTCAAAGTAAACATTCAATTTTTAGAATACCATGGCTAAATTTTTTCATTTAATTTATTATTTATTTAAATTGTTTCAGATATTAGAAAATTATTATTAATAATAGAAAATTTATAATCACCTCCTCACCTTAATAAAGTACTTAAGTCAGGTAAAATATCCTAGTAAATCAAAACAATAATTTATTTTCACTTTAAAGTAAATAAAACCAATCGTTTTAGATATAACAAAAATATGTAAAGGCCACTATTTGTAAAATAATGTGAAATATATATATATAAAAAAAAAAATATATATATATATATATATGAACACAAGTGTCTATATAGATGAATTTATTGTTATCTGACTGATTTAACTAATAATATCTGAGCTTGGTAATGTTTTTTTTTTGTGTGGTTCCTGTTTACTCAATTTACGATACAATTTAACTCGGGCGCACTTGGGGTAAAATATTACTAGATTAGGTTTTGTTTTATAAAATGTCCAACTGCTAGGGAGCAAAGTCAGGGAAACCGCCACAGTGGTACAATCAGCGGATTGTTAAAATATATCATACAAGTCAATGAAAATATGGTTCTGCTGCTAGAACTTCATTGTAAACCCTCTTTTACATGCGCCATTTATAGGATTTGTGAAAGCTTACAATAGAGCTATCAGAGGTACGCCTATACAGTATTAATCGATACTGAAATGGCACTAAGTTCTTTCCTTTTGTTTGGAATTTTTATACCTGAAGTTAATCAATAATTAGGATAATTAAAATTCCAGAGATGTTTGATGACTTACCCATCATAGGAAGGCACTGAGGCATACAGTTAATGGATATATGACTATCAGTGAGGGTATTATGCTTCCCATGAGGGCACCGATTAAGGTGTCATTTGTAAATAAAATGTGGTATGATTACAATGGTCAAGGTGATATGCAACAGGAAATGTATTCAATTTATGATTAACGGACCTGCCTCACGATTTATGCCTTCCGGCTGTCTTGCCTGCCATCCTGCTTTTGAAGTCTGGGACTTTCACTTACATCCTTGGGCCCTATTCTCTATACCACGTCACTTCGTCCCAGTCTTCAAGGCGGAATTTACGGCAATAGCATCACTACGGGTCAGGCCATACGAACCGCCCCTTTTAAGGCGCATAAACTTTTTTTTTTGCGAATTCATATATGTGACTACCGCACAAGATTTTCAACTGTCCAAAGCCGGTGAGATTATGTCATCCCATATCATTTGGCTATGTTGTGAGAGTGAAGGGAGGGGGAAGGAAGGAGATGGGGAAGAGGAAGGTGGATATTAAGACCTGGTCACTAAAAAAACATGCCTAAAGACATTTCAAGCAATTTTTCGAATCTGAATGGTGTCTTTCACCAGTGCGATACTAAAGAAAAAGATGCAAATATAAAATAATATTTGTAAAACATAATTTACACACATGCAAATCGGAACCATCTCCAATCGGAGGTTAGACTGGAAAAAGTTTGCGTAACTGCACTTGTACTAGTCACGTAGATTACGAAGCCATGAAGCTTTTATATTGTGTTTTTGCTTAATTTAAAAGCTTTAAATTTAAGCAAAACAAAAGAGTAAAATACTTTGTATTCATCAGAGGGTGTATCTGCAGTTTAGATAAAACTGAGACATGAAACATAAGAAATGTATTTATATAATAATGTAGTTAAGTACCTACCCAGTGCATTTGTTCTGGCCACTGAAGAGATACTTCTTTATTGTGTGTTGTCGGCGAATATCCAAGCAACTGTTTTACATACATTGATGAGTTGAAATAAAACATTTTTTAACATTAGCTTTTATTGATAAGCCCCGTAGTGTAGTGGCATACACATATGCATTTGAGTCGGGAGGTTGTCGGTCCAATTACGCCCGCAGCCAAAATATATTGATTTCAAAATTTTTCATTTCATGTGACGTGGGTGCTGCCAGTTGGGGTGTTGATTTTTACTTTTGATGAGCCTTTCAAAAATAACTTTGCAACTTTTGCACTGTAAGGAATATTGAAAAAAAAAACACATAACGCCACAAAGGTGTTCTCAACTATCAGGAGAGTTAAGTTGCAGAATATACCCTATCATTATTAATTGCCTAGCTACCAATAAATCGTAATAATATCGGTATATCTGGAATAAATATACGTTTATTAATTTTTGTGTGCTTGCCTTTCCGAATAATAAGATAAAGCAACAGATTACTAAAGCACTGTTTACTTTTTGACGCCGTAATGGGCACATTATCATCGTGGATATTTAAACAAATTATTTCAGAATTACTTCATGTGCCCGCAAAATGATTATGCACTGTTAGGTCAAAGACTAGATTCGATCTGCGACAGTGATGTGATGTGAACATTTTTTTACCCTATGAAATGCGTGAAAAATTTCACAGCAATTCCCTGTCTGTAGAATCACCCTAGTTATGTGAATGCTCCGTGCCGGATCCAGGGGGAGCCAAAGGGGATGGCGGCATATCTGGAGGATGGATAGATGAACCTTGCAATTTACCAAAATTAAAATTGATTTTGGGAAGAGGCAGTCAAAACCATCTTTGCTCACAAAAAATCCTACATCCATCACTGTGTATGATTATTAGAAAATAACATGACTGTCCCCAACCCAGCTGATGATATATTTTTGGTTCTCCTCGACTATGACTGAAAACAAAAGTTGTTATAATCGAATGCTAAAAATTGTCATTGACATTCTCAAATCTCCCATTTTAGTAGGTACGTAATTAGTTATCATATCTAACAAGATAATTTAAACTTTTATGAAAACTTCCCCCTTAACCTCCAAAATTTTTATTTCTCAAAGTGATATACACCGTATTTCAGGGTGATACTGCAAACTTCAGGAGGTGATTATTTACGATATTCTAAGAAGAAAAAATTGCCGAAAACTAGTATTGTGATCATAACTTTACAATAGATCAATCGTTTATGAAGTCTTCGCTAACTTTTTTTTTGAGATCTCTGTTAAATAAATTTGGTGGAGGTACCCATGAAGAAAAAATATCCAGTTAGGTTACGGTGGTTTAAACGGATTTCGCAATTAGTGAGCCAATAGCAGTAGATAACCGCCTGTAGTGAGCGGTATAATGTTTACTATAAAGGATCGATTACAAGTTAACGTACGCAAATACAAAGTATATCAGAACTTTTTTTATTTGAGCATTCATGAAAAAAAATTACACTTTCTAGTTTCACGGTACCTACCACCCTGAAACAAGGTTTATCATGATAATATGATGTTTTAAGAAATTTCTCATATAATATCACTGATTTCTTAAATAATTAATACATTACGAGTTTTTGTCTAAAATCAGTTGGTTATTAGTTAAATGCATAAAATTCGTTCCCATTTATAAAATTATTTTAGATGCTAGATCTAAAACAATAAACTTGTTGCAAGGATCCGCCAACTTGTTTAATTTTTGAAATAATTTCTTTACTTACAATAGATATTTTTCCCTAAAGTTACGTTATTTCCCTAGATCTGGGGAATTTTCTCTAAACATACATCACTGATCTGCGGTGAACATCACGCAGTGAATAGTGATAAACAATTATTTAACATTACGTGTTTTTGTGTTAAATTAGGAAGTTGACAGTTGATAGTTCAATAAATATGAAGTACAAGAAATGGCCCACTCAAAGGGCCGACGAGGACTCCGGGAACGAATCGCCGACCCTCGGAAGCTCTGTGGAGTCGAGATACAGTTACGGGTAAGCTCACTACTTTCAGTATTACTGAATCTTGTGTATTTACAGTGTTTTAAAAAGATGTATGAAACTTCTCATGATCTTGCATAAAAGCATACCGCTGATGGTTTCGTTGTAACACATCCCTATTTATTAGACACATAAGATACAACGGAGCCTCATCGGCAAGACCCTAAATACAAAGCAGTTTAACTTAAAAAAAATCTTTGTGACTGAAATGTAGATTATTTTTGGGTACCGATTAGGCTAGTGGCTCTTAACTTGTGTTCCGCGGAACCTTAGGGTTACTCCGATGTTTTAAAGTGTGTATTCGTGATATTGATACGCCTACTCGTTTTTTTATTATATATATCCAAAATGGTTTGCCGTTGTTTTGTTTACCTAGAACACTTTGTTCATGTTAAAATGATACTGTTATCAAAAGAAAACTGATTTTTAAAGTGGTTCGGAGGTAGGTTTTTTGATTACTTCCATCGAAAGTTCATGTCAGGCCAGGGATATTTTTTCTATAGCAAGCTTTTAAACTATTCGTATGATTTCTTTAAGTAGTAACAAAAAAGCGAATATTAGCTAAAATATATATATTGTGCACATAGCCTTTATTTGAGTATCGCATAAACATGAGGTCCGCGTAGTTTGTTAATATTAATTACCATGATATGATGTGATATTAGATGTGCTGTACATCTTTTGTGGTTCCTCTCTCCTACAATATGGGTCTCTTAAAAACACAGGATCACGTCTCCCATTCATAAAAACACCTACCCTTCACTCACTATCCTAGCCCTAAAAATGACCTGTATGTAGTTAATACATACAAATAACTTACAATATTGTTCCAACATTATAAATTGGTACGTAGTAGTTACCCGTGATGTAACCTTACCAATAAAAAATATTAGTTGCTTTAATTCACCCATTTCAAATATAGAATAATGTCTGCTGAAATACATTATAGGTAGGTAGAAATTTTAAAAGATTATTTTTAAAATTGATTATTTCAACTAACATCAGTTCCAAATTTGAAAGGTTTACACTCGTAGGTACGTACTCACAAAGGAAATTATTTATAGTTCATAACTAAAAATACTGAAAACCTTTTTTTCAAACCAGGGCCAGTGTCAATAAAATCACAGAGTTCACAAATAAAACATTAAAAATTATCATTTTTTCTATATATATTGTTTTGTGTTGATATCTATCTAGTCTATCTATATCTTAAGTTTACCAAAAGCTTCTCAGAAAAGGTATGACTTCTAAAGGTGCCTATTTAAAAATGAAAATTTTCAAGAAAAAAATAATCCCTTAAACATGTGTAAAAACAATATTCGATGGCGTCACTGCGATTTTGGAATTTTGTGCAAAAAAAATCTGTTATTCGTCTTTTGTCCGCCCTCGCCTCATAGATAAGTTCGTAGATGTTGTACAAAGATTTATTTAACTTGTAAAAGTCACGTAGCCCGCACGTATCTAAATACTACCATGAATTACCGAATGATGCATTTTGTTGACCAGATGACATCATTTTTTCCCTATTGAATTATATATATTATATAGATGTAGTTTGTAGGGTAAGTACCTACCTATTTACAATAAAAGCTCTATTTATTTTCCATATTATTTAAAATTATCATTCATGTCAACTTATTGACATTTTGATAATATGTCGTAAACATGGATTATTATCAACAAGTTGTCGATTGAAATGTCACACATGAGGTAAGCACTAAGTAGGTACCTACGCTGTGACTTATATCCGCACCAGTAACTAGGTTATACTTGAAAACGTATACTAGTATCAGATTTCTTCTGCGAATATTATCATGTAAAATGTTCAGTTCAGCTAAAATTAGCGTTTCTGGATACCATGTCCATAGTAACACATTTAAAAATATTACTCCATATACGAGTTCCTAAATAAGACCCAATGAATGTAGTACCAATCATAAAGTTTTAAAAAAAATCAGAGCGTAGTGTTGGGAATAATCGAAATATCCATTTTGAAATTATCGATAATTTAGGTAACTTGGTAATCGAAATAACAACATAAAAAATCTTTATGTTTTTAATACATTCCTTTGAAATAAATAAGAGTTATTCGTAAAGGTACAGTACGATTTCCAGGGAGTGATAAATGCATATTTCGGTCATATTTAAAATGTGTTTCAACAGTAACAGCATATTTGACGCAAATTTAGAGAAAATTGCCAAACCGGTCGCGGTATGAAAGTGGAAAAAAGTAATTGCATGAACCCGAGTAATAAATCGCCATCTATTTAAATGGATTAAGCTGTAATAGATATTTTCTCACACATGTGGCCATGTTTAAATATTATCCGGTGCTTAGAGTATATAGAGTGGTATCTATCCAAGGCAGTGTAGTCAGTTTTTGATGATTTTTACTGAACTCGGCGGACCTGGGCGTGGCTAAGACTAAGACTAGGGTATTTATACATCCATTCATATCATATATGGACATAATGTTTTTGTTTATTCATGTGACCACTTTTTCACAGTATTGTTCTCAACAAAATAATAGCATATAACCTAAAAAACCGTATAGTTGTGTCAAGTTTGGTGGCATAATAAAAATGTGGGCGGAGTCCCACGGTGACCCAGGAGCCCAAGATCATCGTGATAGTACACATAAGCGGAGTATTATATTTGTTGTCTCTTTCTCTCTCATGGTATACGACGTAAAAATCCGGAGAAAGTGATTTATCGCAAGTTTTTATAGGTTGGGTAAAAATAATTAGCTCTCTCTCCATACATTGTTACTCCAAGATCCGGTGACATCAGTTGAAGTGAAGCGATCGTTTTCGCCGACAGGACTTTATTTGCTGTATTTTTGTAAAATATTTTATTAAAACTTTTTGTAACATTATTTTGGAAAAATGAATTTTCAAAGAAGCCGAAAGAAAAATAAACCACTATTGACTAGGAAATAACGAATTTGGTAAATTCAAAAAGTAAAATTTTAATTTTATCTTATGCAGAGGGGTTCGAGGAGAATATTTATAAAGTAAATTGAAATATAACTAAAAAAAAATGCGCATACCCATTTTAAACTTTTTAGTGCATATTATTGACTTTTTATAGCATATTTTAAGGTTTTTATTCTATAATATTCCACTTTTTTAGAGCAAGTTTGAATATTTGTTATTTAAACAATAAGTCAACAAGTCCGAGAGAGTAATTCGATCATGCCCATCACTATTGCGTAGTACCTACATATGGAGAAAAATATTTAATTATTTTCATGCAGATTGGGGCCAGGATGGCGCCACTAAAGTCGGAAACACAGTAAATTATTAAAACATTTACTTAACGACAATGTATTTATTAATTGGAGATTTGTAAATCAAACCGTACCCTCGAGGATTTGACCCCAAACAATCATCATGCGTTTGGTTTTTTTTTTTTAATTTTTCATCGCGATTTCGTCTATCTCTGACCTCGGCGTACGCCCTTGACTTGTGTTTCAAATCTTTACGTAGTAATACGTCATTCAAATTAGAAAAAAACAACGTCTCCTCTAAAAACTAATTATCTATTGTTTTAAATTAACTTTTAAATATTTTTTGTATCGAATAATAATATAATTTATGTAATTACAAGTACCTAACTACGGTGCAGCGTCCACTACTTAATATAGGTTTTACATAGGAAATCCTTTTAAAATAATAATTCTGTACCTACGAGGATTTAATACCTACGGTATTGAAAATATTTCAGCGCTGCCTTAAAATATACGAAAATATAATTGAACACAACGAGTACTATGTATTAGTAAAATTATTTATAATATTATATAAAGTATCGCCGTGGTAAAAGATCACCATTCAAAATTGAAAAAAATCTATTCCTCCCTCACCCCCTTCAGCCTCACAACGTACTCCAATTGGGGATGTCATAGTCCCACTGACTCCGGACAGTTTTTTTTTTTTTTTTACATGAATACCGCACAAGAATCTCAACTGCTCCCAACCGTCTAGAGCCAGTGAGACTATGGCATCCCCAAATTGGGTATGTTGTGAGGCTGAAGGTAGTGGGGAGGGGAAGGAGATCGGGAAGAGGAAGGTTGGGAAGTACCTGGCTATTCAGATCTGGTCACCAAACACGGCTTAAGCCATTTCAAGCAACGTTTTGATTCTGAATGGTGGTCTTTCACCAGGGCGATACTTAGAGTATCTACCACTCTTTTCAGTTGGGTTTTTTGTGCGGTATTCATATTTAAAAAATAAACCTTGATACATATATATCGTCCCCATACTGCCAAAACTGAATAGCTAACAAATTAAAAATTATACAGGAGAGCGATTCAAAGGTGTTGCCCTTCTTTAAACGTCTTCTTAGAAATGATTACAATTATGACAGAACAAATGTTTATTGTTTACACAAAAATAAATATGTACCAATTTACAGTCTTATAATAAGATTTTTTGATAACTCATGGGAGTGCCACATTGGTTTTTATATAGTGCAATAAAAATAGCTTACAAATAAAAATCAATAAAACAGAAAAAATATATTTTTACAATAGTAATTATCGTAAACGTAGACGTAAGTAAAAAAGAAAATAATTTTGTCTTCATTTGAAATAATTAATAATCATAGATTTACTTAGAAACTAGAAAAAAATAATAATCATTAATTAAAAAAATATCTTCGTCTTCGGAATCTGAGCCCTCGGCTATTACTGGAGCCTTATCTATTTGGTTTAGAACTGGTAAAGAACTGACCCAATGACGATGTTCTTTGGAAATCACGCACTTTTTACACACAAATTTACTGTCAGATTTTTTTGTCGTGGGTATTGGCAATAGGGTTTTGTACATTTTATTGAATCTGTATTGTAAAACGTTGATGGCGAAAGCGACTAAAAGTTTAATCTCTGTACCTAAATGGCTTAAGCGATTCTTTGGTTGAATATGCAGTTTTGATCAGTTTTTTTCTGCATCAAAAGCTCTGACTCTTGTTTGATTATAAAGACTTTTGTGGCCCTTCAGGCATTTAAAATATATTTACTACCTTGGAGAAGGCTTGACTCAAGGGACACTAGTTTGAGACTTTTTGTCGCTTCAGGTAACTCAGTGAGAGCATTGATTTACCCGAGCTAACCTTTTTTGAAAATCCAACCAGGTACTGAAGACTTATGAATTTTATTGTAAAACAAAAAAATAAATTAAGTGGTCTGGTGTAAACATCGCAAAATGGCGCTTCAGCCCTATTGGCTTTCCGGAGTCGATATATAATTATATATTGATATTAATATAATTTAATTTTGTAGGTATATCTATTTTTCTTCAATATAATTCTCATAGCTCTATTTTAGGTGGCTAAGAATAAAATTTTGCAATGATTTAAACACTTTTATTTCTCACATTAACAGAGGATCACACCTTCCCTAGATAAAAAAAACCTACCCTCCACTCATCATCCCAGCCATAAAAATAGTAACAAAAATGCAATACATATTATTCTAACATTATATATTACTAGTTTGTTACCCGTGAAAAATCACGGAATGTAACTTGACTTGCCAAGAAATAATTTTAGTTTCATTTCAAACATAGAATATTGTCTGCTAAAATAAATTATAGGTAGGTAGGAATTTGAAAAGATTATTTAAAAAAAAAATGATAATTTCAATCAACATCAGTTCCAAAATTGAAAAGTTCACTTTCGTACGGACGTGCGTACTGGCAAAGGAAATTATTTGTAATAACAAGTTATTACAGCATTACAGATATCTCACTACAGGGAATACTCAATAGCATTATTTAATCTGTGCACAAATTTTATACTTTTAGCCAAATACTTCAAGACCTGATCTTGAACCGGTCGTTTGTGGTTCAAGAACAAGAAATTAATCTGCTTTTTTTATTGACGACAATGTGCTGTCATGTATTCATACTGTGTACAATATATTATAATATGCCGACATGAGTCAGATATATTTATTTATTTGTTTCAGTCTATTCGCAAATCAGTTCTCAGACACGACGGACTGCGAGCACTCACTGCCGAGAAGGTCCTACTTGACACAGCTCAGAGATACCAACGGTGGAAGGTAAGTTTATTTTAAATTTCAAAGTGTATTTAAAAACATATTTTTGAACTAACCATAGATCATGATAATTAAACGGTGCCTACACTTAAATGTGATAATATAAATTGTATTGTTTTACGAGTGATATTGCTAATAATATTTGAACTTTATGAAGTTTTTCTTGTGCGGTTCCTGTTTATTTGTCAATTGAACGATTTAACTCAACGGGTAAAATATCACTAAATTAAGTCAGTTTAATTAATTGCTATATTTTTTATAAAGTGAATACGTAAATATTTAAATTTCCGTAATAATATTCCAAAAATATAGTGATTATTAAGTGCTGCTAAATTTTGTGCAAATTTCGTGTGACAAACGTATCGCCCTTAAAATTTATTGTGAAATCATTTTATCATTTTTTTCTAAATTAATTCCTCGTTAATGCTTTCATAAAACATAACAATATTTCCCACTTAGTACTACTAGGTATCGCAACCAGAGTGGACCCGAACACAGTACAGTACTCACACAGATGCGTTGCTTGTATACAGCATGTTTTAAACTTGTTATTTGATTTCGTAAAGTAAAATTCTAGTAAAATTGACGAAAATTTTTTTTAATATCGTTGTCGGAAAGGCAAAAGGGCTTAAGGGCACTTTGGTCAAAAATGAGTTAAATATGCAGCTTTTTTTCTGCACCAAAAGCTCTAACTATCGTTTGATTCTAAAGACTTTAGTAGCCCTTCAGCCATCTAAAATACTATTTACCACTCAAGCGTCACAAGTTTGGGACTTTTTTTAGCTTTTTGTCGCTTCAGGTAACTCAGTGAGAGCATTGAGTTAACTTTTTTTTTCAAAATCCAACCAGGTACTAAAAACTTGTGATTTTTTTGTAAAACAAAACAATACTTTAAAGTGCTCTGGTGTAAACTTACCAAAATGGCGCTTCTGCCCTTTTGTCTTTCTGATGACGCACTGGAAAACTTTTCGTTTTAATATATTTTTCAAATTTATAAGCAATACAACAGTTACTCAGTGACATATGGGCAAGGGCATTAATGTCGGAAGGGAATAAATATGCACCAATACACACTATCCTAAGTTTGTGTCAACTCTAGATGCGCGACCTACAGGCAACCTACCCTTGTTACACATTATGCATAATTTTTTTTCTGTGCGCAAATATATTTGACAAAATTATAGCTTCCTCTTGTGGCAGAAAACATTATGTTGTTGCGACGATAATACATTCTAGTAATGATGTTTTGGCAATGCCTTGAGAAGGAAATACACAATGAAAGATTCTCTTGTCAAATTAGGGGCTAGTCTGATATGTTGTCAGAACCACGAGGTTATAAATGATTTAAACCGATTTACAAAGGAAATCGAAACCTGTTTTCTCCCTAAATGTTTGAGTGCTCTTTTTTAAATTTTCCTACAAAATAAGGGGTAAACGCAATGATCGGTAAAAAATTATAAATACAGTTTACAACTTTCAGCTTGCTGCGTGAGTACAGTTTTGTTCGAACAGGTTACTTTTTAAACATTTTTGTTCGCATTACAAAGGAAATCCACACTACTGTGGATATCTACTCGTATGTGTTTAACTTTTCAAATTTGCCAACAAAGGGGGTTACGTTACCTTAGAAACAAAGGTAACAAACACTCACGTAAGAAAAATGAATTCCTTCAACCTTTAACTTGATCATGCGAACATTATCTATGTATATAACCATTAACTTTTTAACTTTTATACATGTTGTACTTTACTTCAATAAAAGTAAAAAAGGGGCGGATTCCGCTGGCATATATAAATTGTATCAACCCTTTTTAAATTATGCAATATGCATGGCATGCATTTTGTAGTGTTTAGAATGGAAGTTACTCTCAGTATCGCCCTGGTGAAATACCACCATTCTTTTTTTTTTTTTTTACATGAATACCGCACAAGAGTCTCAACTGCTCCCAACCGTCTAGAGCCAGTGAGACTATGGCATCCCCAAATTGGGTATGTTGTGAGGCTGAAGGTAGTGGGGAGGGGAAGGAGATCGGGAAGAGGAAGGTTGGGAAGTACCTGGCTATTCAGATCTGGTCACCAAACACGGCTTAAGCCATTTCAAGCAACGTTTCGATTCTGAATGGTGGTCTTTCACCAGGGCGATACTTAGAGTATCTACCACTCTGGAACGTGCCGCAAATATACTTGTTATTATTTTTATATGAATTAAATGTGTTATGACACATTTTAATTAAATAAAAGTTATTCAGAATCGAAACGTTGTTTTAAATGGCTCTAGCCGTGTTTGGTGACCAGATCTCAATAGCCGGCCCCACTTTCCTTTTCCTCATCTCCTTCCCCTCTACATTTAGCCTCACAACATACCCCGATTGGGGATGCGATAGTCCCACTAGCTTCAGACGGTGGGGAGCATTTGGAACTTATCACGGAGGGTAAATATCACGGAATTGGGTTTGTTAAAATTATGAATGGACGTAGAGTAATTTGTGTTTTTCAAAGTCGTTTTAAGTTTAAAATAATTAATGAAATTAAAGCATTTTATTTTAATTATCTCAATGTTTTTTTTTTATTGTGATTTTTGTAAAAGAGACACCATAGTTGAATCTTTTATAAACTGTCTTCAATATTATTTCTCTTTCTTTGCTTTAACAAATTTGTTTATATTTCCAAATACTCTACAATCATCTGGGTTTTTTTACACCCTTAGCTTCTAGTATTTTTTTAAAATTTGTTGATGTATGGTACACATGTACTGTTAAACTCATATCTGAACATTTTTTCGTGATTTATGATATCGATCATGATTTAAGGTAGTTTTGATTTGCATTATTTTATCGTTATCATATTAGGTTAAGTTATTTAGATCACAAAACTGGGCTATTGAAATTCACCATTATTATTATTAAAAGTTGTTTGTTTATTTGTCCTCCTTTATCCGCTGGCACAAATAAGTTTGTAGATCTATAAGCATGCAGTGTTTTATAACCTACCTACTTACATACAATAGGTACCGAAAAAAATGTAACTGCCTGATCGGTAGGAACATTTGAAATTTTTTACAAAATAATAGACGTGATAAATAATTAGTCTGACCGTTTCTCAGTGATATTAAATATCTATAAAGTACTCGTACGTCAATCGGTTCCTATCTAAATAATATTTAATTCTAAGAATAATTTTAGAGATACGTGTCACACTAAAGTAGTTTAATAGCTGTATGCCATTGCCAGTGGGGTATCGATAAGAATAAAGGTAAATATTTGCTTGTGATCACGAATAAATAGGTCCTTAGCTAGAAGTCATTATTCCACATTTCTCTGCGACTGAGGCGATATCTTGTGGGCGACTTTATCAAACTTATCTTAAATGCATTATATTACAAAGCATACAGGCATAATATTTGGAGATGATGTCATTTTATTTATTCAGTTACCACTTACCACGGATCAAAACTCTTGTCAGTTTTGACACCTGACTCAGTACAATCAGAACACGATCTAGTTACGGCAACAATACGGGTATATATCAACAAACTTATCTCATTGTAGGTGTTGTGGAAATTTAAAAAAAATATATATTAAGAAAGTCAGTTCATCTTTTAACCACCTACACAGGTAAATATGTCAATCTGTAGAGATCTACAGCTTATCGAAGCGTAACGAACAAACGAATAAACGAACTTTTTGTTTCCTCTAAGCTCAAATATGGCGTATCTACACGATGCCAGTATTTAGTGGAGTCGTAAGTGGCAAGTGAATTACTTAGTAGAATCTGCAGGCACTGCTCACTAAAGCGTTTTGTCCACACGTGGCCAGACCTACAAATTCTACTAAACGTTTTAGTTGCCACTTGATACTAGACTAAATACAAGCATCGTGTGTACCTTAGAGTAACAATATACTTAGCTTATTAACGTCGCATAATTTGATACAACTTGTGATTTTTATTTATTTTATGTTTTCCTTATATACAATTTTACACGTGGAATCATAGGATTCCCTTATACATTTTAAATATAATCCTTGTTTATGTTTTAAATGCTCAAGTTTGAAAACCAAGTTCAACCGAAAATAAACAAAAAATACATGAAGTTTTGAATGCAATAAAATTTCACAGATTTAAAAAAAAATGCTTATCTGCTTATAACCCCGTTATTTCGTGACCTGTCAACACTCGTATTATCTTTAATCAATACGTTTAGGTGCATACTTGCTCGATTGCTTGATTTCATTATTTACTTTACCAAAACTAAGCTTTGACAAATAACATACAAACCGATTAAAATAATATGGTCGAAACATGGTCTTCGAAAGGGTAGCCATAATTTTCCAAAGTCAAGCATTTATAATTATGTAGATACCTACTCAAATTAAAAAAAAAAATGTAATTAATTGCAGCATCATTAATTGGTATTATCCGCGTAAAAGCCACGGACTCATGGCCGGTTTACACGAGGACAGTGTTTAGGACAGTGGTAAGTTGTAACTAAACTAATTTCCAAAAAAGCCGGTTTACACGAGTCCTCGTGGTAAGTAGTAACTTAACTGTTAAGTGACTTTTTAGGGCATTCTTTTAGTTACCACTTACCACTGTCCTAAACACTGTTCTCGTGTAAGCCGGCCACTAACCCGGGCGTATGGCAAGCAAATTAGCAAGTATCGATAAGAGTAATAAATCTTTTATAATTTACTGTATTTTTTTAAAATGAAAAATGTTGAAAAGGGTTCAAGGTAGTTCATTACTACTCAAGTGATGAAATGGCCATGCTTTTTTTATCGTGTTTTAAATTTCAATAAAAACAAGGTTTCAGATATTTAGTTTTCTGTTTACATCCTGCTTCCTGAACAAATTATTGCATTTATTTTTAATAAATTGACATTATGTAGTAAAAATTGTTCGCACTTTGTGGAGGATTGACGCACATAATTGGTTTAGTAAAATGTATATTAAAGAAGTTCATATATATATATATTTAGTACATTCATTGTCATTGATTGCGATCAAAACTAACTTACCGTCCGCCATTTCATCGCAGTAATAAGCAGATAGGATAGAACGTCACTTAGCACGCACCCCTAGCTCCATACATTGCATAATAGACAATTTATTTCATTTTTTTATTCCGTGTCTTGCTATGCCCGACATGTTTTTTTTTTAAGTCTCTCACTCTTATTTCCAAAGTAATAACTTCCTACATAAGGAATATAAACAGGTCTCGTCCTGGTGAAAGATCACCATTCAGAATCGAAAATTTGCTCGAAATGACTTTAGGTGTTTCTCGACCATTCTCTTCTCCAACTCCTTCCCCTCCTCAGTCCAGAATTAATATTTTTCGGTTGAGGTGTTTCAAACTTTCGTCACGTTTGACATCGTCACAATTCATCATTTCACGCCATTTTGTTTTTTTTTGACATTTAGTCGGTCCCCGTTAAACTTCGATTCTAGGCCTAATTCAGATTTTTATCAAATTTTGATCAACATGACCGTCATGATGACATGTTGACGAAAGTTTGAAATAAATCGCGCTAGAGATTTTTACGATGCCAATTCCACTTTCGTTTCCATTATCATTTCCGTTATCATTTCCCCTATCATTTCCACTACCATTTCCACTATCATATCCACCATCATTTCCCCCTCATTTCCACTATAATT
This sequence comes from Drusus annulatus, assembly GCA_022651775.1. NCBI lineage: Eukaryota > Metazoa > Arthropoda > Insecta > Trichoptera > Limnephilidae > Drusus > Drusus annulatus. Next base: position 232,403 of record JAGWCC010000107.1, on the reverse strand, counting down.
TCCACTATAATTTCCATTATAATTTCCACTATCATTTCCACTATCATTTCAACTATCATTTCCATTATCAAATTCACTATAATTTCCATTATCATTACTCCTATTATTTCCACTATCATTTCCACTACCATTTCTCCTATCATTTCCACTATCATTTCCACTATCATTTCCACTACCATTTCTCCTATCATTTTTACTATCATTTCCACTATCATTTCCCCCATCATTTCCACTACCATTTCCACTATCATTTCTTTCATCATCACCACTATCATTGCCCTATCATTTCCACTATCATTTTCCTATAATTTCCACTATAATTTCCTTCATCATCTCCACTATCATTGCCCTATCATTTCCACCACCATTTCCACCATCATTTCCACCACCATTTCCACCACCATTTCCACCATTATATCTAGAATCATTTCCCCTGTCATTTCCGCAATCATTTTCACCATCATTACCACCATCATATCCACTATCATTCCTACTATAATTTCCACTTCCACACATTGAAAGTCTACAATGAACCTTCCCACTGATTAGCCAATCGATGTTACTTTCAGACTGGAATACTTGTTTAGAGCAGACACATCATCAGGTTCCCGTTCTCCGGTCGCCATGTCGCAAGGCAGCAAGACGCCCCTCCTGCACCAGGGGAAGATCAACGGAAGTGGCGGCATCGATGCCTACATCAGGATTCCTGGTTCGGACACCGATCAAGTAAGCCTTTACGTTCATATATTTCTCTCGATTTCCATGTTCTAATTTATATTCGCTAAATACCTTACAGTGATCTTCATAGTGTTCTTAGCCAACTAAATTTGGTAAATATTAAAATTTTCACTATATGATATTTAGCAAATATAAATTAGAACATAGAAATCGATAGAAAAATATAACATTGTTAGGGTGGCAAAGTTGTTTTTTTTTTATGACTTATAGCTTAAATCATAATATTTATATTGTGCGATTCTCTTACGTGAATTTTACAGCTGGTAAGGAAGGCCGTTAATGTCCATCATATTTGATTACATTTTTATGTTACTCTATTAGAATTTAATCTTTTATAGAGAGACCCGAAAAAAAAATTGTTTCCAAACATTTCGGTTCTAAAAAATAATTGATTCTCAAAACTAATGAATCGAATGAAAATCGTCTTATTGTTTATTGTTTTGGAGTCAACATTAAACGTAGTTATGCAAAAAGCTTTCAACCCACAATTTGCCAAAATCGAGTTTAACATGAAAGGGACGCTTGGATGGTGTGGGCATGTAGAGCGAATGCACGAGGAAAGGAGTGTGAAAAGAATATATGATGCGAAAGTGAATGGAAGAAGAAGTCGCGGACGCCCGAGAAAGACATGGCACGATCAAGTAAACCAAATACTTCAATCGGGTCATGTGAAGAGTCAGAATAACAGAAGAGTATGTATGAGACGATGTATGAATGTGAGTGAAGCAAGGAGTGTGTGCCAAGACAGAGTTATATGACGGTCCGTCCTCTCTGCCTACCCCTGCGGGGAAACGACGTTATAGTTAGTTAGAGTTTAACATGTTTTCCTATAAATAAATACGAGATTTCTATCAGCTGAAAACATTTAAGCTCTAAATGCAATAGATTTTTGGTAATGCATTTTTTTTATTACCGCACATTGTAGATATTTGATTTAAATTGCAGTTTAAGAACATTAAAATGAAGGGTAACATAGGAAATACATTTTTTTTAAATATATACATGGATTGATTAAAAAATTACCTATTTATAATAATTCTCAGAAAGAAAAAAACACTGATATTCACTTAACATATTAATGCTTTGTATCATATTTTTAAACTTTTTTTCTCGGTTTCATATTTTTGGGGTTGGATGCTTTCTGCATAACTACGTCCAATTCAGGCTGTCGTTATTATAGGGGAACAAAACGTTGGTATTCTTTTCTGGCACAATATTCTGGCGATTATTAAAATTCATTCGATTATTTCTCTACTCAAAAAAAATCTTATCAATTCGATTTAAAGAGGAAATTGAAATGGATTGAAAAATTAACTTTTTTTGTTTGTTTTAGGACAGTGTCGATGCCCAAGGACTTTTATCATCGGTGCCTTTCTTCGAGAACTACAAATATTCAATAGAACACAAGAGAAAACAGAGCTCTCTAGTGACCGTGTAAGTTACTTCCCGATTTGATAATAAAACTCACCATTTTTATAAACAAATAATATTTATCGCTATCTCTTTATTCTATCGCAGTTTTCTTATGCACTCGCATTAAGATAAATACAATACTAAAATGTCTGTAAATGTTAATGATTTGTTTTGAATGATGAAATAACGTGGTGACATTTCTTCATGCGACGATGGCGGGATGTCGTCACGGATGTCTACAAAAACAATAAAAATACATTTATAAATATGAAATAATGTCCAGTACTGATGACGGGTCAACACAATAAAATTATGTGCTCTGTGGCAGTGGCCCACAGGTCAGTTAAAAACTCAGACAATAGATGATGTTTTTAATATCGCCCTCTTTAATATAAACATTGTTTGGAATAAAAAGGTGTTGAAAAATATCCTCTTCCCTCTTCTCCACCCCCTCTAGTGAGTAGTGCTTCCCGCTTCACAACATTCCCCAATCAGGGGTGCCATAGTCCAACTATCTCTGCGCAGGGGAAATCTTGTGTAGTGACACATAAAATATAATAATATGTAAAATGTTTAACTCGATACAATTTTTTTTTTCATAAGAAGCAATCACTTGGTGGTTCAAAATAATATTAAAATAAAAGAACACTTTCTTTTAAACCACGAATTTATAATATTGAACGCCAACCGGTTTCTCTTAGATCAAACTTCGTCAATAACTGAGTTATTTGTATGTGCCCTGACGAAACTTGATTTAAGCGAAACCGGGTAATGAATTCGTGGTTTAAAACAAAGTGTTATTTTTTATATAATTTATTTTATTTTATCATTGATAAGTATGCATTTTCTCCACTACGCCTATTTTCCCGCACCATTTAATATTTAAATTTTTCCTGATCCACACAAAAAGGTTTAATTTTAATATCGCTTAATTTTAATGTAATTTGTATTGACTTGATATGGCAAGCCAGGATCTTTTTTCTCTTTCCAAAACTCCTGCTCCGTAAATTCAGTCTCGCTATATATATTATTTATTTGTTTAAATCTACGGTGAACTGTATACAATTCTTTACATTATGATATAGGCATAGCAATAAAATTTTGTACAGTGTATGCTTAGCAAACAGTTCATTGACTTATTTTTACAATATAATAGTTTCCATGGCGGATGTTAGAAAGGGGACGGACGGAAATTATAATACCTATTTAGTAGACTTAAGAAATTATAATACCTACTTTGTAGACTTAAGAAATTATAATACCTACTTAGTAGACTCGAGAAATTATAATACTCAGTAGACTCAAGAAATTATAATACCTACTTAGTAGACTCAAGAAATTATAATACCTACTTAGTAGACTCGAGAAATTATAATACTTAGTAGACTCAAGAAATTATAATACTTAGTAGACTCAAGAAATTATAATACCTACTTAGTAGACTCGAGAAATTATAATACTTAGTAGACTCAAGAAATTATAATACCTACTAAGTAGACTCGAGAAATTATAATACTTAGTAGACTCAAGAAAGTATAATACCTACTTAGTAGACTCGAGAAATTATAATACTTAATAGACTCAAGAAATTATTATACCTACTTACTAGACTCGAGAAATTATAATATTTGGTAGACTCAAGAAATTATAATACCTACTTAGTAGACTCGAGAAATTATAATACTTAGTAGACTCAAGAAATTATAATACCTACTTAGTAGACTCGAGAAATTATAATACTTAGTAGACTCAAGAAAGTATAATACCTACTTAGTAGACTCGAGAAATTATAATACTTAGTAGACTCAAGAAATCATAATACCTACTTAGTAGACTCGAGAAATTATAATACTTAATAGACTCAAGAAATTATTATACCTACTTACAGACTCGAGAAATTATAATATTTGGTAGACTCAAGAAATTATAATACCTACTTAGTAGACTCGAGAAATTATAATACTTAGTAGACTCAAGAAATTATAATACCTACTTAGTAGACTCGAGAAATTATAATACTTAGTAGACTCAAGAAATTATAATACCTACTAAGTAGACTCGAGAAATTATAATACTTAGTAGACTCAAGATATTATAATACCTACTTAGTAGACTCAAGAAGTTGCGTGCTCAATGCACAATAATAAATGTACATATTTTAACCATGTTAGAGATGATTTTCTTTTACGAAAACGGCTCTGTGAAAATAAATCAATTATTATTATTAATTTTGGCTACCTTTGTCATGTTTCTAATTCCCCTATTATAGTGGATACCCAAAAAGCTCTTTCCAACTTTTTTTAATTCTTGAAAACATAACGAAATTAACGGTATTTATATTTTATTTTTACGTTGATGAATAAATTTTCTACGGCAATTTGAATTATGCGTATTTCGATTTGCCGCTAAGACGGTGTTCGTTTGTTCGTTTTGCGGAAGGCGTCTGCGACGTCACACCGGCCAACGTTTGTAGGCAGTTCCGAGTCCTGATTAAAGTTATGTTAGCAACCAGCAGCGGTATCTACGTCATTGTCAAATTTTGACCGTTTAGGAATTAGCGATTTCGGAGCGTTCTTAAAACCATTTTTTTTTTTTGAAAATGTTAAAATATCACAGTATTTTCTGTCTTTCTCTGAGGCGATCAAAATCGGAAACATTATCTAATATTCCACACGTTTTTAAAATATCCCATTGTTGGTTGACACTTGCCACCAGCTTCACCATGAATCTCAGCTAAGAACGGCTTTTTAACTCATCTAATAGTTGAATACTAACACCTAATAACCTATGCTAATAACTGATAATTTTTCAGTCGCAATAAGCAGTCAAAGTCATAATTTATAAAAGTTATTTTTTAATGATCAACCTGATTTGTTGAAGTCGTTTGTGTCTAATGATAATAATTCAAAGTATTAGAAAAAAATAGAGCATGAAAATTGGCAATTATTTGACAGTAGTTTATCTACATAAATAATACATAATTATTTTTATTGTCTCCTCGATAAAACAGTTCATTGACAACAATTAATTTTAACATGATACTGATGATAGCAATAAAATAAATCTTCGATACCCATCTGTCAAATTAAAAATGACAACTATTAGAGAAGTAAATCAGCTTTGTTCGGTAAATAGACAATTTGAAATGGCAATAGCAGTGTTTATTGACGAGATCTGAATAATCAGGTACATCCCAACCTTCCTCTTACCCATCTCCTTCCCCTCCCCACTACCTTCGGCAGTGGACAAATGTGAAGAAATATACTCTGTTTAAAAATGGAAAACATTTATGCTATTTTATAATTCTTCATTGTTGTTACACTACCTCAGAGGTTGACTCATTTTTTATAAAGCTATGAGATATACAGATATATAATTCTAAAGAACCCTAAAAACGTATTTTATTTATGTTGTAACTTTCAGGTTTGCAGTATGGAACACAATAATGGGCAGCTCTTTGCTGACAATGGCCTGGGGCATAGAGAGAGCGGGGCTGCTACCCGGGATACTCATCATGCTGATGATGGGAAGCCTGTGCCTGTTCACTTCCTATATCCTGCTCAAAGTCTGCTACTATCATGGTGAGTCAATAACAACAGGCCGTAAGCCAAATTTTATCAAAATAACTGCCAATGCTTTGATAAGTCATACACATCAAAGTTATTGCCCGCTTTTTGCTTGCCTTTAGTGCAAACCAATTTGTAAACTTGTATGTTTTTTACCTTTATGTAATTATTAAGTACTTATACATTTCTTTTAACTGTTTATGGATAATGTAAGCACTGGGTTTAACCGTCTAATTTCAATAAATGACATCACATGGAAAGGCTGACTAGAAAATGATTAAATGATTTTTTAAGAAATTGTTACTGAACAACTTTTATAGCAGTCTGATAAATTATTATGTACAACCCTGAAAGCAGTGTCCCCGGACTACTTGACTACAGACATCGGGTTTAAGGTCATGGATAAAGGTAGCAATCAATGAAATACAACATTGTTAAGTATTTTCCACTATTTCAAACCTACTTTGAATTATTTGAATACATACATAAAGTAGTGATTGATTAGAATTATTTGCTACATAATATATGTACAAAGATTGTTGAGTGTGTGTTAAAGAGTATAAACAGAATATTCCTGTTGATGTACTTTGTTAAAGCACAACTTTGGGTTCTACTTTGTGATTAATCTTTACAGTAGATTTCCTTCTAAACGATTGCTTGATGAACGAAATGGTTGATTTCTCTCATCAAAAAAGATTGTTTGTTCAGGTGACAACACAGAATGCGAAGTGCCAGAACTGTGCCGGATGCTGCTGGGCCGCTGGGCAGAGGTGCTGGCGCGGATCTTCAGTGTGGTGGTGATGCTCGGAGCCAACGTTGTCTACTGGGTGCTCATGACCAACTTCCTCTACTATTCCGTCAACTATTTTAGAGGTATGTAAATCATGCAGTACGGTAATAATGACACAATAAAATAGATCTTCATTAAAACTGACAATTGAATTTAAATCGTCGTAACGTGGATCCATAAAATGAGAAAGATATTGTCACAGAAAAGTAATAATGTACCGCTGTGAAGTTAATATTTTAATTTTTAGTTGGGGACGTTGCCACTGTAGATATTTTGTAGACAGCAAAATCTATTAACTTAAAAAATTGTTTGTTGGTTTGGTGGTTCCTCTTTTTGCTACCTGCAGTGATAAGTTAGCCATCTGTGATCGAATTTTCGTAGAGCCATGGCATCGACACAGAAATCCCATAAAACAAAGTGTAAAAAGTATTTTGAATTAGTATGAATCATAGCTATAGGTATTTAAAAAAATTGAATTAGTTTTATTATGCTCTCAGGATTTTAACCCCGACTTTTGAGAGCCATAGGCATTCCCCCTCTGTCGCATAATTAGTAATCCTTAGTTACTTATTATTTATAAAACTTCCTTGTGTGATCTTATTACAGAGTTACCAGACAACATCACCACCAGCGATCCATTTGACGGAGTGACTTGTCCCAAGAACTTTGTGAACATGACCTCCAGCAACCCGGACATGGTGATGGCTTCCTGGGGGGGAAAGTACTGGGACCTGTATTCATCCGTTCCTCTTTATGTGGCCGTGCTCATCTTTCCACTGCTGAACTTCAATTCTACCACCTTCTTCACAAAGTTCAACTCCCTCGGTGAGTAAAGAAATAAATAATTGTAAGGTAATATTTAGAAACCCAATTGATTCATAAAATACCGGTTTGTAGCCAAAAAGGGGTTCAAATCATCGGTTTTGCACAAATACTACGTATTTGCAATTCTCTACCTAATAATTCTTCCCATCACAGCATATCAAATGCAGCTATAACAATAGTAGAAAAAAATGTAATTCAATCATATTCCACAACTTGGGTATAAATATTTGTGTTAAAAATATTTATACCAAAGGGCTGAGAAACTTTGCTAGAATTTAAATATAATTTAGGATAATCATATCAATTTATAATGCACATTTGATTGAAAGCATTAAACCGTATACAATCAGTAAATATGTCAATAACAGGTCCAATGTCATATGTCATGCCAGATGTCATATATGACATGTATTTTATATTATAAAAGTGGCTTTAACTAGGTACAATAAATATATAATTCCACACAGGCAGTCCTCGACTTTCATACAATTCGCTATTTCGTATATACATATTTACAATTTAGGTTTTTATCGATTGGTATTGCATTATATTATCACTGGTGGAGTTTTTGATATATGATAATACATAACATATGTAATATAATATGTTTATGTTCTTTGCATAAGTATATTATTTCTATAAACATTCCCGGTGGAGTATTTGATTTACATTCTTTACATAGATATCTGATAACATTTTCTTTGTGTTATTATTTCCAGGAACATTATCAGTTCTGTACTTGGCGGTGTTTGTGACAGTGAAGGGATGGGGATGGGGGATGCATATCAACTCCTGGATAGAAGAGTTCACCATCAAGACTGATTTCAGCGCCCTCAGTGGAATGCTGGCGCTCAGTTTCTTTATTCACAACATCATCATCACAGTTATGAGGAACAACAGACATCAAGAGAATAACGTAAGACTCTTCTGCTGATACTGATGGATTTTCTATAAACTTACAAAAAGGTTCTGGTAAATAACTCAATAGAGTGTCTTGATTTTCCAAAATTAAAAGTTTGTCTATCATACAAATAGAATAAAAATATTTGTGTGGTTTAAACAAAAGTTGTTGTTATCAAGTTTAAAAATTTAAAAAATGTATTATTATGATTATTGCCTAGTGAACTGTTTTATTTTTACAGGGAAGAGACTTGAGCGTCGCATTTATACTGGTAACCCTCACTTACATGCTGGTTGGCGCTGTTTTCTACATTTGTTTTCCCCTTGCGAAAAATTGCATAGAAGATGTAAGTTGAATTTATTATTTTTGAACAGATATAAAAAAACATCTTTTTAACATAAATTTACAGTGAAATTTAGAAAAATTATATTACGTATTTGATGATTATTGTAAATACATTGATTTCTGAAAACCTAAACACCGTAGGTGTTAAAATCGGAAACAACAAAATGTGTCAATGTCCATAATACATATAATTTAACTTTTTTAAATATTTTTTCAGAACATTCTCAACAACTTTGTGAAGAGCGACATAATGACGGCTGTAGCACGAGTGTTGCTATTGTTCCAAGTCATTACGGTGTACCCACTGATCGCCTACATGCTGCGCGTTCAGTGCCTGGGCAGCTCACACGGCCCCAACCCGCCCACGCGCCTGGCCGTTGTCATGTTCAATACTGTCGTTGTGGCCGTTTGCATCGTGTTTGCGTGCTTTGTACCGAGAATTGGAACTATCATTAGGTAAATTCAGTTTCCATAAATCATCAAACATATATTCCATTTAGTTTAAGATATATTTCATATTTACATTTATATTACATATCGTCGTTGTAAGTTCAATACCGCGGAAGAACCATTTTCAAAATGTTTAAGAAGGACAAAAAACGTTTCCATTTCACGCGGTATTGCTTGCTTCTTTGAATTGACTTGGACCGAGTGCACGCATTATTTGATTGATCAATTTCAAAATTTAAATGCTCCAATCAATGCGGCTCAACTGAAAACACCAAAAAAACGTATTTTGAAATGATTGGCTCATACGCGGTATTGGACTTACACTGACGATATATTTTATAAGAGCTTTCTACTCCTAAGTCCCAGACAGGCCAATGATATTGATTATCTGAAAATGTTAATTATATTTGAAAATGTTAGATCAGTTTCATCAGAAGAAAGGGAAAATTGAGTTAACTTCGAGCATTCAAACACAAGACACATTCGGTTTATTTCTTCAGTGCTTTAACCTTATTCCAACTTGTAAGAAACCTATAGGATTCTAATAGTACTGTCCAGAGTCGGAGTACCATGGCACGAGTGAGATAATCTTTATAGTAATTTGAATGTATTAGACTTTAAGCTAAATCAAATTGAAATATAAAACGAATTTATGTCAATTCCAGGTATACAGGAGCAGTGAGTGGCCTAGTGCATGTATTCACGCTGCCCAGCTTGCTACAGATGATGTCTCTTCGCATCCGGGGGAAACTGACTGTGTGGAATGTCCTGTTTTATGTGTCTATATTTCTGGTTGGAGCCTGCAACTTGCTGGCACAGTTCTTTGTAGATTGAAACTATGGCGGAAGCGAGACAGTATTGTGTATTAACCGTAATTGGTGACACTTATGTTAAGTGATTTTAAATAGGATTAATATAAATATGTATATTATAAGAATATTTTGGCTGTTTAAAATTGAGCTCTGCTAATTTCAAATTAACAAATGTTCGGCAAACCCAATTGAATTGTGTCCACTTGTGTTGATAAATTATATTTATATTGATTGTGTGTAAGTATTTTAGAAAAAATAATTAGATTTGGCGGATAAAAAATGCAAGTGGGTGAATCTACAATCGTTTCTCGGTTGAATATTATACGATCTTGGGTTAGCATAGTTTAATTCGGAGCAGATTATTTGTGACTGGCAATGAAAGACTGGGAAACAAGTGACATTATGTAGTAGAAAATAATTTTAACATAATCTCAGCATCGCCCTGGTTTGTAACCAGATCTGATTAGCCAGGCATTCCCCGACCATCTTCTTTTTCTCCCCCAATGTTTTTTCTCTTCACAATATGCCTTAATTCTAGGCGTCGTAGTCTCACTGGCTTCGGGCTGTGGAACTTGAGTGAAAATAAATGAAGAATAGAAAAGTGTAATAATAATTTTCTATATTCCGGAATGTGGGGAGGTTAGTGCAATAGTATAGTATGGAAAGAAATTAATCTGAGTTCCTTTGATCAGATTGTAGATGATGATTTGTAGATAGAAGAGTAATGCAAATTTAAGATGTGAAAGTGGAAGGAATTGGGGTTGGCCACATAAAACATGGTAAGACCAAGTTTCAGAAAGATGTAAACAATACGAGAAGCTGACAAATCCAATATTCATGTGCCTGATGATGTGTGTGTTTGTATTATATATACAACAATGTTCTATCAAAGAGTGTGATAGTAACTATAACTCATTAAATAAAACAATTTTGAAATTGAATTTCCATAAAAAAAAAACCAAAGAAAAAGACTTTGAACGATTATTATTAGCTTATCCAAACCAAAGAAGAAAAAAAATGTCGCAATAAAGATTGTGAAATAATATTTAAATTGTTTTATTAACTTTTAACCAATGTATTTACATGTACTTCATATTATTTATTTATAACAACAACATAATAACAATGGAGAAGGTGTAAAAAATATTAACAATTTTATAAATTCTGTAAAAATATCAACAAATAAATAAAATCACCTGTTTGATGGTTTAAATCAGTAGTTTTAAATATTCCACGATGAAATTTAATATTTATTAATCCTAAACTAATAGTGATGCAATCATAAAATTATTGCACTGCCTGTTATAAATGGATTTGTTATAATGTAAATCAATATATTTATGACATTAATTTCTTTAACAATCAATTCAATTGTTAGCATAATATTTATTTATTGTTTTAGCGAAACATCAAAATCAAATGACATAAGTTGAATAAAAATAAAACTTTGTTTCAATTATCTATAAAACCCCCTTACCATAATCTCTGAAAATAGTTACGAGTTTAATAGTTAATACATATAACTATTTTTGGTATAAATGATATTACAAAGCCAATACAACAAAAACTATAAAATAAATACAAAATATAACAATCATAAAAATTACGATTATTACTATACTTATTTTGTTGCAAATTAAATACTACATTATAATTTCTTCTCAGGGAACAGAGTATAGATATCTTTACATTTATTCATATATCGGTTCGATCATATTTCCTAGATTTTTAGTGGTAGATAATTAAATCCTAATAAAATGTGAACCTAACACTATTTGGTATTTCTGTGACCACAAATATTTGCCAAGACTGATTTATAAATTTTAAAACTTTACATTTGTATTGTGTAATGATTTATGTGATGACGGTAGGAGCATCACGTCCTGTGAATTTCTTCAGATCTGACAGCTGGATAGCAACTTCGATCAGCGGCTTCAACATTACTTGTGCGCCGCCGGTCACGTCGGTCGCTTCATACGAATCGATGTAAAGCCTAGAAGAAATATACATAATATTGTTACATGAACCATGACAACTTTATGCGTTTATTCAGTAACTACCCCGAGTTTCATTTACCTAAATGTTATTATTTCTTATTGATCAATACAAATATGGAACAAGCAATGGCAGTTTAATGGATAGTTCGAAGATTATAATGGAAATGATATTGAATGCTGAAAATAGTTGCTTTGACCTGTAAATTCCAGACAAAAAAAGCTGTGCATCAAAATCTGTAAACATCAAAAAAATGTTGTGATGTAAGAGCTCACTGTTCAATAGTTCCTACTAGTTCAGCTCACAATTTTTTTACTTATGTTTCTGCTGTTGCTCTAATAATAATAATTATTATTAGATGATGATCTTTATAGCGCTGTTTTCGTGGAAAAAAATTACCTCAAGGGCGCCTTATGCGTTCACATTTACCATCGTTAGTTATGGCTTCAGAAATAAATAAAAAGTTTATTATCATAACCTGACTGTAGCACCGGAACTTCCTGTTCCGCTGAGTCTCAGAACAATCCTGGAGCCATCATCGAAAATGATGCGAAGACCCTGGAAACAAATATTTTCCGCTTATTATGATGGTACTAAGAGGAATTGAAATATTGTCAGGTAATTTATAGCCCGGTTTGTATTTGTATTGTATTTATAACAATGTTTGCCTTTTATAAATTTAAAAAAAAAAAAAAAACATAGCTACTTCTATTATTACATTATTGTTACACTGTCAAAATATGTTCATTTTAATTTAAAGTGGTATAGAGTGGTAGAAACTCTCGATATCACCCAAGTGAGAGATAATAATTTAGAATAGAAACTTTGTTTTAACTTCCTCTTCCCTGACTCCTTCCCTTCTCCACTTCCTTCAGTTTCAGGAAATCGGGGATGCCATAGTCCTACTGTTAGAACTGTTGTGCGGTAATCACAAAAATATGTATTAAAAAAAAATAATAAATGTTTCCCAATTTGTATTTACCTGTTTGGAAGAAACAGATTTATCAATGGGGTCTACGTAAGAGAAGTTGTCTCCCAACTTGACTTTGTAAGTCTTATTCCCATAGGAAAATTCTTTGCCAACAAAAGATGGATCGGTGATTTTTGCTTCCAAATCTGTCATCATCTTGTTGCAAGGATCAGCTGCGCATTCTTCATAATCGTATCTGTAATAATCAATTATCATTGTTATAAATAGTACAGCAAGAACGGCAAAGAAAATAAATTAAATAAAACATTTATGAAGAGAATACATACTCTTTTACAACATATCTACTAACAATAAGCAATATAATTTTACTACCGCTGATAACTTACACTGTCAAATAGCATTCAATGCCAATGGAAAAATACATTAAAAAAATTATAAAAGAAGTTACGTAAATAGATTGTGCATTAAGTTAACATTATAAAAACAATGATAAGGAATGAGTTAGCTTGTTTTAACGGAATGATAAAACTGATTTGACCCATAGCGCATACTTGTATGCACAGATAATTCATGCATTTGGCGATACGCATGTATTCATTTGTTTTATAAGAATACGTATTACTGTCAAATACAATCCTGTGCACACCCGTTCCTTCATATTCATTGGGAATGTTAATTGGTGAAATGGTTAAATTGGTGAAATGGTTAGCAATAAAATTCTTAAGTTGATAACAACATTAAGAGTTGATTTGATGACACTTTTTGTAAAGTCTTCAATGAATTCTGCATCAAATTCTCAAACTAAACATAGCAATTAATATTTGAATACCTAATAAAAATGTAATTTAGGAAAGAGGGACTAAATTATTTACCTGGTGAAATAATTACGACCATATTTCTTCCAGTGGTCAGTCAAAATTTCTTCAACCGATTTTCCAGTTCCAGCGATAATGGACAGCCAGCTGAGGCACGCCCAGAGTCCATCCTTCTCTCGGATGTGATTGGATCCCGTTCCGAAGCTCTCCTCTCCACAGAGAGACAGCTGATTGGCATCCATGAGGTTTCCAAAGTATTTCCAACCAGTTGGCACTTCATACATACTTTTTCCGAGCTTCTCAGCGACTCTGTCAACGGCTGCGGCAGTTGGCATACTCCTCGCAAAGCCCTGAGCCCCATTTTTAACAAAGTAAGGGATGAGATTGAGGTTGTCAGCAATAACAGCGAGAGAATCTGAAGGTGTGACAAAGAAGGCCCCACGGCCGATAATCATGTTCCTATCACCGTCTCCGTCAAACGCGGCACCTAAATCGGTGTCGCTATTCTTGACCTTGTTGACAAGATCCGCAGCATAAGTGAGGTTAGGGTCAGGATGAGCTCCGCCAAAGTCTTCGAGGGGAATGGTGCGTGTGTAGCTATCGGGAGAAGCTCCCAGTTCATCCGTGAAAATATTCTTCACGTAAGGCCCGGTCACTGGAAGGGAAATAAACCATGTCAAAATAGAAAACGCTATAAATGTTGATGTTTTCAGAAATAAAAATATTTACAATGGATAAATAATTGAAAATTAATACCATACACATATTTACCCCAAATTTGAATAAATTTTATAAAAGCAAATCTTTATTCTCAATAATTATTTTATGATTTCAACATTATAGTTATGGCGTTTATTTTGTGTATCCATCAACATCATCATATCATCCAATTAATGCAAATGTTTACGGGATTGGAATAAAAAATTTTCAAAGGAAAATGCAATATGAACCATTTATATTTTAGCTGTTATTAGGAAATATGTATTGGTTGAGTTACCCTTAGAGACCTGAATTCACAAATAATTAAAGCCATTTCAAGCAAATGGTGGACTTTCACAAGAGCGATACTGAATGCCCATTTACCTATCTATAAATTAAGAATGCATGTTTTGACAAATGATAATACTGTTATAAGATCAACTTGCATACCTCCATTCATAGAGTCGATGAGAACTTTGAAAGGTTTCCTCTGTTCAGAACCATTGAGTAGGGTTTTAATCTTGCCAAAGTCAAAGATACTCTTCATTAGGGTGACATAATCATCCACAGCGTCAATTACACTCACATTGAATTGTTTGCCATCAACCTATTCATAAATACAAGTAATTATACAACTTGTTTATAGAAAAGTTTTGAAAAAGTAAACATGCATAATACTTAAATTGGGTGATTTCAAATATAAATTTGATTCATATGTAACCATTTGGTTTTAAACTTATGATAAAATTTAAATTAATTATATTCTTTCTTAGAGTCCTTATTAATATATTTAATGCTTTCTTTGCATTCGCAAAATATCAATTTTTTTAAAATAGAAATCTCACTTTAAAAATTATATATGTATGACCTTTTGATTCTTACAAGGACAAACCCTTAGTTTGTAATAATAATATTTTAAAAGTGAGAATATTATTGTAAATTAAGCAGATTAGGATTGGAGGAGATTTTATTTATGAGGCAATATTGAGAATTCCTTACATTTAATCCTCAACATTTAAAATATGAAAATAAGTTGAAAGTTGATTTTACATTTTTCAATGACCTTGGTAGAGAAAGATAACAAGTATGAAGAAAAACAGGAATAATACTCGAGATTATTATTTAATCAAATACTACTAATAGGCTTATGTTATACAGCCACTATGTTATTATTCATTTATGAGCCACAATAAAGCAATTAATTATAACATTATTATTTTGTATTATAATTTATTCACAATATTGTAGCATATTATGTGAGAATCTATGCATTGGAATAAAACCCTACATAAGTTGTAATAACTGTTTATTAGCTATTCAAATGAGATTCAGAAAAATCCCTTTCACAAATAAAAAAATGTTGAAGAACATAATTTTGAGTAGCAAGAGAGAAAAATATATTATTTTTTTAACATCCGTAAGTGACCTGCTCATTCAAAATCATGTTATGAATACATCTTGTCATTAAAATGATGGAAAACTTACATCAAAAGAATACTCTCCAAGCTTGTCAATAGGGCAATCCAAATCAGGAACGATTTTGTACTCTGTAATTTTGGTGGTGAGTTTGTATATTTCATCTGTGGTCTGATCGGGAGCTGGCCCTCCATTTGCACAGTTGAATTTAATTCCAAAGTCATTGTCAATGCCCCCGGGGTTGTGGGATGCCGTCAGGACAATACCCCCTAAAGCAAAAAAATAATATTATATTTGATGTTCTAATTTTGGTAGGTACTTTCACAGATTACAATATCAAGCATGCATTTATTAAATTAAAGAATATATTTTGAATTTAGAATGAGAATAGTTTACTAGTAATGTTTTTATCTTTGGTTAATTTATAGAAATATATATTATCGGTCTAAGGTTCCGATAAAATTATAAATTTATAAGTGTTGTCAGGTAAATATAAAATGTACAAACCTAATGTTTTGTTAGATCTTATGAGACTAGAAACGGCTGGTGTAGATAAAATTCCATTTTGCCCAATCAATAGCTTGGAAACCTGTAAAAATATATAAATGAGTATATCTTATATTGACATTCAAACTGTTCATGTTTTAAGGGCAATATTTCTGATTATTTCAAACCTTGTTAGCAGCACTAATTTTAATAATCAGCGCTACGACTTCCTTGCACAAGTATCGGCCATCCCCGCCGACAACAAGGGTTGAATTTTCAATGCTGTCTTTGTTTGCGTCAAGAATGCATTGAATGAAGTTTTCGGTATAATTTTCTTGTATGAAAACTTTGACCTTTTTTCGTAAACCACTAGTTCCCGGCTTTTGCCCTTCGAACGGTGTTGTTTGTTTGGAAACAGCCTTTAAACTCATTTTGTGAAATAAAATAAACTAGTTTATACTATTTTAGTAAACGCAGGACACTATCACAGAAATGTAGTAGCAGACTTAAAGGTTTTATCGCCTTTAAGGACGGTAAACAGTTTAAAAAGGAACAGTTTTTATATTTGAGCAAGAAATGTCACAGACAGATGTCATTTCAAAGTCATTCAAGGACTTTGAATCTACGAGGAGCTACATTTTTTTATGTTCTAGGTTAGATGCTATCCAGAATCTTACTCGAAATTTTATTATACTCATTTTACCAACAGATTCGGTGTCAATAAAAAAACAGCTTTTGAACATTTTCTTTTACAGCGCATTTTAGGTGATTTTTCATAAAAATAGCGCTTTACGAATTATCCAAATATTATTAGGGTTATTAAATAAAATTAACCATTCCTTATTTTCATTTACCCTAGGATCATTTTTGGTAAACAAATACTAGTTGGTTTATCCTGTCATTTAGCGGGAAAACGTAGCAAATGCAGTCAGGGCGGAAGGGGAAAAATGTATTTTTACAAAGTCTAAAATAAAGCACTCAAAGCATTAAATTTCGGAATTGAGGGTTCTTTTAAACCTTGACATATGATTGAATAACGTTTTGAACTGTGAAATGTATCAAGCCTTCAGCACACGGGGCAACTAAAAAAAATAAGTTTACAACTCAAGTTGTCCGTACATTTCAATGACGATCCGCACACGATGCAACTTCTCAGAAACTAATTTCAACCCCGACGCAACCAGTCTCTCGCAACTCACAGTGCTAGTCGCCGTTACCAGTTGCGAGCTGTTTTCGAGAAATTTTCAACATTTCTGAGCAAGAAAACAGGAGGTTAAAAAAAACCCTTGTATTTATAATTACACACATTTGAACGCAATATGACAGGCAAATTGACACCGTGCGCTGCGAGATGAGATAATGACTGAAATCATAGCAACTTTAGCAGCGTTGTGAGAGAAGCTTGGTCTCCAACCAGTGTTAGTTGGGTTTCGGTTGCCGTGTGAAGATTGCCTTAGAATCAACTTTATATTTCTTACATTACTAAGGTGTACAATCTCTAATCCTCATTCAGTCCCTCCAAATGACACTATTTGATGTCAATTTTCGAACACGGTTTAATCGATAATTCATCGTAGTGAAATGTTAACATTCAGATTCTCTAAATAATTGATTAATTAGAACCGAATATCCTCAGTGCTTTATACTTCTGCTTATCCCCGTAAAAACACAATTAATATCTTGATTATGCCCATCACTACTAGCTCTAACAGCAGATTCTGTTTCCTACAGGGAACTGACTCTTGGACGCTAAAAGGAAGGAGTAATCACAGAGGATAATTAAAATACAATATTTTTAATGGTGAATACAATTTTTTATTCAGTTTATATTATGAATAATTTTTAATCTTAGCATGCATTATGGAAGATAAAATTATTAGAATTAATAGATAGATTAACCCACAAGTATTTTATCCGCTTCACTTTGCACCGCAGAAATAATTGTGCAGAGGAGAAAAGGATGAAATATTTTGAGATAATATAAACTAACAATATAAATGCAGCAAAACATAAACTTTCAAAAAATAAAAAAAGGTAATACTAAACTAGGGTGTGATTTCCGTGAATCACTTAATTTAAATAAAGCATGCAAAATAAATTGAAAAAAATATGTTAGCGGTTAAAGGTGTGTTTTGTCAAAACATGAATGGGAATAGAAACTGTTTTTAAAACATAAGGTAAAAAAAACATCTTCCAAGTGACAAATGAAGTATGATTAACAATCAATTCCCAATTGGGCCAATTGAAGTAAATACAAAACAAGCTATATAAAAAATACACAAATAATCACATGATTTTTAAATAGAAAAAAAAGTTTATTAAAAAAGACAATGTTAAATTTCAAGTTAAAAAGGATAAAATAAAACTTAATTTAAAAAAAAACTAAGCAAAAAGAAAGAATAAAAAAAACACAAAAACAGGATAAAATCTATTTTCATTAAGAATGTGAAAGAATGATTGCAATCAAAAATGGGTTGACTGTGTCAATTAGGGTGGTGTTGGTGGTAGTTGGTCATATAATATTAAAAGTAAGACTGATATTAGTTACAGGGCATTAATATATCGCAAGAACAATTTCACAAGAGTATTTACACAGAAATGTTAACAAATATCAAATAAACAATTTAGGCATTTTAGTGTCATGGATTCATAAAAGGATAATTGCGGATCAGGAGGAAATCCACACCGGCTGTCTGAGTCACTCATCATTCTTTCACATTTTTACTACAAATAGAATAACATGTACTCGGACAGGCCTGTTTATAATTTATCATAGAATTCCCCTTACACTTGGTGTCACTGATTGATCAATTTGAGTTTAAATATTTAGAAGGGGCTGAATCCTTTGAAAGGACTTCAAAAGCAACGGGAAAGAATCAGCCAAGAGCAAATAATAATAAATTAGGGATGTCTTCATTCGGAATGTATTCACCGCAATCAGATTATTTCCCAACTGGGAATCAAATTAATTGATGAATGGGAAGAGAAATTTAAAAATGATGTATTCATGCAATAATTTTCAGAAATGATTGGGTAGGGGGCATAATTTGTAGAAATGCTGCGACTAATTTAATGGTGAATGAGAAATGAGACGTCATGTAGGTTTAAAATGAGAGGACAGTTTTAAAATAAAAATCATATAAATCTCAAAATTATTAGGTACAATAAATTCAACGTGAAAATTTCACTATATCCTAAAAACATAATATTAGAGCAACAATATCTTCAATCAAGTATTTTTTCACTGGCTCATCAGATATTTAAACAAATACTATTTTTTTTTGTGTTTAATTATTTTTTTTTAACGGTGTGAGTTATCTGAAATAATTAGGAACAAGACTTAAATATTTTATCAAACAACATTCTTGTATTTTGTTAAAAGATTAGGGAATCAGTCACTTGGTTCAATCAGGTTCTCATGAGACTAGTTACGATCTTGCGGTTATTCATTTTACAAAAATTCTACAATTATTAATAGCAATATTAAATATTGTAGAATCATCTAGGTCAAGAAATAAATTTCTGAATTTAATCACCTATCGAATTATAAATCTGTATAGAAATCGAATCTTTAATGAGTAAAATATAATTCGAGTCAATAGTTAGATATTATGTACTGTAAACGTACATGGGCAAAGAGCTACCATCAGACAGTCCACGACTGAGTGTTCAATATTTCCATTGCTCATATTTGAATAAATTGATGAATGTCGAATTATATTGAATGAAATCTGCAAGCTTACAAATATTTTATTAAGTACCTAACCTGAATGGAACGTCTAAGTTAATAATGCAAACAAAGTGCGTTAAGTTTTTAAAATTTGTTTGTATTAATAACCGAGTACTTTATAATTTTTTCCAAATACGATAATAATTATCTGATTTTAAAATTGTTGGAACGTCTTCATTTCCTTCCAACAAATTTGATATCTTGTACATTTTTCATAAGATGGGTTTGTTTGATCATACGATAACGAGATTCTTAATTTTATAAAGACAGTTTTGATATTACAAATTAATATTATATGGTTATAAATAAATCTCTGTATAAAAAGCCATCAAATATGCCTTAAAAATATCTGTCTTCCAAATCCATGGGTAAAGTTCATAAAGGTCAGATCAACCGATTCTTTTTGACTTTTCAATGGATTTGAAATCAATAATGAGAGAATTAAGAGGAACATAAACAAATTGATACATTCTAAGGCATAAGCGATGATGTGGTTTTACTAGCTAAATAGAAGAAAAAAAACATTAATTAAAAGTGACAAGTTCTGACCATTTTACACTTTTAACACAACATGTAATTACCTTTAAATTTAACAAACGTGTTTGTACTTTCATAAGCTTAAACATAATTTGGTGAAAACTTTTATACTAAAATATAATAACGCTAACGGTTACATTTTCTTCAGTACGGTAAAAGCATTCACACAGAGTTTGTGAGTCTTAGATCCTCATGGCCTTGCGCTCCGCTCCCGGGGCCGCAGACCCACTGAAGACGCTCATGTTCTTGTTGATGTCTGAAAAGAAAACCAATATTATTGCATTTGGTGTGAAGACTGACGTTGAAATGCAGTGTAGAACTCCATTCTTTGAAAACCGCAAGATCTCAAGAACCATTTTTTTTTCTCATTATTTTTTTGTGAAAAGTTGAAGTACTTTTATCTTCTAAATAGACCAATATTGTAAAGGTTAAAGACTTGCAGTAAGAATATACATGGAGAGCTAAATATTTTTACCCAACCAATACAAATTTGCGATAAATCACTTTCTCAGGGTTTTTACATCGTATACCATGAGATAAAGAGACAAGGAAATTCTTCACATCATATTCCAGCACTTCTAAGTATGTAAGAATGTTCTACGTCCGCGCTAACTTCACAAAATCGAGTTGCATAACTTACGTCAACGGATTTTGAGGTTATTTCCTATATTTGTGTTGATTAAAAAACTTGCAGGTGTTATACAAATAAATCAAACATGATGGTGATATGCGCTATGCGTGAATATTCAAATAAGACCAAACAAAGATTATAAAACATCACTTTTCAGAGGTATTTCAACAGTTTTAAATATTTTTGACCGAACTTTAGAATTTTCACATTTTTAGGAAAACCTTCTGTTATTAGTGTTTGTGTGATATTTTGAATTTATAAATTATTTCAGTGGAGTATTGATATTGTTTTGTTTAATATGTTCAAATATATTTACTAAAAATGTCAGAATTCCATGTGGGCGGTAACTAATAGGCTATCCAACATCCTTTAACATATCTTTGTCTCTTTCTATCG
Source organism: Drusus annulatus (assembly GCA_022651775.1). Taxonomy (NCBI): domain Eukaryota; kingdom Metazoa; phylum Arthropoda; class Insecta; order Trichoptera; family Limnephilidae; genus Drusus; species Drusus annulatus. The sequence continues at coordinate 210,927 of JAGWCC010000107.1, read as the reverse complement.
AGTCAGTGTAAAGTCAATCGACCTGACTACACTGTTTCACAAAGGTACCTCTCCATATATTCTTACTCCAAGGTAAAAAAAACCACACAATCTATTAATCATTATTACTGGTTATGGAATGGATATCTGATGCAAAGAAAAAAAAAAAAGTTATCTTGAAGGTGTAACCTGAAATAGCCAAGAGCATCTTCTTCCTGGCACCAAAAGCGGTGACCCCAATTTCTACCAAGTCTCCTTCAGTCAGGGACGAAAATGTTATTATGTCCACCTCGTGAGTTGTGAAAAGCTCTGCGAATGAAACAATAATACCAATGTCATATGAAGTAAGTGTTACGCAAATACATACATATTTGCTGCAATGATAATTTATATTAGATTTTAAAAATATATTTGTATTTCGTTTCAGAGTGGGACAGCAGAATTCCGCCGTTGAAAGACCACTGGAAATGACTATCGTTATATTTAGCAATTAGATCTGACTGACCAAGTCCTTCCCTTCTGCCATCCCTTCCTCCATTTTCGTTTGCCTAAAAAATTTCCCCAACCATCATAAATACATATAATTAGGGCCATTTTGTTTTGATATAACAATTCCCATTAAATGCCAGCTTTTAAACAAATTGTTATGAGCTGAAAAGCATAACCGTCATGTTGTTTTGCTTGTCAGCTGAATTAATATTTGTTCAAAAGCTGAAATGGGCGTAGAATCGACATTTAACGGGAACCTATAAAATAAAAAAAATAAAAAACAAAATGGCGCAACGATTTCAAATGCGACGAAAGTTTGAAACACCTCAACCTAAATAATATACGGCTTACGGACTGTTTTTGATATTATTCCAACAAGTTGGCTCTACAACAGGAAGTGGTTGCTGTACTAAGTCCTAAAGCATCCTGGCTATAGTGTAAAAAGCATTTCATATATTAAAATCACATAACTATCTCTTAACCCCTCCGTCAAGCAAACATGAGCCCTATAACCGATGAATGAGTTAATAATTTCTTACGTATGTATTTCTCAAGCCCCTTCTCTTGCAGTAGCTGACTAAGCTGCTGGTAACGACAGGTGTTGGCCGCCTCCTGAGGCGGGGAAGCCGGGGTCTCCTGGATGTTGGGGCGCGTCAGGTTGTGGGGGCTGCGAGTGTTGCAACCAGCGTTGGCTGTGGTGCCCCATACGGTGGAACTCTGGAAGGTTCATGAAATTAGTAATGCTATATAACAAATCAACGCTTTCTATATACGCAATTTCAAAAGGGTAACCTTTAAATTAAATTGGAGTGAAGAGCGAATTTTGTTTGAAGTATGTACAAATTGAATTGACCTTTTGGTTTTGACAATGTCTTAGTTCAGGCTAACCTCTAATTAAGTACCAGAAGAAAAACACTAAGAAAAAAGTGTCTTATATATTTTTCCCTGCAGATATTTATTGTACCTACAGTGAAAAAAAAAACTGTTAGCGTAACGTTTAAAATTATTTGACCAGGAGAATAAAATATATTGCCTTTTTTTAGAGAATGACATCGGTTGGGGTTATTTTTTTTATTTTTAGTAGAAAAAGAAAGACAAACATTACCTGGTTACGAATAACCTGACAATATTTGAAAAACTCCTACTACTGTAGTGATGGAGAACTTAGCCAGCAGAGGAATTGAACCCACGACACCTGGGTGGGAGTCCGACGCGAAATATAGGAGGTAAAACTGTATGTACAATAAAACCTTATGCTTCTTTGTGGTAATATTTCACAAAGATGACGCCAGGTAATTAATTTATTTTCAGAGTTCATTCAAGGAGTGCCCATATAAAAGTAGTTTTTTTTACAAGTCAGCAGCCAGGTGATTAAAATATTTACGAAAGACTGTCTGATGAGCCACATTCAGACAGTAAAAATGAGTATAATGAGTCCTTACTCCTTGGTGTTGAAGATTCGGGCTCAACAGGTGACTCGGGGATGTCTGACTGAAGCCATAACCCGCCCAGCGGTTGGTGGGTACTCTGTAACCTTCGGCGCAAGTCTCCTTCATGGCCTGGGGAAGAACAAAAGATTGGACAATGAATACGCATAGAATTCAAAAAAACATCTAGTCATTTCACATACAAAATGTTGATCAGTCTTAAAGAAGATTTCAAGGTGTGTGATAAATAATCACCAAGAACTGAGGATTAATGTATGTATGAATAATATTAAAGCAGGATTTTATGGTAGGAAAAAGTCATAGTTATTATATTTAATGGGTTGATCCTAATATATAAAATACCTCACCTTACTAGCTTGCATCTTCATCTTCTGATAGTCATTTACAGGAGTCAGCGACTGCTGGATGGTCTCAAGGGTCTTCTTCTCGTATCCCGGAGCTCGCCTATCGCCGTCTGTCATCTCCGAAATCATTGTCAAAAATTCTAGAAACAAAATTCATTACAAATATGATACAGACATAGTAATGTCAGCAGACTGACAGCTCACTAGTAGCAAAAAGCGCCAAGCACTCGACCATTGATATGTAAACATTACAACTGAATTTAAATTACAAAAGTTAACGAAACTGGCGAATTCTGCCATTTTCTATCTTACTTTACATTAGGAATGCGGGACTATTTCTTTCAACCCGCGCAGATTTTCATTTCAATTGACAAATAAGGATAATGATGCTCCTTTTTACGGGCCACATTTCATAACCAATTGTAATTAAGAAAGTATGTAGTGCCTAATTTCAACAAATCAATAACACGATAAATTGTAGGACTTGAATTTAAGTAGTGTGCCCTAACCATGGAGACTTTTATCAGGTCTCGTATTCGAGCTAAACGAAGATCAAGGGTTAACATTGTGATTGTGAATAACTTACAGCAATATTTTGTAAAGGGGTAACATTTAAACGTACCACTATTATTTTGTTTTTCATTGTTGTTCGGAGATGGGGCCGGGCTGTGACCCTTGCTGATGGGGCTGACTGATGGACTGACAAAGTTGCTTCCACTGTTGCAACTGTCACCTCCTGGAGACAAGAATAAACTAATTAAATACAAAATTCCTGAGTAATGTTGATTTGTTGCAAGTGATTATCGTAATGATTTTGTACCTGATACGCTGTGTACATCTAAAGAGGCAGAGCTTCCAGTAAAGTTGCTGTGGTATCCACTGCTGGCCTGGGAGCTGACATTCAGCAGTTGGCCGAGAGAGTTCTGGAAAGAAGATTAAAAATATTAGAAATGATTGCGGAATTCCTTTATATTATTACGCTTTATTTTGTTTCTTTTTTGTATCTTTTGTCCATTCTTTTCGACTTTTCAGCAAAAAAATTAGAAGAAATGAGGCTTCGTGGTTTTCAAATGAATGGAGTTTTACAGTGTGTAATAATATTCTTATTGTTTTTTTTTTTTGTTTTGATTGAAAGCTTTGTAGGTATTCGATAGTTTAATTTTTCTATACGTTCTTTTTGAAAAAGTAAAAATAAAAAAAAGGTTTTTATTTTAGGGTAGCAGAGCTGCACTCTTGATTTTTTTCACGATTTATAGCTTATGATTATATCATAGACTGTACAAATAAAAACTGTCATCAATTACAATAATCTGTTTGTCGGTAATCCTATGACCAGGGTAGTAAAAAAAAATGTTGACAAGATTTGTACAAGTCATTGTATAGCAGCAAAACAATCAGATATTTCTTTACGTTAAAAAAATATATATTACCGGTTGGCTTCCGGAGTTGGAAGTGGAATGTGACTGGCTCCCAGAGCTGGACATGGAATGTGTGTGCATGCGGCCCGGGTCCACCGTGTTGGCGGCGCAGTACTGCTGAACCCCCAGCTGCTGTTGCAGGTGGCTCATCATGTTGGAGCTGGTCGCTTGGGACATCATGTTGGGAAGACCTACATTGGACAAGAAAATATGATATTACTATTTGGTCATTCAAAAGGATGTCTTTGACGAGGAAAATCTATAAGAGATAAATCCTGTGATGCAGTCATGTTATGTACTCAAGCCCGACCCTGATCCAAACGGCGTCTGGCGCAGATTAAATTTTGGGCACCCTTTGTCAAAACCTAAATTTAATCAACATTTTTTTTTCTAAGTTTATAAAAAAAGCTAATTTTGTAATTGTAATGATAGGTATATTCGCTATATTCCACGGGAACCCATAAGGATTTTATACAAAAAGCATAACCTTTACACAAAACGTCATCACTGTTAAACCACTCGTTTTGGCAAGTTTATCCTCTGAAAATAACTAAATATAAACTCACAGATCCTGCAAAATACATGTTTTGTTCTGTTAAATTTGCAGAGTAATATAAAGATTAGTGAATTGTTTAAAAAAAATCCACACCTTTGCAATTCACCACCTTTAATCGTGCCTGCACAGGACCGACCCTGTATGTACCTACTGTATTATGTCGTCTTTGTTCACTGAAGATATTTAAAAATGCCATTGAATAAGCATGACGTTTAAAATAAAGTGCTATCATTAATTAAAAGTGGAATAAAAAAAGATGTTACATACACATACCCCAGAGAGTTTGCTGCTGTTGTGGGTTCTGCATATATGTTGGTGAAGCGTTGTTCATCGCCATTCCAGGGTACTGGAACACATTGCCATTATTCTGCGACTGGGGAGACGGCGGAATGAGTCCCCAAGACGGGGTGAAGATGGAGGGACTGAGGTTTAATGGACTCATTGGGCTGGGGTACCCTCCGGGAGTGGGGGGGTTGAACTGGGGACTGTTAAGCCCAGGAAAGTTGGAGATATCGCTCAGGCGCAGTGGGGGCAGTGGATAGGCTCGGCTGGCATTGTTGGCCAGGTTCTGTAAGGGAACAGCGATGCCCATGGGGGACTGTGGGATGTTGTGCTGGTGGCTCGGGGAGAAGGGGTTGAAGTGGCTAGTGGTTTCCGTGTTGCCCGGGAGGATTGGAATCTGGTAGCTCTCTGGGATGCTGGCCACCACGGTCGGCTCCTGCAGGTTTAGGAGGTGACGCCTGGCTTCATAGATATCATCTGAAAGTTTACAAATGATAATAAATAACAAAGGACATCTCACAGGATCTGGGAATATCAAACTTCTATAAATGAAGTACTTACTTGCATTCCTCTCAATTCCCTTGATGATAACAGATAAAGCACACAGTTTGGGTTTCTGGCGAATGTTAATGTAAACGTTTAGATTCTGCATTAGGTTAGTCAGGTGCTCGGTCTGTATCTCCCTGACGTCTTCTGGCAGGTCAAACATTATTACGAGTGGCAGACTTCCCTATAATATAAATAAATACAAGAGATTAATAATAATGCACCATTGGTAATTCAAATATGTAGTTATAAATTATTATGTGGCAAAATGCATTGGTTGGAAGTAAAAAAAATATTATAATAACAAAGGCTAATCTTTGAAAATAAATATGGCTGGAATGACAATGTAACAATCCTTTATTGATGCATGTTATTCGGAATGAATTCATAAAAATATTTCATAGATTGAATTGTAAACAGCTGGCCTTGTTAATAAAACTGTTGAAGCTAACACAATGTTTGCGGGCATTTTTCGACAATCCATTTTTGTATTTTCTAACAATAAATAACGCATAATTTTTAATTTGCCGAATACTCGTTTTTATACATTTTCTGCATCCCACCGCTAATTTGTAAGAGCCGTGTTTTTATTAGCTCCCGCTCTCTGGTGTTAAACAGGTTAACATGCGAAATACATGTTAACCCGTTTCCCGCGAACAATGTGTTAACAGGTTCTAAATAACTCTAAAGTAAAAATAATAAGGTTATATTAAATGATACCATAATATCATCTGTTTTTGTCATAAAATACTTGGCAAAAATGTATATATATTGTCATGGGTGATAATAAGCATAATTCTCAAAACGTGGTGTATAGATTCAAATTGTTATGCAAAATTAAATACTCATCTGTAAGGCAAAAAATATGTTATTTGAATTTGTTTATTTTCATTTAAAAAATATGCCAACTGACTGAAAAATATATCAACCAAAGAAAACTAATAATTATAAATTTTTAGTGCTACTCGCTTCATTGAAGAATATTTATCTCTAGGTAGAAATGTATCATAGGTTGATAGATGTATTTGGTTGTAAGCTATGACTAGGATGACTAGGTTAAAGATCTTACCACAAGCTGCTGCCTGGCCAGGTACACATCCTCGATGGAGCCTGTGATGGTCACGTTGCTCTTCTTCAGCATGGGGATGTTGGGGTCGCTGGCATCGGGGAACATGATCTGCGTCTTGGTGTTGGACATGATGACCTTGAGCTGGCTGGCGGCACGGCCCAGCACTACCTGGTGGTGCATCGGGGTGATCTCAAGCGACATCTGCACCAGGGTTTGTTGCTGGAAAATAATACAAATGGTTTAAATTACGCAAATCTCGGTGCAGTTCAACTTTTTTGTTGGCTTCCAAAATAAAATACGTTAACATTTAATTGTCAAACTTATTCACCCAAGTTGAAATGCAACCGCAGATTGAAAGACACTTGTATTTAGTACCTCCGTGGGAGAGTGGTAAGCTCCTTGGTTTTGAAGCCAGAGGAAGCGATTTCAAAACAGCCAGCGCAGGCAAATAAAAATCATGAATTTATAAATTTTGTTTCCCATAAACCTGTTGCTTTCAATGGATGTGTTATTAATTAGATGCATACATTTTATTTTGCCCTAATGAAGGCACGAAGTGTCGCAACTAGTTGGCATATACATATAATAAAACATCAGTGATTATATTGAACTTAAACACAAATTAGTTTACACGTGTTTTGGTGCAAATACTCTCAACATTGCCCTGGTGAGAGATCAATATTCAGAATTAAAATGTTGCTTGAAATGGCTTTAGCTATATATGACCAGATCTAACTAGCCAGGTAGAAATTTCCAAACCATCTTCCGCCTCGACTTCCCCTGTACAAGATTCTCTACAATAGGGATGCCAGTTTCTTGAGTAAAACAGGAAAAAATCAAAATGGATCAAAGAAAACTTACTGCGAGGTTGCCGCACATGTAGTTAATGAGCAGAGTGGTGGCTTCCATGGTGCCCTGCACCTCCCATTGCTGTCCTTTTACCATCACCAGGGTGGCGTGCAGCTTGGGCCTAGTGCGCAGCATCACCTGAACAATCAAACAAACATTAAATACATATTTTTACATTAAAATCTAGATATCATGGTGGGAGGCTGCAGCTAACAACTCTGCAGAACTGTACACATACTCACTGTGATAATGTAGATAAACGCAATTAGCTGATGTTAACTCATTCCCAAATACTGGGGATGCCATTCGCACTTGGCTCTGGGCAGTTCTTGGGAATAAAATAAGCCATGGAAAAAAGACTCGAATCGATATTAAGGCCGCAGCATTACCTGAACATTGTATTTCTCTTGGATCTGTACCACGTACGGGGTGGACGCATCTGGCAGTGCTTGAGATGAGCTCATTATGGGGAGCTCAAAGCTAAATATTAGCGGAGTGAGGGCCTGAAACATAAAAACGATTATCGTAAAATCTAACCAAAGCGTATTTTTTTCTCAAGCCTATCAAGAACTGAATTGATTCTGAAATTGTAGTCAAAACTGATACAATTAATAAAAATTAACATAGACGTGGCAAAATTTTTTAGCCATTAATTTAGAAAATTACTGGGTTGCTTAGAAGAATCTATCTGATAACATGAGGCAATGGGCTGAATGATTCAGTGTTTGTGAACTTTTTAATAAAAATTTCAAAGATGTGATTAATTTTAATCACTTACCCTAACTCTGGCCCTGGCCCGCTCCACATTGTCCATGTCCCCTGCGATGGAGACCTGGTTGCTTTTCTCCATGGGGTTGGAACGGTTTGAGTCTGGAAAGTGGATGTGGCAACCTGTCTCCTCCATCACACGCTTAATGGTCAGTCCACCCTGATCAAAGATATATTGTTGTAAGAGATTTCATTCACCAACGAGAAACTATTGATTTTTGCGCAAACAAATTAATCTTAATAGTAAGTACTATTAAAAAATAAGAAAATAAAGTAACTATTGTTTAATACCACTATTTATTAAAAATATCTATCTAGTCTCTCGGTAAAATATGACTTACACAGATAACTTGTAGGTCTGAGTGAAAAATTGACTGGTTTAGAAAATCTGTCTTCCAAGAAAAAGTAATATAAAAAGTTAGAAACAAACCTTTCCAATGATGTGGGAGTGGTCGGTGTAGCTTACATCGAGCTTCATGGTCACCCGGTTGCACTAAAAATATATCAAAATTACAATTTTTTTTTGTTTGATAATTTGTGAAAAGACCCAAAGCCATTAAAATAACAAACACATTGAAAAGCAGACACAAAAATGTAAAACACACAAACAGAAAAAAAATAGTTGAATGATGATTTGATTTGATTTGAGATTCTGAGAATCTTAAGTTGGCTAACTGTTGGGGTGCCAACATTCAAGTCTTACAGTATTTTCTAGATATCTATACTGATGGTGGACAATGTAAGTATGTCCGAAAAAAAAACGGCTCAAGAAGTTGTCAAAATACAGTAAAACAATGTTATAAATTTTCTCATGCATTACAAATTAAAATATATCCATACAACCAGAAGAACACAAAAAGAAGTATTAGAAAGGGATTTACAAAATTTGAGGCAAGTTATCGGTCGGTGCCATTTGGATAGGGTCAGCGATGAGGAGAATGGATAAAAACGGAGAAAGGTATGTGCAGAAAGAAGTGCATTAGTACCCTGATATTCTCTCTGTAAAGAAACCTTACGGTGATAGCTCTTAGAACTTCAAACAGTACTAGTTTCAACGCTTATAAGATAACAGATAGCAACATAATTTTGACTTTTTTTTTTTAATATGTTCTACACTTATTCGGATTTTATTAGATGCGTCAACAGCCGGAAGTCTATGAGCTTAATACTCAATTGACTCAAAGACCTGACAACAAAACAATTTCATGACCGGGCAATAACTTTTCTTCCTTTAAGACTGTGGAGAGAGCAACATAGGTTGTTTTTCAAGTAGAATTATGTTTGCTGCCTGCCTATCACGGCATTGAAACTTCAACTAACTGTTGTACAATATTGAATTTGCGTGGTCTAGACTTGGTTAGCAACAAGCTTATATGTTATTAAGTACCATAAATTATTTTACTTAATAAAAACACGTATTGTTTCTTTAAGTGCTTTGATTTAAAGTAAAGTGCAGTTTTTGTTATAGTGTAAGCAGGTGCAAGGATTAAAGGTGTAAATTGTGCAAAAAAAAGTTAAAATAAAGAAAGAAATTTAAGAAGGCAGTGAAAATTAATTTACATATAAATTTATTCTTTGTCTAAGTTAAATTAAAATATTTTTTAACAAAGCATTATTAAAGTTATTACAAATTAAAATGGATATCCAGCAAAACCATTTAGAGCCAGTAAGTAGAGTGGGAAAAAGCTATAGTAGCAGAAAACTGTAAACAAAACCATGCAATAAAATCTTTCAATATTGACCTGTACCAAATCCGCCACAGATTTAGTTTATTGTGAAGGTGCATTATCCCTTATGTCAGAAATAATCCAGGATATGTCGGACAGTCTATAAAAAACACTTTTTATAAAATAAAGAAGCTAGAAATACAATGGTTGAGCGTTAATTTTCTCGGGACTTACATAATAATAAAATAAACCACTCATTAAAATAATTTTATTAAAGGTGGTCTATTTCATTGGTCTATCTAGTGATCTTTAAAACCAAGGAATAGCGCCATTAAAGGTACATTAAATCCTGTTTGAAGGGATGCAATGGATTTAGATTATTTTTTCTACCATTGTTTCCAGTAAGAATCCACTGAGATAGCATATGAATTACTAACATTAATTCGAGTTAAAACATAAATTATTATGATCTCACGTAAGTAGATAAAACTTGAAACATATCCCTAAAATGGTGGATCATAAAAAATAACGACAAAATTATGGGCCGACAGTTTTCCTTTCTTAATATTATTTCAAGTTGAATTAAATTCGTTATTATTGTATTGTGGCTTACCCTTGTGTCTAAAATCTGCATAACCCTGTCCCTGGCCATTTTCACGTTTTCAATCCGGCCGGCAACGCGTACATGGGGATCTAGAAATACACATTAATGTAAGTCTTTGAAATAATGAAATACAATAAAACACTAGGGTAATATTACCTTTTTGTAGGTGTGACAATTCAAAATTCGCAAAGATTTGCAAATATTTATAAAGTGCATCATAATGTTGGACTCGACGAATGTAATGCGAAGTTGGGGAAACATAAGACGTATTCATTTTGAGAAAAATATTCTAAAACGTATCGTAAATCACAATGACTGAATTCCCTCAATATTAATAAATGAAAAGCTTTGTCAAAGTTATTATGACAATACCAAAAATCAAACAATCGCGCCAATAAAATATATTAATCGCAAAGCTACGTCACGGTCAATTCCTGGAAAAATGTGATAATGTGCGTTAAAAACTTCAAAATGAACGGTATATTATTTGAACAAAATGTTGCCATAAAAAAAAATACAATTATAGAATAGGTACTTTCCGCACTTACCTAAATACATTTTAAGGGTTAGAAAACATTATAATATCCGTATTAAATAAAATAATTAAACACAGACATTGTCAAACAATATACCTTTTTTTGATTTTGCTCCAACTTTGAGACGTGTTGGCCAATTTATGACAGTTGAAGTTTCTTCCATCACCTGAAAAAAAACAAAGAATATAATTTATTTTGGTAAGAAAATCATAAGATTTCAGTTGTAAAGTCGTCTTGTAAAATGTCTTCGTACACGACCATTTGGTGCATTTAAAAAACTTTTACTACATTGTCCTAGTTGTAATTAGATTCTTGGTGAAAACAATCTATTTTATTTTGTCAAAATCAGGAAAAATCTACATAACTTTCTCGTCTCCTACGTCCACCCTTCCTAATAAATTTTTATAGGCAGGGATGCGTCATGTGTCTATGTATACATTGCAAACTGACTCGTGCTGTGTGTGGTAATTTGCATGTTTTCATAAAATAAGATGATTTTCATCTGTATAACATTATTCAGTCGAGATCTTAATAGTTTCTCAAATATTTGAATTCAATCCATCAAGCCATTTACCCCAGGGATGGGCCGAGAGGATGGAACGCCACAATGACACACACCCCTTCATCAATACATTTACATTTTTACCACACATTTGCGCGCCTAATACTAAACTTAAAAAAGGATATGTATTTCTTACACGAAGCCATTTTTTTTTTAAATACCTGTTGAAAAAATCGATTTGCGGACTCTTCTTCGCTGACATTGTCCGACAACATTCCCTCCAGCTTCCTCCTATCTACCCTGAAGCGGTCCTGGGCCACGTCTTCGACGGAGATGTTGAGGATCAGGGCCACCTTCTGCAGCTCCTCGGCGGACCCCATCACCGAGTTCATGGATCCCCCGGTGCCTGAATCGGAAACCTGGCAAAAAGAGTATTGAATAAACATCAAATAACGTGATTTATACTGCTGAGGGCACCGTTGTTTTATTCAGTGCCTCGTTTTACCATTAAATTCTTATCATTTCTGCATTTTTTTCGTAAAAACACAGTTGTACAAAAAAAGTTTAAATTATTTTTTACAGAGTATCAAAATAAAGAAAAACATTTTCAACTAAGAAACAATGATTAAAACAAATTCAAAAATACGATTGTAAAATCAAACAATAAAAACATCGTATATAATAAAAAATACAACGATAAAAGAAAAACAAGACATTTAAAGAGAATTAGATTTTTTTAATAAAGTTCTATTGCACACAGCAGGGGTTGGAAGTTAAATATTGTAATTTTATTTGTTCTAGTATGCAATTAGTAAATTGACTCGAGGACAAGTAGACAATATTAACTGAAAAGATGTTGCATTTCGTGCATGTTCTTCTGTAAAAAAATGTTGTTTGTAGTTTGATTTTGAGTTTGAGATGTGAATAATAGGTTCGAGCGTTTTTTCGTACTGAACATCGGAGATTAACGTTCTCTAGAAGATAATAACAACTGTCAACAGCATTGTTGATGATGTTGAAAATGATTTTTTTGTTATGGTAAAGTTCTTCTCTCTTCTAGTGATGATAATTTATGGAATACCGATGAGTCTTGTTGTTGTCCTACCAAATAACCGACACTCAAATAAAATCTAAGTGTTTCTGAATCATCTTTAGATTTTTTAAATATTCTTTTAATATTAGCATCGTATTGTGAATTCACTGATCCACATTCAAATACTGAGTGAACAAATGAGACATAATATATAGTATTTCTATTACATTTGGTTATCTGAATAGTTTAGTTTTTCTTACGATGAATCCTAAATGTTTGTAGGCCCTGTCACAGATGGAATTTATTTGTGAGCGGAAAGACATTCCGGAGTCCATTATTATTCCTAAATCACTTCACTACATCTTTTCGGCTCTATAGCATTGATTTTATATGGGAATATAAAGAGGTTAATGCTTTTAGTGAAATATATTCTATTGTAACACTTAAGCTTAAACTTTTTGACTGAATCAAAGATCTTAGCTATAAAATGCAAATTCAGTTCCGCTACCCACTCTTCCTTTGCTGTCAGTCAGCCCTTCGAGGTAGCCAGGAACCTTTTTAGCAAATATAAAATTGAAATAACATGGAAACCGATAGAAACATATATTTATGTTAGGGTAGCAAAGCTGCCTTTTAGATTTTCTTATTTTGCGATTTATGGCTTCATGATCTTCATTAGAACTTTTACAAGAATTTGGTCGCTAGTGTGGAGGGCCGTATAGGAAAGAAACTCTAGCTGGAGAGATTTAAAAACAGGTTTCCGGAAATTTTAACCGTCTGGAGCCAGCGGAACTATAGCATTCCCACTTGGGGTATGCAGTGGGGAGGGGAAGAAGATGGAGGAAGGGAAGTATCTGGCTTTTCAAATCTGGGCGATACTTAATAGTATTTAACACTCTAAATGAAGTGAGTGGGATTTTAGGAAGCTCATGGCAATTCGAGGTATCTGGTCAAAAAATACGGCAAAAAAAAACATTTTAAGGTGTCCTCTCTCTCTGATTTTTACCAAAATAGAATGGGCTCATTTTGGTCTAAGTTTCAAGCAGTGGCGTCGGGAAATATTTCTTCAGAAAGTGTTCTGTTTGTTAATTGTTTTGTTGGCATTTTTTACGGTGGATTAAAAAAACAATTCTAAGATTCAGTAAGCTGTCTAACGAACTGAGTTTTTATTTTGTTATAAAAAATATTATTGTTGTAAAAATATCGGGTAATTAATATTTTTTCAACTACTGAAAGTGAGTCATAATATCAGATACGTGGAAAAATATGGACGCCGCACAGTCAGTCTCAGTCATAAAGTGTGAAATATAAGAAAAATCTCCTAAATTAAAACTAGTTCTGCGATCTACCTTCACTTTTCATTTTAAAAAAAGTACATGGAACTTTATAGGTGAAATTACACCTGACTAATAAATCACCACAAATATCAATATCAGTTTCAAAATTAGAAATAACCACAAACATACGGTATCACTTTCACTAAATTTGTAAGATTTGAAAGATATGTTTTATTTTTACACATGGTATAAAATAATAATAGTAAAACTGAATAAAAATAACTTGGATAATACGCTTAATGGTGAGGTGAAAACGTCGATACTTCAAAGGCAACTCGTGATTATTGTTTAATATTAATAATTATGAAAGCAGAAAAAAAGGCAATTCGCTTACTTCACTCATATTGTCTCGCTCGGGTCCACTTCTAAACTCTGCCAACTGCGGCTTGAGACTCAAATAACTGGAGAACGCCATCTTGTGTAGTTGATTTTCTAAAACTTAAAATTTGAACTTAATTGTAGAACGTTTTTAAAGCGTCTAAAGGCCAGTCATAGCACACAAATATTACAAAACGGAATGTAAAAAAATGTTATAAAGTCCGCGGGATTTGTCGATGAATTAATATTTTTTGACACTTCGAACCGGCGAAGGATGGAGACACCTCGCCCGCGGTGTTTGGGTCAGAACTGAAGACCCTCGGGTTGTCGAAGGAGGCATACACGTCAATACTAATATTTGTCAAAAGTACGAGAATGAGTCATCCGTCCTTCTGATGACATTGGTATTACCCCGTTCAAATTACCCTGCTTTATGGCTACCAGGTGATTAAGGTTAATTAGGGTTTCAGCAGGAATAAACCACCTACTTCCTACCTTTAATATTGTGTTACATTGTTGTTATTCCGGAGAGTTAATAGGAATTGTTCATGTTCAATTCGGTAATGTGAAAATTTACCTGAAAGATTAAAGTTTCTTGCAAAAATAACAAGAATTGAAGTGATTAAAGAAGTTGCCGACATTTTCTCGTCGAAATAATGGCTGATTTGAACCGCTGAAATAAATTATAAAATGATGAGGGTACCAGCATAATATGCTGCAAAGATAAGCATATTTGTTCTGTTTGGTAGGCCCGTCCCTGATGACGGGGAAAAGGCGATTTATAAAACATTATGTTAAATAGCTGGGCAACCTACTAAAAACTTATTTAAAATGTACACACAAGCTCTTCAAATTGAACTTCCGACATATTTTTTCCTCGCCCGTACCAAAAATTAATATCTTCTGATTCCCAACAAAATTAAACCTGCAGGAATATGTAGGTGCATATATACAGAATGTGACGGCCCCTGTGTTCGAGTGGTTAAGAGGCTCGACTACGACTCCATAGGTCGCGGTTTAAAATCCTGTTAATGTGTTATTTAACATTTAATCCATATAAAATGACAAACAGTATATTTGGTTTGTTAAGGCACGAAAGTCCACCATTCAGAATCGAAATGGTTTTAGACGTGTTTGGTGACCAGATCTGAATAGCCAGGTACTCACCAACCATCCTCTTCCCCTCCCCACTACCTTCAGCCTCACAGCATACTTCAATTGGGGAAGCCATAGTCCCACTGGCTCCAGACGGTTGGGATCAGTTGGGACTATTGTGCGGTGTTCACAAAAAATATTTTTGTTTTCCTATATGGCTGAAATATGCAAAATCTATTTGTTTGTAAAAAAAAAGAGTTTTAGATTTCTCGATTGCAAAGTGCTCAACTATATTTGTAACCGAATACTACAGATTATATGGGAACGGTCACCAATTATTATTTGTGTGACTCAGAACACCTCCATTGCCCGATAAAACTTTGGACAGCATAAAAATCAATTTAATAAATTACAATTATATACCGTTTAAATTGAGTTTTAAAAAAGTTCGTTGTCTAATATGTAAAATTGAAAATTTTAATAAAAAATTGACGTGCTTATTCTTACATAATAATTCATGCTATCGTACGCCAATGCATTATGGCGATGCAAGTGTTTTATTGTTTTATTTTATTTACATTCGTAGATCAAATTTATCGGCATGCGGCTGATAGCTCCATCGTCACCTCTCCCTCTTTCTCATAAACGACGCATGTGACAGAAAGAGACATCCCAACGGAATTCTCAACGATAAACGGTAAAAAATTGTACGTGATAGATTTAATACAAAATTTGTAACAAATGAATAGTCACGTTCTCTGTTTTTCAGTATTACACCAATCATTTGTGGTATATTTGACATTATTGTTTTTAATTGTCATTGGTAGCATAGTATTGAACATCTTGGGTACAGTTTGACACCAACAATTTTGCAGTCGGGGAAACGAGGAACTAACGAACAGTTTTTCTACAAAATCTATTTCAGCGATGTCACCTACTGCTATAATATGTCGATCTGTGAGATTAAAGAATCTTTTTAAATGTTTCGACCTTAGAGTACATAAAGTAGTACCTATCCAAGGCAGTGTAGTCAGTTTTTGATGATTTTTGCCGGACTCGGCAGACCTGGGCGTGACTAGGACTAGGGTATTTATACATCCATTCATAGCACATGTCGACATAATGTTTTTGTTTATTCATATACCCACTTTTTTCACAGTATTGTTTTCAACAAAAATATAGCATATAACCTAAAAAACCGTTTAGAGTTTTTTTCGAGTTTAGTCGCATATGAAAACATGTGGCGGAGTCCCCGGAGACGCGGGAGACCAAGATGGTACAGTACATAAAAGTGGTGGGTTATTTTTGTTGTTTCTTTCTCTCTCATGGTGTACGACGTAAAAACGTGAAAAGAAAGTGATTCATCGCAAGTTTGTATAGGTTGGGTAAAAAGAATTAGCTCTCTCTCCATACATTGTTACACCAAGGTTTCGACTCTTAAATCTGTGGCATTTAGGTGAAGAGGTATTTTTCACAATTCTCTAATTGTTCAGGAGAGGCAAAGTTGATTTCTCACCACTTTGATTTATTAAAATAAGACTTTGCCTACTCAATGTACAAGATTATTAATGCCCCAGTTGCATCTTACCCGACCTTCCTTAGACCTTTTAGTAGAACTGCATACTTAAGGATATTTCGTGACATAAACCTTTTCACCTAAATGCCACAGAAATAAGCCATTGATAGGTTTTGTTTTTCTGCCTGCAGTTTTTAGCTTACTCGACAGTATATTATTTAACATTTACATTAATCTTTGTTGTTGTTTGTGACACATTGTTTCTCAATTTGTAAAATCTTCTTATTTGCATGTACAGTTTCTTCTGATACATTTGTTATCAGGATGTAACGTACTTGCCAAAATATTAGCTGCAGTAAAACTTTAATACCGTTTGGTTTTTGTATTTCGTTTTATTTTAATTTTCATTCCCTGCCCTCTTACTGTATGCAATATCTATCGACTATCGTTAATCTTTAATACCATAGATTTATTTTTTTATAACCTTATGCAGACACACAGGTGAGACACGTCGCGTAGCGAATGTATTTGGTTCCTTAGAACAGGCAATCTGCCTAGCTAAGAACTGATATCCACCGAACAAAACATGGTAGGTGGCACTTGTACACATTTTAAAATATTAAAATTATTATAACAGATGTACTTAGTGTTATGTTATTTTCTTAAAAATTGTTTGTAACCATTTAATAAATAAATACATATGTTTTTCGTAAGAAGCAATCACATGGTGGCTGGACATTATATTAAATAAGAGAATACTTTGTTTTAAAACCACAGAATTTATTATGATGAAGGCCAACCGGTTTCGCTTGGATCAAGCTTCGTCAGGGCACATATAATAACTAAAGAAAAAAAAACATTACATCATTATCTTTCTATTATGTACACTTGTTTATTTACCAATTCTTCGTAATATATACTAAGCACTTTCAATTGTTCCCTCCTTCTAATATATGCTCTCTCTTTTCCTTCTTTGTATTATATACTGTCTCACTCTATCATTAACTGTTGTTAACTCTGTATTTTTTCTTTAGTTATGGTATTATATGTGCCCTGACGAAGCTTGATCCAAGCGAAACCGGTTGGCCTTCATCAGAATAAATTCTGTGGTTTTAAAACAAAGTATTCTTTTATTTAAAATACATATGCTGCCGAGTAGGAACTGGCAAAATAATATTTTACTTTAAAAATAGAATTATTACGGAGTTATCAAACAAAGTTGAACGTTTAAAAACATGTATTTTAGGCAATGACGTTACAAATAGGTAGGTAGCTTCGGAATATGTCTTTGTTTAGTTTTTTAGCAATATCAATCGTTCTGTCATTTAGCCAGGGATGTTTTATCGGGGGTCCCCTTGTCATAGATTTCGGACCGGGGAGCAAGGATATGTTTGTTTCGCGGGACGATTGCAAGGGGGGTGACTTTAAAGTTGAAGAATATGATAAAGATCCTGTGATAACTTCTCCTCACGGCTCCAACGGCTACTTCCTGAAGATCAGCAACTCTGGCTGCCTGGTGACCCACTCTTTACCCTTGGCGCCAAACTCCCAGATTAAGATGTTTTACAGGACCATTGACCCGGGGGTGAAGTTGCTAATCTTCGTGGGGGACAATGTCTATGAACCAAATATGGAGTTTAGCGGATGGGGAACTTTCATCGAGGACTTGAAGGAAGTGCCAGATAACGCACAGGTATTTGTTGATTTAGCAATGTAACTGAAGCAATTAACAGAGCGGTAGATACCTTCTCTCAGTAACGCCTTGGTGAAAGACCATCACTCAGAATCGAAACGTCGCTTTAAATGGCGCTAACCGTCATTGGTGACCAGATTTGATTTTTTAACCTTCCTTTTCTCCGTCTCCTTCCCCTCCCCACTCACTCCACTCTCACTACATATCCCACTTGGACGTAGTTATGCTGAAAGCGTCCAACCCACAATTTTCCAAAATCGAGCTTAACTTGTTTTTCTATAGATAAATACGACATTTATATCTGCTGGAAACATTCAAGCTCCAAATGCAATAGATTTTTGGTAATTCAATTATTTACTAACGCACATTATAGGTATTTGAATTAAATTGAAGTTAATTAATCTATTAAAATGAAGGATAACATAGGTAACACTTTTGTTTTCAATAAATAAATTATTAGATTTAAAATTACCTATTTATAATAATTGTTATAAAGCAAAAAAGACTGATATTCACTCTTTACAAATGTCTGTAAAATTACCAATTTATCAAAATAATCTTTTCAAATTCAGACAAGCGATAAAGTGCACCTACCTCTGATATGTTTCACCAGACGATCATTTTTATTGTATATTTAAAATGTGCGTCAATAGGGCTCACTTTTGCAGACCATTTTTAAATTGAAGTGAACTTGATTCGTTGGGAACAAAACGCTTTTCAAAGCCTTAAAAAATACAATTCCAAAGAATTGCAATCTTAAACTCTTTGCAACGAATGAAAAAACCAAAAATTAGATGCCGTTTTCTCATACTCTATGAGACCGAACGAAGTGAATCTTTGTGGTTCTGTTAAAAATTGTAGAAAACCGAGGATTTACGAAAAAAAAACTTTGAAAGCAACATTTAAAAATAAACATCATTTTGTGGACAAAATGCGAGACTTGGGGTCGGAAATTAGATGCCGTTTTCTCAGTCCTATAAGGGACCGACCGATGTAAATCTTTAAAAATTCTGTTAAAAATTGTAGAAATATGATGATTGATGAAAAAAAAACTTAAAATCCAACATTAAAAAAATAAATATCATTTTGTGGACAAAATGCGAGACTTGGGGTCGGAAATTAGATGCCGTTTTCTCAAGCTCTACGGGACCGAATGAAGTGAACTTTTGGAATTCTGTTAATAATGATGGACTAAAGACGATTAAATGAAAAAAAAACCCTACAAGAGAAACATTTGTTGAAAAAAATACCACTTTGTTTGAAAAATGCGAGATTTTGATTATGAAGAAACAAATTTAACGGATTTCGTCTTGGCAATTCATGTTGCACCCAATGATTTTTAATGGGTAACAACTAGTATTATTATGATGTCACTGAATTGAAATTACTACACCGTAAGATCTGTGTCACACACAGAGTATAGAAAAAGATGAAACATGTTATATGCAAGCAATCCATCGGTGGGAATAATGTGGACGACTCAACATTCACTGTGATATCTTTACTCCAATGCAGGTATTCCCTTTTTTTGTGAATACCGCCCAACTGTTCCCAACCGTCCAGTCGGACTATGGCTTCCCCAATTGATGCATGTTGTGGGGCTGAAGGTAGTGGGTAGGGGGAGGAGGGGAAGATGAAGGTTGAGAAGTACCTGACTATTCAGATCTGGTTACAAAACAGAGATAAACCCGTTTCAAGTAACATTTCGTTTCTGAATGGTGGTCTATCGTCCATCACCAGGGCTCACTATTGATAATCTCTATTTGAAACGATCTGTTGTCGTAATGATTTATTTATGTTTTCCGTTTGGCGAACTACAGCTTATTTCCTAATAAACAGATAAAGTATTAGGATAGCTTGTATTCTTTTCTATCAGCAGCAGAAAATAAGCCATGGAATGCGATTATATAAGAGATTACTTTTTTTCATTTACAGGTTAAGCTTTTAGCAACTTTCGTGGGTGGTTTCCCGCTCATAGCTGTTGACCGCTTAGAAATAACTCCTCCCCCAAGTGCAAAGAATGAAACGATCACGAAGGCGATGACTTTTCCAGAGGCGACAACTTCTCCGGAAGTGACAACTTCTTCGAAAGTGACAACTTCTCCGGAAGTGACAACTTCTCCGAAAGTGACAACTTCTTCGGAAGTGACAACTTCTCCGGAAGTGACAACTTCTCCGGAAGTGACAACTTCTCCGGAAGTGACAACTTCTCCGGAAGTGACAACTTCTCCGGAAGTGACAACTTCTCCGGAAGTGACAATTTATCCGGAAGTGACAACTTCTCCCGAGGTAATGATTTCCCAAGAGGTGACAACTTCCCTGGAGGAGACAACTACTCTGGAGGTGAGAACTTCTCTCGAGGGAACAACTTCTTCCGAGGTGATTTCTTCTTCCCAGGTGTCAATTTCTCCCGTGGTGACAATACATCCAGAAGATACAACTTCTCCGGAGGAGACGCCTTCCCTGGAGGAGAAAAATTCCCTGGATATGGTAAATTTTCCGGAGGAAACATTCATTCCGGAGGTGACAACTTCTCAGGAAGTGACAACTTCTCTGAAAGAGACAACTTCTCTGAAAGAGACAAATTCTCTGATAGAGCAAACTTCTCTGAAAGAGACAACTTCTCTGAAAGAGAAAACTTCTTCGGTGGAGACGCCTTCTTCGGAGGAGACACCTTCTCTAGAGGAGACAACTTCCCTGGATATGGTAAATTTTCCGGAGGAAACATTCATTCCGGAGGTGACAACTTCTCAGGAAGTGATAACTTCTCTGAAAGAGACAACTTCTCAGAAAGTGACAACTTCTCTGAAAGAGACAACTTCTCCAGTGGAGACACCTTTTTTGGAGGAGATACCTTCTCTGGAGGAAACAACTTCCTTGAATGTGATCAAATTTTTGGAGGAAACAATTTCCCCGGAGGTGACAACTTCTCAGAAAGAGACAACTTCTCTGGAGGGAGATTCCGAAGAGGTTTTAACTTCTCAGGAAGTGACAGAGTCTCTGAAAGAAATAACTCCCCCGGAGGAGATTACTTTTCCGGAGGTGACAACGTCCGAAGAAAACCCACAATATGGATCAGGTCCTCCAATAGATTTTATTTCTATTCGTGGGGTTGATGATAGCAACAACGAGCCGTTACATTTAACTAATATTGATCACTTTCGAGACAAGTTTTTTCCGAAAAAAGATAATGTCACTGTGGATAAAAGGATGGAAAGAATTGATAAAGCCAGTTTGCATTTTTGGAAATCGGTTTCCCTAACGGCAATTATAATAGCGAGCATATTGACCCTTCTTCTGTTTGCGTTGACCTTGTTTTTAGTAAATACCGAATGCGTTTAGTAAATTTAACAAATGATAACATTACATATTTACTGATGACCTTTGTTTGAGGTGGCTAGTGAAATGTTTCGTGTGAGATTCTTACGTATTTGCTCCGTTTGACTTTTGAGGAGATATACAATTATTTGATGACAAAAAAAAAACTGTTTATGACGGCTCTGCCAATAGCTTGATAACGATAACTTTGGAGTAACGATATAATGAGGTAAAGCTAATATTTTTACCCAACCCATACAAATTTGCGATAAATCACTTTCTCCGGGTTTTTACGTCGTATACCATGAAAAAGAAAGAGACAAGAAATGTCGTCACAAAAGATATCATGTGAGGATGTTCTCCGTCCGCGCTAACTTCACATCATCTAATCGTATAACTTACGCCAACGGATTTTGAGGTTATTTCCTATATTTGTGTTGATTAAAAAACTTGCAGTGGCTATACAAATAAATCAAAAATGATGGTGATATGTGCTATGCGTGAATGTTCAAATAAGATCGAACAAAGATTATAAAACATCACTTTTCAGAGGTGTTTCAACAGTTTCAAATATTTTTGACCGATCTTTCGAATTTTAATGATATAAATACATAAAATCAACAAAAAGCTTCCATTATTATTTAGGCAAGCTTTCTGTTATTAGTGTTTGTGTGATATTTTGACTTTATAAATCATTTGAATGGTGTATTGTTATTGTTTTGTTTGATGTGTTCAAATATGTTTATTAAAAATGTCCGAATTCCATGTGGGCGGTAACTAATAGGCTATCCGACATTCTTTAATATATCTGTGTCTCTTTCTATCGAGTCAGTATAAAGTCAATCGTCCTGACTACACTGTTTCGCAAAGGTACCTCTCCAGGCGCTGCGATGTAGAAAATAGTTCCTTCTTTGTTAGTTGGCCACTGCAAAGTTGTCGTTACCGAGCTGTAGTTATATCATGGTGATGATGCTGAGAGCTCTACAGTAACCACTCTGTTTATGATAAAAAGGGAGAGTTTACAAAGCAGTTAAAAGGGTTACAGCAGTGGTAAACAACCCAGAAGGTTCTTTACCTAAAATGGATTATAAAGAAACTTTGAGTGTAACTACTATGGATATTGCAATTGCCTGTGCAAAATAAATTACTTCTAGCGTTTGCTGTTTTGGCCTTACTTATATATTACAATTCACTGGAAATAAATTAGACGTAATTATGCAGAAAGCATCCGACCCTAAAAAGATGAAACCGAGAAAAAGGCGTTTGAAAATATGACGATACAAAAGCATTAAATTGCGAAATCGGCATTTGCAAAGTATCAGTGTTTTTGTCTTTATGAGTGTTTTTGTAAATATCAGTGTTTTTGTCTTTATGAGCATTATTATAAATAGGTTATTTATCATCTATCAATTTATTTATTAAAAAAATGATTTTCTCTATTTTATAATATCACTATGGTGTTTTTAAATTTAAGTCAAATATCTGCAATGTGCGTTGGTAATTTTATTTTACCATAAATCTATTGCATTTGGAGCTTGGATGTTTTCAGCAGATATACATCTTGTATTTATCTATAGGAAAACATGTAAAACGATTTTGGCAAATTGTGAGCTGGACGCTTTCTGCATAACTACGTCCAATTGATGTTTCGTTTTCCCGGATATTGTGAATTCACAATAGGTGTGAATGTGTATTAACTCTTTAAATGTGAATGACGTTCAAGCACGCCAATGTCGTCTAGTCTAACCCATCAGGTGCCAAGACTGCCAAGGCGTGCAGGCACGCAAATGCTAATTTGACTATCAAAGTTTTGAAATGTTCTTCTTTTATTCACAATTTGTTGCTAACCTTGTACATGTTGCAAGTACTACTGTTGAATTTGACAGCCACATCTGGTCTGGAGACCTAAAATACCTGAAAAAACCCTAGACTGTGCAGATCAAACAGATCACACCAGTTCTGAATAGCCAGGTACATCCCAACCTACCTCTTCCCTATCTCACCACTACCTTCAACCTCACAACATACCCCAATTGGGGATGCCATAGTCTCGCTGGCTCTAGACAGTTGGGACTTTTGTGCGGTATCCACTGTAATTATTTGAAAAAAAACGGGCGGTCTGTTCAAAAGATTTTCCTATCTCAACAAACGGATTGCAATCTTTAGAGCACAGAAGTAGGGTGCGAATGTTTTTCCTATTATTATACCGGTATTTTAATGGAAGACTCTCCAAGAAACTTGCGTCGTTAATCCCTTCGGCACCGGTGCATATTGTGTTCAAGAGCTCGGCTGTGAAATGATTTGCCGCCTATTGTGTTTCCTCCCTCTTACAATATGGGCTTTTTCAAGACACAGGTTCACTCCTTCCTATTATCAAAAAGACTCTCCAAGCAGCATCCCAAAATATAACATAAAAGATGAGACGAGAAAGATGTGTGGAGAGAATGTAAAAAAATGTAATCGAGCAAACAGATGTCGTCGGGGCTAACGAGATATTATCTTAAACGTCGCACACTGGGGCAAGAACTCACATTTTCATACAAAAAATGAAAAATACAAAATCAATCTTAAAGTGTCGATTCGTTTACTGCGAAGTACTTCATTAGTTGGCGTACGCTGGTGTTAGCAGGTAGACGCGATGGACGCAACCCACCACCCACTATTCACCTCAGGCGAGGCCGGTCGCTCGTGGAGACGATTAGCTCAGCGGTTGCGCCAGCGCAACACATAAGTTCACGTATTTATTGCGTAATATACGTGATATAAACCCCAAAAATGATTATAGAACAAGCAAGTTCAATTATTTTTCTTATTCTTCCGGATTTTATTTTTGAAATCAGCAGTTGTTTTAATGAGTGAAATTGTACATCAATTATATACTAAAATATGGGCATGACTTTTTAAAAGTTCAGAATCATTAAGATATTTAGTAATGTTTTAAGACTGATCAAGCATATGTATAAACATTTTTAGAACCACCAGCTATTGTAATTAACGATAAATTTATTTATTTTTCACCATTTTGCCCGATTTAAAATAATAAATAATTTAAACGTGATCGGTAAGTTATAATTAAAATAAACATATTTTTTAAAATTTGATTCCATTTCGTTTTTTTTACACATGTGCGAATATCGATACCTCATTTGTGACAAAACGACAATTGTACATGATAATGAAGAGATCCAAATATTAAAAAAAAATCAAGATCAGATGGATTCACTGCAAAAGGAAATGGAAACAAGAGCAGAATGTGTCGGCGACTTTAGGAAAGATATTTCCAAAATGATAAATTATTTTAAATCTAAACATAAGTAACGATGTAAAACGGCACACTGGATGAAGAAATATTTTCGTTAAAATAATTAAAAAATCGCTAGATTCGTCAATTTCCTTTCTCAATCTTACGCTAAAACGTAGCTGTCCCGATCGTCCGACAATATCGTTTGAGCAGACTACAAAATGGATGAAGCGACAAAAGACTCTAGATTTTAGAAAGTCTACGGCTCTACCCAAATTAGTTTACACCACACACGTAGAGTTGAGAGCTGCGGGACAGGCAGAGGCATCTAAATTAATCAAATGTATTTTATTTGATTCATCAAGTCCCAGTAAACATTCAAAAGCCTGTAGAGATTCACTTGAAATAGTTACCATGTCAAGAGAGGATGTTGTAGCACTTATAGTGGAAGCAGGTTTATCTCGACACCAATACATTATAATATATTAAGATCAAAAGGTCCAAAAATATACGCGTCTTATAAAATCGTAAAGGCCGCAATAAAGCAATGATACTTCGGTTCATGTTGATGTTTTCAATTTGTTATTGCTGTCATCAGATCTTCTCATAACGAGCAAAAGGAAACTGCCAAAAAAGCTGATAACACTTCCCAACAAAGCGGTCGAACTCATAGCTCCATCATTACAGCCGAAAAGTCGAAATTATTTAAGTACTCGGAATAGGTAGTGATGTTGATGATTCTGATGATCATGATGATGTTAGTAATGAGGAAGATGATTATGGTGATGATGATTATGATGGTGTTAGTGATGATGACTTAAAAATGTCATATGAAGAGAATTAAAAATGTTTTTTTTTTAGTTATTTAACTAAGTTGTATATATATAATGCATAAAATCTTTTTATATTGACTAAAATTTTTGTTTTTTAAAACCTATTTTGCCACATTAAAATGTTCACTTATAAAACGTCCCTGTGAATAAACGACACATTTTCGTATTCTTGCCCCACTGTGCGTCGTTTGAAAATGGTTGCCCACAGCCTATATCGGATGCCAAATGACACAGGTTTTTAGAAGAAGAAATCCGTACTTATTCCAACTGGAAAAGTTAATGTTTTATTTCTGGTTTGTAAGATATTAAGATTTTAATGAAAAGTGGCCATTTCTATCAGCCACTCAAACAAATATATTTATTTTAAAAGGATAGATATTTCGCACACTCTGTACTTCCCTACGTTCTCTCGGTTGGTATGACAACAATAATAACATAATAAAGTTTGAATTTATTTATTTTATTTTTAATTATTTTACTTGAACATACATTTTTTATTAGTTGGTAAATTGCCCATCCCACTAGGCATAAGCCTGTGTTGCGAGGGAAATTTGAAAAGTGTTTTTTTTTAGCTACATCGTAACATGTTAATATCGAAAATATAGTTCATACATAATAAAAATAAAATAAGTAAATGACAAATTTGAAGATATAGAAACTGCATATTAAGAACTAAATTAAACTTGGTTTTTAAGGTGAGTAATGATATTGCTTTTAAAGGAGCTTTTGGTTTGTATGTTTCTGATGGTGCTGGGCAGAGAATTGAATTGCTTAGTGGCGTTGTACTTTTTTGACCGTAAGCGGTTTTATAGGCTGGGATATTAAAGAATTTTATGTGTGACTGCCTTAAGGTTCTAAAATTTTTCCTTTCTTCAAACATATGGACATTAAACATTGATGCAATAGGATATTTTAAGAGTTTAGTTGTTTCAAGTTTGGGACGTCTAGCTCATTAAAAACAAATTCAGTGCTCGTCCTTAAAGAAACTTTAAGGATGACTTTCAAAAATAATTTTTGGATGTTTATTAGAGGCTCCAGGCAATTGTTGGTGGCACTACCCCAACTGATAATGCCATATTCTAAAGAAGATTGCACAAGTGCCCAGTGAACTGCCTTAATTGTTTTTTTTTTAATTGAATATGTGTCTTACATTACAAAAAATGAGTTTCCTCAGTTTCGTTATTAGATTTGTGACATCAAGTATCCATTTTAGAAGATCATCTATATACTCGTATATGCCAAGGTATTTTACGTGTTCAGCTCTATTTACTGAAGGACAAGTACATGTATTTGACAATGAGTTACATCTATGCAAAATGAGGTTAAGTTGTGGTGGTAATGGATTGCTTGTTATTCTAAAATTAGGAATTTTGTTTTTTTCTGTATTTCGAGTTAACATGTGTGAATCAAGCCAAAATTTGACAGTATTTAAACCATTTTCAGCCATAGTAAAAACTTCATTCCAAGATTTAGCATTACATAGTAACACAGTGTCATCGGCAAATGCAGTAATCTGTCCATCTATTTACAGGTTAAACAGTAAGGGACCTAAAATTCTACCCTCTGGGACACCCCATTCCGGTATTAAAGGGTGGCTAAAGGTAGTATTTATTCTGACACGTTGTGTCAGTAAAATATTACGATGACCATGCAATTTTGCTAAAGAAGCTCTAATTATTTTTCTTGTTCTTTTTAAAATAAATAATGCCAACAAGGGGAATTTCAGCAATTATGCAAGTTTATAAAGGGAATCACTTGCGATATTCAACAAAGTTTAACGCCTATTTAGGCTATTATAATATGTATTTACATGGCCAGCAACGGGGCGCACCTAACAGCCTAGCAGAGAAAGATGTTTCCGGCGGGAAAGGATGAATTTGCCCGCGGAGACTGAGGTTTTTACTTTACGTGACGGAAGACATCGCTTCTCTTGTGTTTACTTACGTCAGCGTGTTTTAATTCGTAAATAAACGTGATCTACCTAACCTTAAAGACTATCATTTGACAATTACCTACTTCGTTTATTCATAATAGTTCCTTAGTTTTACAAAATACTTTTAAAAAAAACTTTTCTTCCTTATAATATAAACGTGATAGTGCTCTTCCTGTTTAGCTAAGAAGTTCTGGGTTGAAAGCTGACAAAATCAATAATTCAAACCAATTTATTATTGGGCATGCTGAAAACATTTAAAAGATAAATATTTGTACAGGATTTCAAACGATTGTTTGATGATGTCCATTCGTAGTAGATGTTAAAACAAAAGTTAAAACGGCTTTTTTCTGTTTGTTCAGAGAAAGAAATGAATTATCACCGCCTGGAATTTCGCGGCTAGAGCGTGAAAAACGGTAAATGTAAGATAAGTTAATTGTTTTGTAAGCTCCCTAGTCTTTCTGAACTCCCTTGGTAAAAGAATGTTTGCCATCTTTACCAAATTCCTGTATTAGAGTCACATTTCAAACTGTTTTCAAAACTCGCTCATTGGGTTCGGAAATTGAATGAGGTTTTATCAGGCTCCAATGGAACCGATTGAACTTAAGCTTTTAGTTTGTGAAGAATGATGAAATGCAGCAGATTCAGTGAAAAAATCATCCATAAGTAAAATTTGTCAAAATGCATCAATTTTATGGCCGAAATATGAAGCTTGGAGCTGGAAGTAAGGCCGTTTTTACAGGCTCTATGGGACCGAATGGAGTGAACCTTAAGAATTCTGCTAAATGTGAGACTTGGTGTCGAAAATAAGATGACGTTTTCTCAGGCTTTATGGGACGGAATGAAGTAAACCTTTGGAATTCTGGAAGAATGATGAAATTATGACGGTGAAATAAAAAAATCTTCCAAAAGTAACATTAATTTGTTGAAAAAAATTACACTTGGCGGTCAAAATGCAACCCTTGGATTCAGAAATTTGATGCCATTTTCTCAGACTCTATTGGACCGAACGAAGTGAATCTTTGCCATTCTCTTATAAATTGTGTAAAAATGAGGATTAATTGAAAAAAATAGTTACAAAGCAATATTTAAAAAATAAAAATCATTTTGTGAACAAAATGCGAGACTTGGGGTAGAAAATTAGATGCCGTTTTCTCAGGCTCTATAAGACCGAATAAAATGAACCTTCCGAATTCTGTTAAGAATGATGACATTATGACGATAAAATGAAAAATCTTTCAAAAGTAACATTTGTTAAAAAAAAAAACACTTTGCGGGCTTAATGCGAGACTTAGGGTCGAAAAATAGAAGCCATTTTCTTAGGCTCTATGGGACCGAACTAAGTAAACCTTTGGAAATCTTTCACGAACGATTAAATCCTTGAAGGAACAATATATGGAGGGATAGCTAATTTGTTTTACCCAACCCATCCGAAATTGTAATAAATCACTTTTTCCGAGTTTTTACATCGTACACCATGAGAGAGAAAGAGACAACAAATTTCTTGGAACGCTTCTATATACTGTCGTAATGATCTCAAGCTGGCTATTTTCGCTGGTTAACGGCGGGACTCCGCCCACATTTTTTATTTTGCCACTAAACTTGACACAACTAAACGGTTTTTTAGGTTAGATGCTATATTTTTGTTGATAAAAATACTGTGAAAAAGTGGCTATACGAATACACAAAAACATTATGTCGATATGTGATATGAATGGATGTATAAATACCGTAGCCTTAGTCTTAGCCACGCCCATTTGTGCCGAGTCATGTTAAAATCATCAAAAACAAGTCCAAAACTGACTTCACTGCCTTGGCTTAGGCTACCTCTTGTATACTCTAAGATTAAATCATTACGACAAAATGACAAAATCTTCCAAAAGTAACATTTTGTTGAAAAAATACCACTTTGCGGACTAAACGCTACACTTAGGGTCGTAAATGAGAAGCCGTTTTCTCAGGCTCTATAGAACCGAATGAAATAAACCTTTGGAATTCTGTCAAGAATGATTAAATCATGACGATGAAATGAAAAAATCTTCCGAAAGTAACATTTACTTGAAAAAAATTCACTTTGCGGTCAAAATGCAACCCATGGATTTGGAAATAGATGCCGTTTTCTCAGACGTTATTGGACCGAGCGAAGTAAATCTTTTTAATTCTGTTAAAATAATATAAAAAAATGTAAAAGCAACATTTAAAAAATAAATACATTTTGTTTACAAAATGCGAGACTTGGGGTCGAAAATTTGAGGCCGTTTTCTCAGGCTCTATAGGACCGAATGAAGTACACCTTTAAAAGTCTGTCAAGAATGATGAAATTATGACGATGAAATGAAAAACTCTTACAATCGACGCAGTTTATTTTTATCATTAGAACCGCAAAGTTTCATCTCAATCGATACCAGAGAGCTTGAGAAAACGGCATTCTAAATCCGACCCCAAGTCTCGCATTTGGTCCATCAGTTTGATGGTATTTCTACAAAACTTGTTTATGACAGTTTTTTATTTTGGATTCGACGCAGTTTATTTTTCTCAGCAGAACTGCAAAGTTTCATCTCAATCCATTCCATAGAGCTTGAGAAAACGGCATTCGAAATCCGACCCCAAGTCTCGCATTTGGTCTATCAGTTTGATGGTATTGCTACAAATCTTGTTTACGGTAGTTTTTTCTTATAAATTCGACGCAATTTATTTTTTTCGACAGAATTGCGAGGTTTCATTTCAATCGATACCATAGAGCTTGAGAAAACGGCATTCTAAATCCGACCCCGAGTCTCGCATTTGATCAATCATTTTGATGGTATTTCTACAAATCTTGTTTATGGCAGTTTTTTCTTTTGAGATCGACGCAGTTTATTTTTCATAGCAGAACCGCAAAGTTTCATCCCAATCCATACCATAGAGCTTGAGAAAACGGCATTCTAAATCCGACCCAAGTCTTGCATTTGGTATATCAGTTTGATGGTATTTCTACAAATCATGTTTATTGCAGTTTTTTCTTTTTTATAGACATAATTTTTTTGTTTTTCAGCAGAACCGCAAAGTTTCATTTCTATCGATGCCATAGAGCTTAAGAAAACGGCATTTGAAATCCGACCCCAAGTCTCGCATTTGGTCTATCAGTTTGATGGTATTTCTACAAACCTTATTTATGGCAGTTTTTTCTTTTGAAATCAACGCAGTTTATTTTTCTCAGCAGAACTGCAAAGTTTCATCTCAATCCATTCCATAGAGCTTGAGAAAACGGCATTCGAAATCCGACCCCAAGTCTCGCATTTGGTCTATCAGTTTGATGGTATTGCTACAAATCTTGTTTACGGTAGTTTTTTCTTTTGAATTCGACGCAGTTTATTTTTCTCAACAGGATTGCAAAGTTTCATTACAATTGATACCATAGAGCTTGAGAAAACGGCATTATAAATCCGACCCCAAATCTCGCATGTGGTCTATCATTTTGATGGTATTGCTACAAATCTTGTTCACGGTAGTTTTTTCTTTTGAATTCGACGCAGTTTATTTTTCTCAACAGGATTGCAAAGTTTCATTACAATTGATACCATAGAGCTTGAGAAAACGGCATTATAAATCCGACCCCAAGTCTCGCATGTGGTCTATCATTTTGATGGTATTGCTACAAATCTTGTTTATGGCAGTTTTTTCTTTTGAAGTTGACAGAGTTTATTTTTATCAATAGAATTGCAAAGTTTCATCTCAATCGTTACCACAGAGCTTGAGAAAACGGCATTCTAAATCCGACCCCAAGCCTCGCATTTGGTCTATAAAATTGAATGGCAGTGTTTTCCCTTGAATCCGATGCAGTTTTTTTTTTCTCAACAGAATTGCAAAGTTTCATCTCAATCAACACCAGAGCTTGAGAAAACGGCATTCTAAATCCGACCCCAAGTCTTGCATTTGGTCGATCAGTTTTATGGTATTTCTACATATCTTGTTTATAGTAGGTTTTTCTTTTGAATTCGACGCAGTATATTTTTCTCAACAGAATTGCATCTCAATCGATAACATAGAGCTTGAGTTTGACCGAATTCTAGCCTTGGGGTCGGAAACTAATTTGCTTCTTCTCAGGCTCTATTGGACCAAATGAAGGAAGAATGATGAACTTCAGACGATTAAATTTGAAAAATCTTCAAATAATAATTAGGTACTAACAGCGCATTAAAAAATCGCCGCCTGGAGCAGACTGTTCCAATTGCGCCTGCACATGGCCGGCCCTGATTATATACCCAGTTTTTTCTTAATACGTGTACATAGTTCACAACCTTATACATTTGAACACGTATGTGTACAAATACATACATGTTGTCAACATGTATATATTTATACATATTGTTACGCTTTTGCGCTGGTATTTAAATGATTAGTTAATTTATTGCTGTACCACGGAATGTTGTTTGAATTGCCAATAAAAAATATTAGTTCCCATTTCGGATATAGAATAATATCGAAACACCGTAGGCTGGTTCATTATTAGAGAGGTAGGGATTATTTTTAAAATTTAATATTTTGAACACATCCGTCAGTTTCAAATTTGATAACTTCACACTTGTATTTATACGCATGTACGTACATACTCACAGATGAACTTGTTTTTTTTTTTAAATAACTAAGCTTCTGACTTGGAGTAACAATATATAGTGGGAGAGCCAATAACGTCACATATATATAGACACGTTGTAGCGTTTTCAAAGTGGCAAGCAATAAGCACGCTAGTTGGTGTGATCGGTGTTTAATCCGATTTAGTACTAAACGGTCACGCGTCGCTTGAGGTCGTTTCAAGCAAGTATGGAACGCGGTTCGAACTTCGGATCTGTTTCGTTCATACACATATATTCTATGAATGTCTATCTTTGTCATACATGACCGATGTTTGAATTTACTAGGAACATACGTGTGTTTGTTACTTGCCACATTTTGTGTAAATCCAATAACTTAACAATAACGTGTCTATACTATGTTTATAATGTCGTCGTGTATAGACGTATTGGTAGTTAATAGCGTTGTGACCGCTCTGAAAGAACTACTTCAAAGAACTACTTCTTTTGGCAGCAGTTCCTAGTTCATTCATTGTTTATTGAATTTGTTGTTCATTCATTTCAATTGAAGTTGGTAGTTCATTCTATTCATTAACTTAATTTCATTGAACAAATACTTCAATGGAAGTTAGATTACAAAGAACTACTTCAATTTGCAGCAGTTCAGTTGTGAAGTGAACGTCAAAGCCTACAAAGAAATACTTCATTACAAGTACTTCAATTGAAGTTCGACTTCAAAGTACTTCGATCTAAAGGAACGTGATTAATTTATTGGGAGTTCTTTTCGTTTTAAAATTTCTACCGACTAGTACTTTTTATTTTGGCGAGGAACCGGTTCCAGTTCTTTTCAATTTGAAATCTCTACCGATTAGTCCTTTTGTTTTGGCGAGGAACCAGTTCCAGCTCTTTTCAATTTGAAATCCCTACCGACTAGGAGGTGTTTTTATCGGCGAGGAACCGGTTCCAAAAAAAACTGAACAAATAACCGGATAAATTCAAATCTCTTTTTTGCGAGTTCGACTTCAATTGAAGTGTTCACTGCGAAGGGTTCATTTTAAAGAACTAGCTATTCGTGAAGCTTTCACAAAACATTGAAGTTTTTCCCAACGCTAGTAGTTAATATTCACGGAATGAATCCGAGGCCTTGGGCGCAGGCGCGGCGTAGCCTCACGTCTCCACATGGGATCGTTCGAAGCGCGCGCCGTTGCCGCCGTTTTCCTTGGCCGCCATGACACCTCGCTGGGGGCTCGGCCGGCTGGGCCAATCAGCGCGTCGCGTCATGCGAGCCCACATTCCCTCCGACCTGCGAATTCTTGTCTCCATAGGCGGCTATAGTATCCTTCGACGTGCGTTTTATTTACATATTTGGTTTTAATAATAAAAAAATAAAATAATACGTATATATTTACTTAACATGTTTTTTTACAAAATAAAGTTCCTGTGTTGTGGAGGGCATAGTAAATTTCAAGATTTGTATTTATTTTATTATTTATCTTGGGAAATACAATGCAGATACATAATGTAAAACTATGCACCCTTTCAATTGAGTAAAACTTCAATGAAAACATTGTTCTTGACGGCCCCCCTGATCGAGTGGTAAAGACGTCCCACTACGAATCCAGAGGTCGCGGGTTCAAATCCTGGCGTGTGCAAATAAATTTTATTTTAACAAAATGTGTGTTATTTCACATTTTATTAATATAAAATAATATGGTGGTAGACCACCATTCTGAATCGAAACCTTGCTTGATATGGCTTTAGCCGTGTTTGGTGACCAGATCTGAATAGCCAATGTAATTTTTTTTATTTTTTTTATTGTATACGCCTGAGTGGGTTTTAACATATAAAGGTTTACATTCAACAATGAAAATTATTTGCACAAACAAAATAAAGGATAGTTGTAAAATAGTAAAAAATAGTGTTTGATCACATCAAATTAATATTGATCAAAGATATATATCATATAAGCCTTCTTGTATCTACATTCCGTGCAGTTAAACACATCAGCCATCTCTGCGTATGTTTTACCAACTACATGCAATCTAGGTACAAGCGAGTATCTGAAAGACTCAGTCCTGATACTCGCTTGATTGTTATAGCTAAATAGAATTTTGAATCGTAGTTCTCGCTAGTATATGAAAGGAAATAAGGTTCTGTTAATCAGGGCTGTCTATAATGCCATTATAAATTTTATTAACAAAAGTCAAGTCAATAATAATTTTTCGATCTGAAAGTTTTAAAAAGTTTAATTCTTTCATCAAGTATTTATAGTTTATGTTTGCAATGGATAGATTATGTTTATAGTTTATATAACTAAGAAATTTGTATTGAATTTTTTCGATGGAGTCAGAGTGAATTGGGGACCAGATAGAATAATTATATTCTACTTGACTACAAACTAAAGATGAGTACAATATTTTTGGTATTGATGTTCCTAAAGTCTCTGCAATTTCTGAGAATGAAGTCAAGCATCATTTACATAATTTACAAATGCATCTATACTATTAACTACCAACCCGGAAAGGAGAAGAATTTCGCATCGTAAATAAGAATATATATATTTAGTTCATTCTGCGATTATTAAATAGTCATGTTAATAATACACATTATTTTATCTCGTTATCTTTGGTAGGTAGATGAGTTATCCGATTAACTGTTGATTTCATCAACTTGTTGAAATCAAGTAGTTTTGCTGATTCTTAAAAAAATCCTTTATTTGAGGCAGTAAAAATACAAACATCGCTCTGACTTTGCCATC
This sequence comes from Drusus annulatus, assembly GCA_022651775.1. Classification (NCBI taxonomy): domain Eukaryota; kingdom Metazoa; phylum Arthropoda; class Insecta; order Trichoptera; family Limnephilidae; genus Drusus; species Drusus annulatus. The sequence goes on along the minus strand of JAGWCC010000107.1, from coordinate 176,245 downwards.
GATCGTTAGTTCTACTTTCGAATGAAATACAATATGTGTAGATTTTTATGTCTCAATAATTTATTAAAATATCAAATTAGAAAAAACAAATCGTAACCCACCTGAAAAGGCCACATTACGTAGTTGATACCAACAAATAGGGAACTTGTTGTTTCTGTAAAAAAAACAGATTCCAATTGGAACTGTGAAAAATTAAATATATATTCCATTAAATATGTTACGTTTTTCTAATGTTGTATCGCGGTGCCACCCGCGGCGTCGCGATTTCACGGTATTTTCACCGCATGTGGGCGCTGATCCCCGCCGCTAAGGGTCACTATACCGTGCTGCACCGACCACGTATGATCTTTTATCGCGCTTGCATCTTTCCCACACTACCACAGCCACAGGCGCCGGCCAATATGCTCACTGCTCTTCTAAATCGGTTCTTTACTATTCCTCACTAACTTACTCCACAAGTCCACAGTCGGTTTAGAGTTTCAGTCAGAGACGGTCGCTTTTCCACGCCTGCTCTGCTCCAAATATTCTCGAAGTTTATTAATAAACAAATATATAAAACATTTAAAAAATCCTAAAAAAACTTTTCTGAATTCTATTTCAGTTTTTTTTCTAAAATACACTTAAAAATAAACTATATTTTTAGGAGTTTTAAACTAATCTTGAAGTCGTTGATCTTTAACATAGTTAAGTTAATATAAATTGTTTAAGTTTTGTTGATTTAATTTAAACTTTGTGTAAAATACGTTTAATTCGACTTCACTAGTCTTCAGGCTTCTAAGGAGGTATGTATTTAAATAATTTATTAATTAACCATCAGGAAAAAAAAACAACACATTAACACACATTTTAAAAAAAGAAAAATAAGCAATTTTATTGTTTTCTCAAAATATTTTGAGTCTAGAAATATGTATACAATAAGCTTATTGTCAGACTTATAAAGATATCCCATCTTTGATAAAAACTTTCACACTAAAACGCTTTCTTTAATCCTGTTATTAAACTGTTTTATTTCTTATCAATTAATCCAAATCCACGAAAACGAGACAATATAATACAATGATATTTTAAACCTCTGCTTTTGATAGTGGTTAGTTTTATTTATTTATTCAGAAATATATATTTTCAGCGCCATTTGAAAAATATTTATATTTACGTCAGTTCTTTAATTGTATGAAACATTCTATTTGTAACCTCTCGATTCACAATGTGCATTATTTCCAAAAGCTCTCGCGATGTCTACTACCGAGTAAAAAAGTAAACATTCAAAGCTTCAAGTCTGAAAAAGCTCGTGCACTAAATCTAACCTTTTTACATTCTTTCAACGGCTGTAAGTGACTAACCGTCACATTATAATAGAAACAAGGTTAGATTATATTATAAGTAGACGAAAGTTCAGCTGTTTGGAATACGAGGGAGCACGTGGTTCTTTGCCAGTTTTATCAGTTTTTTTTCCACTTGCATAATTTATTTATACGCTGGCGTTCATGAATGGAGCTTACGTATAACTAAAAGGCATTGATGGTCAATTGTGTCATAGTTTTGATTGTAATTTCATAGTTGGTTGATTATTTTTTTAAGTTGATATTTATAATTTCCAAAAAAAAAATCTGCGATACTCTTCTCCATTTAATTATCAATCATTTGCCTACATGTTTTTGATGTACAAACAATAAGTTATTTTAAAACATCCAATGTTTTCTTCTTTACCTATAGGTAGACGGCCTCGGTAAGACGCTCGACTACGAATCTAGAGGTCGCGGGTTAAAATCAAACCCGGCGTGCACAAAAAACTTTTATTCAATAAATTCAAATAAAATAATATAAAGTATATTTGAGGCACGTTTCAGAGTGGTAGATACTCTAAGTATCGCCCTGGTGAAAGACCACCATTCGGAATCGAAACGATGCTTGAAATGGATTTAGCCGTGGTTGGTGACGAGATCTGAATAGCCAGGTACAATCCAACCTTCCTCTTCCACTTCCCACTACCTTCAGCCTCACAACATACCACAATTAGGGTTGCCATAGTTTCACTGGCTCTAGACGGTTGGGAGCAATTGGGACATTTGTGCGGTATTCACCATAAAAAAAAGGTCGGCATACGTAATATGCTTAAGTATTGAAAGATATTTTTCGGTGCTTTAATTTATTTAATTTAATGCACAATAATACTTATTTATTTGTTGTATCTGTGTCGTTACGTTATTGACCGGATTGGCAATTTCGAACCAACTTCACTTTGTTCTGTACACGTAATTGCTATAAACACAACTGCACAATAGCTTTCAATGGAACCTATTCAATAGAGCGGATGCTTTTAGAAAACACACTTTTCATTTTATTGTTTTTCCGTCAAATGTTGACGAGCTCTGGCAAGGACAGAGAGGCAACCATTGGCATTCAATGGAATTCGGGAACAGTCGTTGACCTGCGAGTGTTTCGATAAAAAAATATGAATTAATTATAATAGGATGTGTCGAATTTACAGCTGAATATGTTACGTGACAGGCGGTTTTTCGTTTTAACCGCAGCTTAGAGGAAAATAACCTCAGAGCAATTATACCTGGAGGGTGTTTTGCGAAACAGTGTAGTCAGGATTGTTGATTTTTTCCCGACTCGAGGTGGCTAGGGTTTTAAAACCACCTTTTCACAGTATTGTTGTGAACATAAATATAGGATATAACCTCAAAAACTGTTGAGTTATGTCGCATAACAAAACGTAGTGGGCGGAGTCGCCGGAGACGCGGGAGACGGAAACGTGCTTACATAGTACATACTCCCTCCCTAAGCACGAGAACTTTCTCAATTAGGGAAGTAATTATCTTTGAATAGAAACTAGAAATTGTACATTTATTCAATTTATATTATACCTACTGTTAGTATTGAGTAAAAAAAAGATCATTTTGTACACAAAAAAAAAAATGAAAAAAAAAATAAAGTGGTGCGATATTATGTGACAACTTGTATTGTCTCTTTCTCTCTCACGGTTAACGACGTTAAAACCCGGAGAAAGTGGTTTATCGTAAATTTGTATAGGTTGGGTAAAAATATTTAGCTCTCTTTCCATATAAAAGTATGTATGTATATTCTAACTCCAAGAAAATAACCTGTGTTTATTGAATTTAAGTTATGTAAACATCTTAGTATATTCCTTGGATAAGATCTTAGTATGTTGTTTATTTATCTGAATGGTCATCCATTTAAAAATGTATATTTCGCATCATTATGATTGACGATGGGCATAATCGAGATGTCCTTTTCGACGTGATCGATCATTTTAACAGTCGTATAAATTAATGTTTTTGAATATTCATCCAATTGAATAAATAAGCCTGAATAAATATTTGACGGCCTGCGAGGTCGAATGGTTAGACGCTCGACTGCGAATCCAGATGTCGCGGGTTCAAACCCGGCGTGCGCAAATAACTTTTATTTAATCAATATGTGTCATCACACATTTGATTCATATAAAATTATATATTGTATATTTACGGCGCGTTCCAGAGAGTGGTAGATACTCGCATCCTCAGAACAATAATATACAAGAGAGAGCGCTGCTGTAGTCAGTTTTGATGAGTTTTGCCGGACTCGGCTAGACCTGGGCGTGGCTAGGACTAGGGCTAGGGTATTATACATCTATTCGTAGCACATGTCGACATAATGTTTTTGTTTCTTCGTATAACCACTTTTTCACAGTATTGTTATAAACAAAAATATGGCATATAACCTTAAATACCGTTGACTTATGTCCATTTATGCCGCATATCAAAACGTGTAGGCGGAGTCGACGGAGACGCGGGACACTAAGAACATCCTAACAATACTTTAAAGCGGTTTGATAATTTGGGAAATTTTGCTGTATCTTTCTTTTTCATGGTGTACGACGTAAAAACCCGGAGAAAGTGATTTATACCAAATCAGTGTGTAGGTTGGGTAAAAATAATTAGCTCTCTCTCCATATCTTATATTGTTACTCCAATCTCGCATCCTAGCATACTAATACATACTAGCATCGCCCTGGTGAAATACCACTATTCAGAATCGGAATGTTGCTTGAAATGGCTTTAGCTGTGTTTGGTGATTAGATCGGAATAGCGAGGTACTTCCTAACCTCCCTCTTCTTCATCTCCCTCCCCTTCCCACTACCTTCAGCCTCATAGCATACGGTTGGGACCTTAGAGTATACAAGAGGTAGCCCATGCCAAAGCCAGTGAAGTCAGTTTTGGACTTGTTTTTGATGATTTTAACATGACTCGGCGCAAATGGGCGTGGCTAAGACTAAGGCTACGGTATTTATACATCCATTCATATCACATATCGACATAATGTTTTTGTGTATTCGTATAGCCACTTTTTCACAGTATTTTTATCAACAAAAATATAGCATTTAACCTAAAAAACCGTTTAGTCGTGTCAAGTTTAGTGGCAAAATAAAAAATGTGGGCGGAGTCCTGCCGTTAACCAGCGAAAATAACCAGCTTAAGATCATTACGACAGTATTTAGAAACCGTCCAAGAAATTTGTTGTCTCTTTCTCTCTCATGGTGTACGATGTAAAAACTCGGAAAAAGTGATTTATTACAATTTCGGATGGGTTGGGTAAAACAAATTAGCTATCACTCCATATATTGTTACTTCAAGGTTGGGACTCTTGTGCGGTATTTACTATAAACAAAATTAAAAAAGCGAAATATTAGAAATTCGTTTACATTACCTTAGGTTGGGGTGATTCAAACTCCGTCACATTTGATTGAGGATCAATTAGACGTACAGCGCCATTTTGAAATTTCGACATTAACGCCGACCCCGATTTTCGGCCACTTTTACGTTCTGATCAAATTGTGATCAGCCGTCAAGCATAAGGGTGCAGTTGACAGAGTTTGAAACACCCCAAACTAAGTATTTGGCGTGTGAAAAATGCATTTGCATTAGAAATATTTGTCGTTTATTATTTCTAATGAATTAAAATTCATTTAATTATATTATTAGTCGTCGGAATGTGTATTAGTAGTTATACTCTTTAATAGTCTACCGAAAAAAAATGGTTAATGATGATCTCAAAGAATTCAAAATACACTAAAAACTTAAAATAAAAAAAGCTACTAATTATTACAATAGTTTGTTATTAACTAAATAAATATCACCCCCTGGCCCCTATACACACAAGCTCTGCTTTTTTATGAGGGTAAATATTTTTAATGAAAATTTAGACACTTTACAATATAATGATCATCTCTGTTTTGTATTAAGTATTATTATTATTTTTACGTGAATACCGCACAAGAGTCTCAACTGCTCCCAACCGTCTAGAGCCAGTGAGACTATGGCATCCCTAACAGGGGTATGTTGTGAGGTTGGAGGTAGTGGGGAAGGGAAAGAAATGAGGAAGAGGAAGGTTGGAAACTACGTTGGTATTCAGATCTGGTCACCAAACCATTTCAAGCAACGTTTTCATTCTGAATGATGGTCTTTCACCAGGGCGATACTTAAAGTATTTACCACTCTTGAACGTGCCACAAACATACTATATTTTATTTATATGAATTAAAAGTGTTATGACACATATTAATTAAATAAAACTTATTTGCGTACGCCGGGCTCGAACCCGCGACTTTTGGATTTGCGGTCGAGTGTCTTACCACTCGACCATGCAGGCCGTCAATGTTTGAATCAATAATAAATAAAAACAAAATAAATTAGGTAGTACATGAGTAGATGTACAATTATTGTACACACAAATTGGTAGTAAGTCCAACCCAAGCCAAGCCCAGCTTTATTTTATGTTTTATGTCTACAGACTTATGGATTGTCCTTCTGTGAACCACTGGAAACAATGAACACTCCTTCATTTCAACCGCTTTTCATGGATCGTTTCAGCAAAGTTGAAAAAACGCTCACATAAGCGTCATATTTTATTATCTAATTATATTCATAGAAGTCTTAATTTGAAGTGTTCCAAACTTTCTTCACTTTAGACATCGTTACAATTCAACGATTAGTGCAATTAAAAAAATATATATATTAGTCCCAGTCAAACGTTTCAGCTTTTGAATAAATCGTGATCAGCTGAAACCTCGGAGTTACAATATATGGAGATATAGCTAATTCTTTTTACCCAACCTATACAAATTTGGGATAAATCACTTTCTCCGGGCTTTTAAGTTGTACACCATGAGAAAGAAAGAGACAGCAAAATTTCCCAAATTATCACACCGCTTTATAGTATTGTTATAATGTTCTTCGTGTCCCGCGTCTCCGTTGACTCCGCCAACACGTTATGATATGCGACATAAATTGACATAACTCAATGGTTTTTTAGGTTATATGCTATATTTTTGTTTTTTAACAGTGCTGTGAAAAAGTGGTTTTACGAATAAACAAAAACATTATGTCGACATGTGCTATGAATGGATGTATAAATACCCTAGCCCTAGTTCTTGCCACGCTCAGGTCCTGGTCCGGAGTCCGGCAAACCTCATAAAACTGACTACAGCAGCGCTCTCTCTTGTATGTTATTGCTCTGAGGCTGAAACGGAGTGAAAATCGGTGTTTAACGAGGACCGTTCAAATGTAAAAAATGACGCTAATCGTTGAATGCGTTGAACTTTGATGTCAAATGTGACAAATGTTTGAAACACCTCTACGTTTGTGTGTATGTGTATATTGCAAAGCAACTGTTGCTATTTAAAATAATTCATGTTAGAGTAGATTCTGTAAGAGTACCTACCTATGCCGTAGAATACATTGAATATAGAATATAATATTGAAACAAAAAAAACATTTTATTCCCACAAATTCATTTATTTATTTTCGCCCTAGTGGGCTTTTATACCAAATTTGTACAATATGTTTATGTTGAAACGTAGAACATAATAATAATAATAATATTTGGAAAAATTGTATAGCGCCGTTTTTGTCAAAAATCACCTCAAGAGCGCTGTACAAATTTTAATTTCTACTTAATATTAATTCCTAGTTTATATAAATATACAGCAACATACTATCCTGGCATATCATAATAACTTAAAATTTAGCTGAATTTTACATACATTTTTACATTTATTTGGTAGTACATGATACATTAAGAAATGAAACAAAAAAGTTCACACTTCTTGAAAAATAAAAATAAATCAACTTTAACATAATTATAACCAGTGGTCAATACAAAATGCAGTATAAAAAATAACAATACATACATATAAAAGCATTGAAGAGAAAAAAACACTATTGTGTGGTAGACTCGTATATTTCATTGAAGTATTTGTGAAGAGTTCGTTTTATCACTAATACAGAATCACCAAATACATCAATATTCCCATATCAATTACCAAGACTCTGCAGTCGATTTATAAGTGTTTTAGCCTGATAGTTGGTTTGAAAAGAATGTCGCAGAAAATTGTAGCAATTTGTCATGTATTTCTGATCGGTACATGTAAGTTTATTTTGGCGAGAATATCAGGGCTCTCAATATCACAATTAATATTTGTATTTAGTAGGACTAAGTCTGAAACAACCCGCCTATCGGACAGCGTAATTAAATTTATCTGTTTCATCAAATTTATATAATCAATGTTTTTTATTGGAATATTAAGCTTTTAATTAATAAATCTTAGACATTAAATTGATAAAGATACCATAATGCAAAGCACAAAACGTATTATCTTCTTGCTAGGGTTCGTTCAAGAGAGTTAAGAGTTTGCAGCGTTTTAATATTAATTTTACGAGATTGTAAAGAAATCTGTGAAAAAAAAACTTTTATGTTGACTTTTTTACTCATCATTTGTTGTTTTATACCTTGCTTTAAAATTAAATATGTATGTATTCCAACGAAGCTTCGATCTTGAGATGAGATATGTTACTCATGTCTGAAAGATGCTAATTAACGTCGTAATTGATATATTATATATCAAATTCCAAGAATTTATCGCTGGATCTTTGTCCGTGTTCCTGTACAATAGAATAATATTAAAAACCATCGATCGATACATTAATTTTTAATTGCACTGCCTTATACGAGATAATGAATAATGAAAGAAATACATAAACATGATGGCGAAACATCAATTTTCCCGCTTCTGAAATGCCGGCCTCTAGTAATGTTGCCATGTAAGTGAAGTGTTGGCTTTTCTCCACCAATCAAACGGAATCAGTGCCTACTTATTTAGCCATTTCATCTTTCACAAATTCTTGCAATTTTCTTTTCTCATCGACTTATCATAATTTGTACTCGAACTAATTTGTCGTAAATCTGAATAAGTTAATAATTCTTAAATATTTGATGAAAATTGCAATCACTGTTTTTCGTTGGTCATCGTTTTATGTTGAAAGTTATGAATCAAATTTCATATGTTTTTGGACGAACAGCGCTGTCGTTTGTGTTCTAGCAATTACTTCGAAACTGCATTCACAGTGATTTAAATTGATATGGGTATTGTTGTAACAATTTACAACTGTTGCATTTATCGTTTAACCCAATTCAACCACAATTAACTCGCGACGGGATGCGTGCAGTTATTTATTAAACTATGTACTCTACTAAGGATTCACTTTCAATTGGGTTTGAAAGGATCAAGGAACGTTGTAATGACTCCCTGTATTTACCAAGGGTAAAATAGAAGAAAATTACCTTAATAAATGCCTTTAGCGAGACTAGCCATTCTTCGACCGGTTGTGAACATATTATTATTTCTCACGAAAGCGAACTCAATGCATTATTATGTTGTCCATATTTCCTTAACGAGATATTAATTATTTTTAAACATGGCACCATTTTTACAAAGTGCTATTTTTGTAAGTATTATTTATGGCTCGCAATCGCGATGTTAAAAATAATTATCGGTTCTCACTCACCGGTGCTTGTTTAAGAACTTTATATTGCCATGTCGCTTTTACGTCCACCATTAAAAACAGGAGTTGTAAATAAGGTAGGAATGGAGGCGAACGGAGGTCTTGCTGCGATATAAATAACTAATGGAACATTAAGGAAGCCTTAGCATACATGAAGATATCTGTATTTAAGGTGTATGTTCTCAAATGTTGTTTAAATGTCCAGTTATCAATGATCTCGACCCACCCCTGATAAGGTTCTCCACGTGAGTCACTATTGAATTCCACAGGTGAATATTCAGAGGAAGTGAAGGAGAAAGAAGAAGCGACTGGTTTATAGCGCCATTCCGGTTGCGCCATTATTTTTTTATATGTTTATGGTTGCTTGAAAATTGATTGCGGTTTAGGGAAGGTACCTACTTTAAATTTATGTGTTTTTTTTAATTTAACCGTGGCATTCATAACCTTGTATTATTATTACATAAATAAAATTGTCCTTGTTTTTTTTATTGGTCGGTAGAGGAGTTATTTGACTCGGTCAGTGACTTCAGCGAAAATAATGAAATGGTATTTTTAGTTTATTTTTTTGATATACCCCTTTACCCACCTTTATGTAATTAAAAAGGTACAAACGTAATAACTTATCCGTACAAACTAGTCGGGTTTGGTCACATGGACAGATGAGTAGTAATGTAATTTTTTTGTGGATAATAAATTAACCGTAGCTTTTTAATAATTTGAAGTCCTCAAACTATTTTAATTCATTCACCATCTGAACATATCCTAAAAGGTGAAAGCCATGCCAAAAATAAATATATATATATATATATATACAAAAAATATACACGAAATAATACACCCTCCTGCCTTCTGTAAACTCTTTGTTCTTTGTAACGCATTTATAATTTTGTAAGAGGTGAGATTTTATGAAAAAAAAACTAAGCTAACCGCCCACCATTTAAATTAATACCCTATCAGTTAAACCTCCTCCAACCAAGATTTCTTAGAATATTCACACGTGATTTTTTAAATTTTATTTGTATCTTTTTCACTACGCCTAACCGTCAAGGCTCAATGTTAGTCGATACTCCTCCATCTTCTTAGAAAATATCGTGAGGTTATAAAAAAAGTCATTATTCATAATTCGAAATATTTCACGTTTAATTTCGGCAGATTTTTTGTTAGTGCAACCTTTTTTTGCTGACATTCTGGTTTCTTTGTAATATGGTGGTAAAAAAGTCTAAACAAATTTTCAAAACAAAATTGATCTTGTTGTACGTAGCTACCTACCCACCTTTTAGAAAGGAATTGTTTTTCTGTCTTGTTTTTACGTAACGAAATGGTAATTGAACGTTAACAGACATTGGCCGGGGGGATACATGTCCCAGAGCCTAACTATTGGAAAATAGTTTAAAAAAAAACGCAAATATTCAAAAACATAAAATAATGCAGTATAATAATCAGTTATTGCAAACTTCCAATCCTCTTGAAAATATTGTGGAGTTTAAAGTGTTTCAGATCTTAATGTTTAGGAATTAATTTGTTCTTATAAGTTATATATATAAATCAACTTTTATCAAATTTATTTAGTTGCAGCTATTCGTCATTTTTGAGTGACGAAACTGTCACCGTGTCTGTAGAGAGTAGTTTTGTATGGACGCTCGCGCACGGGTGACAAAATGTCATTCGGTGACTCATCCGCCTGTTCGAAGTCTATTGCCGGAATGAAAGGGTGACGGGTGACAGTCACTCACCGAGTGCGTGTCGATTGGAAGACAGTGACGGTGACGAAACTGTTGCCGTGACAAAAGTCAGCCGTGCGCGTCTGGCCTTAACTGTCGAGTCATTCTGAGATATTTGGTCTCTTGCGTTTTGTTGAAAAAAAGTGTGTACCATCATGAATCCTATTTTTCATGAATTTTATAGTTAACATACTAAATTGTATATATAATTTAGCATTTTAATGCATTTCTGCAATACAATGTTATTATTGTAGATAACATGTTCTTGCCATTAAAAAAATTGCAATTAACATGTTCAACTCTTTGATTTTCCATGTTTGTGCCATTTTCATGATCTGAAAGTTGTTCATTGGATAAAGCGTGCCAGAATTAGTTTAATGAGAATACTAACTCATTTTTGACAAAAATGTTAGTTAACAGGTTCTTGCCGTGGGGTCTTAAAATATTAAAAACACTCGAAAACGTTGTAACCTAACGGAAATTATTAGTTAATTAATTATTTCAAGCGGGAGAAGCACTAAAACACTTGCTAATATATTTATATAAAAATGAGTGAAGTCATTTGATATCTTCAATAAATGTCATCACATCATTTAATATGAAAAAAGGTTAACCTCGATACACTTCTCTATGCCTCCGAGAATTTTCACCATTCGCGCTTCTTCTTCTAGTGCCCTCTCTCGAAGTTTGACTACCATCAGAGCAAACCTTGCAGTCTACGGTTTACAACATTTCAGTACCCGTCACCTAAGTTTCTAAGCCTTGAAGTGCGGCATCTCCCTAAAATACGTCTTTCATTAGTCTTCTCCTGGTTTATCAGTTGACTAATCTTCTATTGGTCACTCCTCCAAGAAACCAAGATAAATTAGATATTATAATTTGATTCGAAAAGTGTACCCACTTTACGCTACCCAGAAAAAACGTAATCATGCTCGACAGTATTATCTGCTTCTGAGTACACTTACCCAGTTATTTCATCAATCAGACGTCATTATTTGTGGAGGTGTGTCCGTCTAGCGGCAGACTGTGGCCTCTTGTTATTATGCTAAATAGCTAATAATTGCACGTTTCGGTAGATACATAATTTGTACAAGACGCCAGATAAACACTCGGCGTGGATGACGTCACAAATACCAATACAGCGGGGGACAAACAGGTACGGTAAATAAACAGTTCAGAACAAGCTATTATAAGCGTATTATTGTGCTTTTGAATTATGTAATATCAAAGAAATGACTGTCTGTGTGACGCACTGAAATTTGAAAGATAATTACATTAAACTTTCTGAATTACAAATTTGAATTGCCATTTTTCGAATGGAAAACAAACGAGCCCATTTATATTGTAATTGAAATTTGAAGAGTTAGATTGTGTTTTGCTCTATGTAAGTAATATTTTGTTCACTTAACGTAATATAATTTTTTTATGGATAGACTGTATAGGTGGCGCAATTATAGTTGAACCAAAAAATACAAAACTTAGAATTATGTGAATTGGTAAATGTGTATAGGTACACTTGCGACAGTGATGTCCTTGGGAAACGTCACTGAGAAACAGCCTTTCGTACTGTTGTTTGCCTGCTTATTGTTTTTAGCGGGATGGGACAAATGTTTGAATTCTAAAATAGAGAAAAAAATACACTTTCAAAAAAAGTTTTACAATGTGTTTTTTTTATTATCTTTAATTTTTTTTTTCAATTTCCCTGGAATTTGATTTTCCGAAGTAGAAGTTTGAAACATGTTGTATGCAAGTAATGCATATTTGTAAGTGATGCGTTTGTTTGAACTCTAACTCCGTTACCTATACCATTGTTTTATATTATTATTAATGTCAGAACAGGAAAATCGGAATTGAAATCTTTATTTGTTCAATAATAACTGACCGTGAGGCAATTACACTTTTGGTAAACACAGCTGATCTTGATTACTGTGGGCTGAATAAATTGCAAACACATTAAAACGTCACAAGAGTCATAACATTGCTATAAATGTAATTTAATAATATCTATTTAATACCCGGCTTAGTCCACTATGGAACAAGCAATAATAATATATGGTGCCTTGTCTTATGAACTTGACAGTCAAATATGTATTTAAAATATCCATAGCCCATGATAAAAATGGCTTTAAAGGCCTAAAATAAGTGTTTTTTGACCTAGAAATTCCAGGCGGATAAAACAATATACGAGTACATTTCATGACGACAGAATACCCCTTGGATTAGAGGGCTATACATCGATGTCTCTGTAATTGACATAGCAATGATCTATCGCATTTGTCACTTACCTGAAGTGAAAAGTTGTTACCTACTTGAGGCAAGTCATGGAGAGATCGAGTCTTTCATCTCGTCTAATGACTAGGAAGTGTGCTTTGCGGAGATGACAAGTCTGTTATCTGAAAACAATTTCTCTCTAAGCGTCGGAAAGGGGAAAAGAATGGTAAACATTTCAATAAACTCTTTTACGTTTGATGATGTGATTTAAATAGATTCATTTCTGCTAACATCTAACTGCTCTGCAGAGGCGTGTATTACACAAAGGCACATAGGCACTGCCTACCCTGCTGTATTATATATATTGGATTAAATCATATGAAATTATTGCAACAAAATAAATCTAGTTAGCTAATCGCACCATCGCGAGCGCCCCACCGACCTTCCTACAACGTGTCAAAAGCAGTAACTTCATTTGCCCAAACGCTGCCAACGTTAGAGTAGATTATTCTATGCTCACTAGACTACACAAAATATGTATGCTGTGAGCGTTGTGAACTGTTGCGCGTTCAAGTGGCTCGTTTATGTTAGTATCTTTGTAAGTGTCTAAGGCAGTGCTTTTACAGAACAAATTCAATAGCAATCGGTGACCTTTGTTGGTAGCTTTCTTTTATTATCAATTAATCCGCTGTTTTTTCTACTACCTACCCTGATCAAAAACTATGTGCACGCCACTGCTGCCCTGCCTAGAAGTAGTTGTGATTGATATTAGTTACCTTAAAACACTTAGCCGCTTCGCAAACTAAATGATAATTATGAAAACAACAGAAACGGACTAAATATAGGGTCCGCCAAATAACTTTTTTTTTTTCAACTAGTGCTTATTTCGTGAATGGTAACACTTAGCTCATGTCTGATTTGACAGATAATTAGTTTTATCCTTCCGCTGAGCGAATATGGTTGTGTATACGCTTGAACAACGCTGGGAAATATTGCGACATTACTTTGAAAATCATGGTAATGTTGCAGAATGTGTGCGAAAATTGCGTACGGTTTTTGGAAGAAGAGAAGCACCGTCAGCTCCGTATGTTCGTTATCTTGTGAAAAAAGTGAAAGAAACTGGCATCCTCATCGATAAACCAAAGCGTGAAAAGCCAAAAACAGTGCGTACACCCGAGAATATCGATGCTGTGGCAGAAAGTGTGCGTGAAGCGCCATCAACATCAATTCACCGTCGTTCTCAACAATTGAACATTTCGGAGACATCATTGAGACGAATTTTGCATAAAGACCTTGGTATGACGCCATACAAAGTCCAATTGGTTCAGGAGTTGAAGCCAACTGACCATCCAATGCGTTTTCGCTTCGCTGAGTGGGCCTGCGATCGACTTACAGAAGATGCCGATTTTGCCAAAAAAAATCATCTTTTCGGATGAAGCTCATTTTGATCTTGGCGGGTATGTAAACAAGCAAAATTGTCGTATTTGGGGCACAGAAAACCCGCACGCATACATTGAAAAGCCGGTACACCCAAAACGAGTCACTGTTTGGTGCGGATTTTGGTCCAGAGGCATAATTGGGCCATTTTTCTTTGAAAATGAGCAAGGAGTGGCCGTTACAGTCAATGGCGATCGTTATCGGGCCATGTTGAACGAATTTTTGTTCACAAAAATTGAAGAGGAGGATATTGGCAACATTTGGTTTCAACAGGACGGCGCTACGTGCCACACAGCCGAAGCTACACTCGATGTTTTGCGCCCTGTTTTTGAAGATCGCATTATCAGCCGCAGAGCTGATGTCGTTTGGCCACCTCGGAGCTGCGATTTGACACCGTTGGACTATTATTTGTGGGGTGCCCTCAAAGATAAATGTTACGCCGACAAGCCAGAGACAATTGACGCTTTAAAGGACAATATTCGTGAAGCCATTGGTGAAATACAGCTGCACACAATCGATAATGTGCTTAAAAATTGGACCGATCGTGTAGGCTACTGCATGGCCAGCCGAGGCAGCCATTTGAATGAAATTATTTTCCATTATTAACCGGAAGGATTGTACTTATAAATAAAAAAAGAAATTTGAGAAAATATTCAGTAGTTTTTTTTTTATAGCATTTTCAAAAAAAAAAGTTATTTGGCGGACCCTTTACAATCCCTATAAAATACTCACCAGGGCAATGACGAAATGATATTGATGATCCTGTAAAGGAAACCTTAAGGGCCATCGAAGAAAATGGTGTCTAGCGACTAAGGCACAACCATGAACCATATTTTGCTTTGTTTTTTGGCTATCACATGTCGTCGTTGGTCACCGTCTAGTGACCGTCCAACCCACGTCCCGAACCATTGTTTTTACGTGAAAAACAAAAAGATGTCACGGGTGACATCTCTCTGGAGAACAAAATGCCATCTACATTTTTTACTCCAAATATGCCCAGGAATCCCTGCTTAAAGTCTTACGGGTATGTTCTGCAACAATCTGCATATTATGCCTACCTGTCAACTTTTTGAAGAGCTGTCTAAAACGAGATTAATGAATGGAATTGGGAGAAATTCGCTAAGCAGGACATGCAGCAGGAATGAAAGATAGCCCAACTTTTTTTAACGATAAGCCTGCAGGGGCTACAGGCTGGGGGAGTGTTGGGAGACCACACGAAGTGAAGCCAACACATCTCCTTGAGTAACTGGTGGGGGACATCAAGAGTGGTGGCATTTTATAAAAGCGGCCAGAACTCCCCTAAGATTGCAGCCTCGATGATGATGATTTTGAATATGATTACTACATGACAAAAGGTTATTTAAAACATTTAACGATTTTTGATGCCAAAGCACTTCTGCTTCGACGAGTATGTGTTAGTGGTGGACAATAACTAATAACCTGCTTTTGCATTCAACGAACTTGCAAACAAAAAAACTACACAGTTGCAAGATTTGTAGGCCGGGGGCTCGTCAGCAATGGCAGTAAGCGAAATCGCCGCCGGCAGCTTTTATTCTAATAAATGGGCTCGGCTTCTTTTTACGTCGCAGAATGATAATGCATTAAGGCGGGCACACCAACCTAGAAATAAATCGGTGAGGGTCATTTACGAAAAAATGGAGGAGACTTTTCGTTCATGTTATATCAGATATGTTCTATTAAATTGTTGAAAAATACTAAAACTCTTTATTTACAAGTAGGTGACGTTAATATGTTAAAATACATTAGATTTCACTAAAAGTTCGTTGAAATAAAATATAAATTCACCGTGACATTGAGCACAGCTTGCACGTCATTGATGCAAAAATGGTAGCGTTGGGAAAAACTTCAATGTTTTGTGAATGCTTCACTAATTGTTAGTTCTTTAAATTGAACCCTTCGAAGTGAACATTTCAATTTAAACAAAATCACGTACTAGTCGGTAGCGCTTTGAAACTGGAACCGGTTCCTTGCCAAACTGTAGTACTCGTGTATAAGTCGTGAAGTAGTAGTAGTAGTCTTTTCAATGAAATGAACTACCCACTACAATTGAAGTATTTTTTTCAGTGAAATGAAGTTAATGAAATGATTGAAGGCTAAAATGAACTACCAACTTCAATTGAAGTATTTGTTCAATGAACAATGAATGAAGTAGAAACTGTTGCCAAAAGAAGTAGTTCTTTGAAATAGTTCTTTCAAAGTGGTCACATCGCTAAAAAATGGCATAACACTTGAAACCTCAAATGGAAAAACGAATGTTTGGTGCACGATGTAAAAGTTTAGGGTTCAGTTTGCTGTAGTAGGTTCAGAAAATTAAACGTTTTAAGGTTTTAATTTTAATGAATTCTGATGAACATATCGTCGACGGAAAGGCAAAAGGGCTGAAGTGCCATTTTGGGAAGTTTACACAAGAGCACTATAAAGTTTTTGTTTTTGTTTTACAATAAAATTCATAAGTTTTCAGTACCTGGGTGGATTTTGAAAAAAAAGTTAACTCAATGCTCTCACCGAGTTACCTCAAGCGACTAAAAGCTGAAAAAAGTCCCAAACTTATGTCGCTTGAGTCGAGCCTTCTCCCAAATGGTGAATATATTGCAGATGGCTGGAGGGCCACAAAAGTCTTCAGAATAAAACGAGAGTCAGAGCATTCGAAGATGGAAAGAAAACTGATCAAAACTGCATGTTCAACTCAGTTTTGACCAAAGTGTCGCATTTCCAGCGACGATATGACTATAATCTCAAATAATTTCCGAGGAATATCTCGGGAAGTAACTTATTCATTGCATAAACAAATTGAATTTGGTCCTCACCGTTTATGTTATTACTGAAAAACGGTTGGTAAATTTTGGAAATCATTTTACGGTTAGAATGTGAATGGTAAGGGTCAGTTTAATCTAAAATATATATTACTTACATCCTTAGAAAACGTATGATATTTTGCAAATTCATTCGTTTTTGGGTGCTGTGTCGCCTACAGCACATTGCTCTATTATCATAATTTAACCGGTCATAAAACCGCCGCGCCGATGGGATTTATACTGCAGTCAGTTCTACATAATGATTAGAAACATTGTTTTAAACGGGTTTTACTATGCTGGCTGACCAGATCTGAGTAGCCAGACATTGCCAAACCTCATTTATCCTTTCTTCACCGTCTCACCTCAAATATTGAGATTGCGGTTGCGCCATTGGTTCCGGACAGTTGGAACTTGCGTTTATCTTCGCATAAAAAATATCTATCTTCCTAAAGTGAATCTAAATTATCTTTGGTTGCCTTTGCCAAACTAAATAAAACTTTTATTCTGTTGATTATTTCGCTTTGGGAAAACATGTGAAGAATTCGGTTGTCTCCGCAGAATTACTTATTAAAATAGACAGTTTTGGAAGAAAAAACACCTTTTGGCACGAGAAAATATCTAAAATTCTACGTAAACAAGAAAGCATGTAAGAAAAATACATATCTTTGTATTGCGTAAATTGTGACGTTACGCGCTGCAAATAAATATTATTGTTCGACACTGATACACTACTTGTTGATCAACACGAAAACAATGTTGTTTTCTAGAACCTACTTAGTAGAGCGATAAATATAATTTTCTGATGAAATTGAAGTAAGTACTTTGTAGTATGAAAGTACTTACACTACTCAAAATATGAAATTTTGTTCAATATTTGAATTTTTTATAGTGAATACCGCACAAGAGTCCCAACTGCTTTCAACCATCTGGAGCCATGCATCCCTTATTGGGGTATTTTGTGAGGCTGAAGGTAGTAGAGAGGGGAAGTAGATGGAGAAGAGGAAGGTCGGGAAGTACCTGGCTATTCAGATCTGATCACCAAACACAGATAGAGCCATTAAAACAACGCTTCGATTCTGAATGGTGGTCTCTCACCAGGGCGATACTCAGAGTACCTACCACTCTGGAACGTGCCGCGAATGTACTATTTATTATTTTATATTAATTAAAATGTGTTATGGCTGATAAAAGTTTTTTGCGCACGCCGGGTTTGAACCCGCGACCTCTGTACTCGTAGTCGAGCGTCTTACCACTCGACCCACGGAGGCTGTCATAAACGTTTCACGAGCTAAGGAATTAGTGTTGATTTGAGTAGTTTGATAGTGAAATTATTATCAAGACAAAAGGATTTATTTTTCCTCATTTTTATCCAGGTAGGATAGAAATGAGGAACCTGTCCTCAGACATACAATATATCGACATCAGAAGCCATTTTATTGAGTAACAATGGGTCGCGTAGCAGGGTAGCTTTGAGGTTGGCTTTAATTTTACTTTGCGCAAATATGTCGATGGCGCAAATGTTTTTTTAAAATATTTTACTTATTACATAAAACTAATATAATTATCTTGTGTTTGTTTCAGTGAAGCACTGGGTCGGGGGATAACACCGCACAATTGTACAGGATATGGCTACTACTGAAAAAACATTCCCCGCCGAAGCAAAAGGTAAGCACTTAATTTTATAACATACTTGTAGTTGACTAATTAATATTTCAATGCTGAATATGACGTTGACCTAAAAAATCTATACAGAAAAATCTGTAGAATTTTCATGACGCTAGAGCTCACCATTTGAGAGATATTGTCATTTTTCATTGCACCCAAACGAGGAGAAAATTGACATTCCTAAAGAATTAGCCAACTAATTGACGATTTAATAATACTATTTTTGAAAACTTTATTCCATTATTTTTTATCATGATCGTACCGGTTTCGCCTTATAAAGGGCATCTTCAGACTGATCCGGTCCAGTCGATGGTGTTAAAATCATTGAAATAACAACCAATGAATGTTACGTAGAGTTAAGTATCCAAATAATAAATTAAACAGCAAATAACGGTACATAATCACTTGAAAATTCAGATCAATCTTCCCCACCTCTCATGATGCCTCACTGGTTCGTTACTGGTTATTGCACACATATTTTACACGTTGTAATAACTTACATTTTCTGTTAATATCGTCACCGGAAAGGCAAAAAGGCTGAAGCGCCATTTTGAGATGTTTACACTAGAGCACTTTATTTTTTTTTTCGTTATATAATAAAAAAAATAAGTCTTCAGTATCTGGTTGGATTTAAAAAAAAAGTTAACCCAGGTAACTCAATGCTCTCACTGAGTTACCTGAAGCGACAAAAAGCTAAAAAAAGTCCCAAACTTTTGTCGCATAAGTCAAGCCTTCTCCCAAATGGTAAATATATTTTAGATGGCTGAAAGGCTACAAAAGTCTTCAGAATCAAACGAGAGTCAGAGCATTATATGCAGAAAAAAAATGATTGAAACATAAATAACTCATTTTTGACCAAAGTGTGGTTAAAAATGAGTTATTTTTTCCTTCCGAGCGACGATACTTTACTCAGAACAATAATACACGAGAGAGAGAGAGCGCCGTAGAGAGGGATACGAAGAACATCCTAACAATACTTTAAAGGGGTGTGAAAATTCGGGATTTTTTTTGTTTCTTTCTTTCTAATGGTGTACGACGTAAAAACCTGGAGAAAGTGATTTATCCCAAATCTGTATAGGTTGGGTAAAAAGAATTATCTCTCTTTCCATATATTGTTACTTCAAGATATTTTATTAAGTGAATTTTAATGCATGCACTATTGCGTTGCAGTGACAAAGAAGCAGATTTCTCCTTTGCTTGTCTTCTCAAGTTCCAAGTAACAAGTTCGCGAACTGTCAAATGTCGATTGAACATTCTGGAGCCTCGTTCTGATACAGCGGACAAGGCGGCCGCTCAAGACTCAGACGAGGCTCAGGAAAGTTTTTTGACCCCCCGAAAATGTAATAATATAATGCAGACGAAGCCGAGCAGCTATTTTCATTTCGTTACGAAACTGCTTCGAACTTTTCATTCGTTTTCTTTTCGCGCTTTTTGTGTCGCATTTCGGAACTGTTCAATTAATTTTTTTTTACGTCACACACTTGACATATTTTCTGTAGATATTTGTGAATAGATCATTTATGTATGAAGAATCTATTATAATAAATACAGTTGTTACGTGATCAATACAATAAAAATGTTTCTTGGTTTTTCAGTTTGACACGTATTCCTTTTATTAAATTATTTACGTTTTGTTTCCAGTTTCAGGTATTCAATTTCACTGCCAAAGCGTCGATGTTTATTTAAAGAATGTGTACAGTTTCTTGTAATAATATTTGTTGCATTCAAAAAGCAGCTGTACACTGAAAAAATGAAATATTGAAAAATCCCGGGATGTAACTTGACTTGCTTATAAAAAATCTGTGTGCGCAAGGAAGAACGGAATGAATCCATAAACGCAGATGTTCACGAGAGCCAAAACAAAATTTCGGAATTTCATTTTTTGTATGTAATCATGTCCTTTGTCAAAAAATAAAAGCACATTATTTTATTTCTGACATTTCATTTTTCCTTGATAGGTCTGTATCTAAGAGACAAATCTGCATACTCAACTCAAAACTTTTTTCAAAGCTATGACTTTTTTACGTAATTTGTTGACTCCACCTACCTGTAAATAAAGGGTTATGGTACTTTTTCGTATTTTAATAGAGCTTCTATTTTTTTTTTTTTTTCGGGAGCTCCCTCATCGAATTATTTTGAATCCTTTTTGTGTCCTCTTCTGGCCTGAACCTTAAAACGTTGCATGTTGCTGCATGATTATGAAGCGAAAGAAAACGAATTGTTACAATATTTGAACAAACTATTTAAATATGTTTATGTTATGGCGGCTAGTTAGTAGTTATTTATGTTGTTGTATTACTTCATAGTTTTAAAGGTCGCGAAAGGCTAAACAATTTACTTTACAGTTTATCTTCAATTTCAAAATGTTCATGAACCTTGTACCAGCTGTTATAACAGTAAAAAATCGTTATTAGAATTCTTTGGAATTATGGCGAAACGTCTGCAAACGTTGCTTAGATTATTTGCTCACCTTTTATCGGCACTAAATTATTTTATGATTAACGGTCATAATTTTTTACAATAATCGTGATAATTTATTTCGTATTGTTTAAGTTTAAAGGATAAACTTTTTACGTGTTTATTTTCTTTTGATAATACCATTTAGATATCACGCGTCGTTCATTACTATTCAGGTATTACTTCTCAGTAAACTGATATGATGATTAAGTTATTTAATCCATTGATTATCGTAAGTTGCTTTTGATGATTGTTAATCCAAGGCAGCTGTTTCTTGATTCTCTACCAACAACTCAATGCCTCAAACACTTTTCTGGAAATATTACTATTTGTATCTTTGGTCAAAGGCCTGTTTTGATGCACTCTTGAAATTCCTATCCATTAACAACTTTTTGATAGATTTTAGAGATGAACGACTGTCGTCGCGGGAATGGATTCCTGTTCTTTTGCTGAAAAAAAATCATTCTCTTCAACGGGGTAAATTATTATCTGAACTTCTTTCTAAACCTTCTTTGAATGGTTTAGAAATAAGTTCAAATAATTCAGAAGATACACCTTTGTGCACAATTTATAAATTTATATTTGTATGAATCAATGAAACCTTTATACAGTATTTTAAGACATCAACGTTGTGGAATTATTCTTCATACATAACTTTCGAACGTCGACTTTAGTCCAGAACAATCGCTTGATTCATCCAGCTTCTAATGAGTTGTTATAAGAAACTAAACACAAGGTGTCCCGGGGTTAAATGCATTAACCTCTAACCACTGAGCTATCGACAACCTTCAGTCCCGTAGTAATCCTCCAATACACAAACACATTAATTTTTAAAGATATTTCATTATAAATTATTATAATGTATAAAATCTGTTTTAATTTTTGTGCGTTGGGTTGCCGGTCCAAATCCTGCTCTCAGCATTTTTATTTTTATTATTGATTTAATAATGCATTTAAAAAAATATTATTTCAACACTGGATTCAATCATTATAGTTTAGCATACACATTTTTTTTCTTTACGGCTCATGAAAGCATCCATGTGCGTTGTCTATTTTCTTTAGAGCAAAGATTAATATTACTGATGTTAGAATCACCTCCCAAAATAAGTTGATGAGTTTCATCCCAGAGCACCTTGTATTTGTGTCAAGTATGCGAACTTCAACCAAATTTACAAATTGTCGTGACCCTCCCAAAATTCGCCACCATCTATTATGATCTATGACATTTGTCAGACAGCGTGCAATAGAAAACTCTTCTCGTGATTCTGAATAATGAATTTGTCCGGTCGATTTAGTTTGTTATTGAAAACATCACAATATTATTTTTTTAATATATATTACAATAGCCATTGATCAGTTCATTGAACAGATAGTAGTAATAATAATAACGGTGAATTTATATGGCACAGTTTTGTGATAGTTTCTTCAAGTGCGCTTTACACTAAATAACCTAACCTAATAAAATAATGAGAAAATAATATATCGTCGCTGGAAATGCAAAAGGGCTTGAGCAACATGTTAGTCAAAAATTAGTTAATTATACAGTTTTGATCAGTTTTTTTTTCTGCATCGAAAACTCTGACTGTCGTTTGATTCTGAAGACTGTTGTGACCCTTCAGCCATCTTAAATATATTAACCATTCGGGAGAAGGCTTGACTCAAGCAACACAATTTTGGGACTTTTTTATAAAGTGCTCTGGTGTAAGCTTTCCAAAATGGCGCTTTAGCCCTTTTGCCTTTCCGGCGACGATATGACAGAAATGTATGCATATGAAACTATCTAAAATCATGATTGTGATCATAAAGTATTGTTCACAAACAGTGCATTTCTCTTTAACAGATTAAAAAACAATTTACTAGACGCTAATAGAGTATAAAAACCCAGATTTATGAATAAATATATTTGTTAAAGCAAAGAAAATAAAGTAATATTGAAGACAGTTGATATGTTGGTATTTAAAAATATCAATATTTAAGTATTAACGGGTTACGATTCTAATATTACAAATGCAAACAGTGTGAAAATAACAAAATTTGTTTGCATTTCTAATGTTAGAATCGTTACCTATTTATTGTAATAAAATATTTTATTGTTCTTTTACTATTTAATAGTAAAATAAATATTTTATCATAAGTATAATATAGTTGTAGCGATCGGCAGATCACGGACCGCGGACCACTTACCGATGTTATCAAAATGTATTGTGAATGGCACTTGAAGATAAGCCTCCTTATCTGCTGTTGATATTTTAGGGGTCGCTTCCATTACAGATAATAGTTTAGTACCTCTGCTGGCGTAGTACTCCAGATAGGTAGGTAGTAGGTCTACGTAACTAGTCTACGAGTGATATGATAAAAACAGAGGTATCTAATGTAGTTTAGGAATGACTTTTCTAATGAATGCTTGTACATACAACAAACTTTCAGTATGTTATATGATATCTAGAAAGCTTTGTTTTAACTGTTTGAAACAAAGAGTAGGTATGTTATATTATTTGATATTAAGGATTGGGCATATAATGTATGAATATGTTAAAATACGCGACCTTCGTGGCGAAGTGGGAACATTTTATGATCTGGGGCTGTAGGTATGGAGTTTAAAACACGTTGTTAAAAAAAACGCACGTGCACAATTAAACATTCTAAATGGTATCTATTTCTGCGTTTCCGTTAAGAGCGAAAGATTTTTAAGTATATTCCCGATGAGAGATCACCGTCGAAAAGTTGTTTAAAATGAATAAGTAACTGAATCAATAAGATTAGACAGGTTTCCCTCTGTTCTCTCTCTTCACAACATTCTCCGAATGGGGTGATAGATTCAAAACAAATCGTCGCAGGAAAGGCAAATGGGCTGAAGCGCCATTTTGGGAAGTTTACACCAGAGCATTTTAAAGTTTTTTTTTGTTATACAATAAAATTCACAAGTCTTCAGTACCTGGTTGGATTTAAAAAAAAGATAACTTAGGTAACTCAATGCTCTCACTGAGTTACTTGATGTGACAAAAAGCTAAAAAAGTCCCAAACTTGTGTCACTTGAGTCAAGCCTTCTCTTTAATGGTAAATATATTTTAGATGGATGAAGGGCCACAAAAGTCTTTAGAATCAAAAGAAAGTCAGAGCATTCGATGCAGATAAAAGAACTGATCAAAACTGCATATTTAATTAATTTTTGACCAAATTATCGCTTAAACCATTTTGCCTTTCTAGCGACGATATGACTTATTCAAACATTCTAATTATAAATATCGTAGACATACAGTATATTCAACATAAGATTAGAAGGACAAAACAATGACGAGAAAAGCTTATCCTCAAATAAAGTGTTATTAATTAACAAAAATATAAGTAATATTAAGTAAAAAACGCAAAAATAAATAACGATTTAATTCATCATCCGAGCGACATGTGCCATTGCTGCACCGTGGGGTCAATGCACATTCTAGTATTGGAATCGTTCACTGCGTTAGCTTGCGTGATTTATTACCCTTTGTTAAAATTTCGACGAATCTGATAGAATGTCAGATAATTCATACCTGTTTTGTTTAATTTCGAGCACGTGGCGTTATCCAAAGTTAAATATTAAATATACTAGGTAGGGGCTTGCCCTTTATAAGATGTCGCCAAAACATAAATAATTAATTCCAATTTAATGCGTGAGATAAAGAAAATTAAAAATTTTGTGCAATGAATCGGTCTATTTTACTGTAATATTTCGTCAAACTTAAGCATAGTTTTTCACGTCGATTCACTATTTATCAAACAAATACGGTATTGATTGTCAATAATAATCTAATTTAAAATGTTTTCAAATGGAAAATTACAACCATTTGTTGATAGAAAAGGCCAGGGACAAAACGCTTTACTCCGAGTGGAAAATTTTTGTCATAAAAAAAGGTGTTTCGTTTTTATTTGACCGTAATTCGAAACTAACATAGCTGTTATAGCGGAAAGCCGTTTTGCAAGGCAATAGCAGAAAGCTTCCGTACAGCTAGGTATATTGTTACTCTAGGAGCTGGACATAAGATTTGAGTGGGAAAACTATTGATATATTTTATTATGGTGATAGTTGGAAAGCAATCAAAGAAAGGTATTTAAGAGTGAAAATATTTGTTCATATGCTGGTAGAAGCTAATAAAGTGTGAATTAAGTATATCGGACTAGATTACTTTAATTTACTCGCAAGGCCGTTGACTTCCCTCCGGTGCCAGAACGATATAAATGTGTTTTATAAAGATTTTGTATAGTATGTTGGCAGTCGCAGTAGATATGCAATGACCATTTCAACTGGTGACGTGCAGCCATAATGACAGAAAAGCTGTACACGAGGAATTCGTATCTTCCACAAAATTTTGCCTCCATGTTTGTTTTTTTTATGAAATTTCAAATGTTGACCCTGATCAGACATTCCTGAAAAAAACTTAAAGAGGGAAATCATATTTTGTTTATTCCCTCCCCAACCTTGGTGAGTGGGTTGAAATAAAAGATTGCTCATAAAAAAGTCTATAAATATCGCTTTATGTACTTGTATATAAACATACACACAAAAAAGTCGAACAGTAGCAAAAGGCACCCCACTCACCGGGTATAACAGATTATTTCCTCATGGATGCACCTCTAACCACAGTTGACACAGGAAGAGGGGAAAATATTCCCTGTCACTGTTAAAATAAAAATTCTATAATACGACACAATATACCATAGTACTCTTAGACCATTGTGGTGGTTTTAAAAAAGCTTTGCGACCACTGCTTACAACGTAATATATTATTAATCTAGTGTATTTATTGTGCTAAAAGGTACCTTATAAATCATTTTATTCAAATATCTAGATGTCTAAATTTGATTGACTATACACGCTAAATACAATGTCCTTCAAACTATTCACAGAAATCATTAAGATTAGATTTATTACGGGTAATTATGATCTACGCAAATTCACATACTCGACATGTCCTTGTGCAACTGTGTCATGGACATTACGCTAAAAATAATAGATACACAATATTCCATTTCTTTAGAAAAACGTTTAAATTAAATGATTTAATCGATATCATAGATTCTTAGAATAAATCGGGTTAGTGATGAATTCGAACAGGCAATTAAAATATCTGAAAGAGAATTGTTTGCTTTATTTGTGTACATCGCTTTTATAAGTGGTGTACACAAATGTATTGTACTGTATTCAATAACACAAAGTCACTAATTTCCACAATTTAAATACTTTATTTTCTTCCGAGTTAGCTCTAAAAAATAAAATACAAACATACCCGATGTTAACACGTACATAACTATGCGAGTATTATTTGTAATTAGTGAATAATATCATTTTAATGTTGGTGTCTAACACATCGTTTAACGCCTTTTTTGGCAAGACTGCACGCCATTGCAATGTAATGCACATAGCCTGCATATAATACAAACTAATTAATGTTTGAAATATAACTAAGACATATTTTATAAAAGAAACGTTGGTAAATAATATTAAGTCGATCTTTACGCACTTGTAGACATAAGTACCTACTAACAACTATATCTTAAACGTTTTTCAGTTAGAATTGCTTGAGAGGTACTTATATAAACATAGTGAAATAATACTGATATTTTGTGCCTTTTTGGTATATCTTACGTAAACCATACACCCAAACTAAACAAATACGTACCCCACAAAAACACCCTAAACCAACTGTTATGCCAACTCCGTTTGACATTTGCCGAAACCTTGAAAACCTGCCGCAATAAACATTAAAGATTAAACAAGCTGAATGATATTTCAGACGTGTTCCTATGGCTGTGCGATTACGTTATGGAGTGCAAACAATTTTCGATTCCGTGAAAGCATTCACCGTCGATTGTTTCGAAGATAAATGATCAGTTCGCTGTTTGCGAAGCTTTTACCTGTGGCCATATATTTAAGAGGTAATTTGGCAAATTCGACAATTCGCCTTTGGTGTTTGCCTTTTAGGAAAATTGGCCTGAGCGCGGTTTGCTCAGAGAAAACTGTTCTTGTACACACAGCAAACTACTCGTATGTAAACACTAAGGTACTTGTCTAAATAAAATCTAAAAATATATGCCTTTAAATTAAACTTGTTTTCGCGGTGTCCCGTTGACCATGCAGGGACCTTCCAGCAATTTTCATTTACGAGTAAAAACGAGTTGGTGCAAATATTGCCAATGTCAAGGAACCTTTGCAAAATAACACGTTTTTTCAAAATATATTTATTTTTGTGCCACATACGTATTATGTAAATAATACAACGCCATTTGATAGAGTTACACCTTATCGTTACATAGTCATTAAACAAAAAATAGCGATAAAAGAGCATATCTTGCAATACGTTATCAATTGACTTTATTATGGAAAAAAAGCGAAATGGTTTAAATACTTTTTTTTTTTACTTTTGCCGATAAATCCCATGCGAAAATACTCTTCCTAATCAACTGACGTTATTTTTCTAGAAAGGTAATTTAATAAAACTTTTATAAATAAATGTATTGTCTTGAAAAACTGTGCAAATATGCAATTAAGAAGCCAAATGTTACACCTTCCTTAATCCCATGTCTTAATTCTTTAAATTCACTTACAAATCGACCTACTTATCTATGCAGTTGGGGGATCGCTAGCGTAGGGTTTTGTGGTTTATGAAAATAGCCTATAGATTAAAAAATAGTTATTCCGTTCGTTAGTACCTCCTTTGGCCGCTTGCTCGTGTGTCAAGCTGTAAGTCAATTATTGGTAGAGTTAAATCTCTATCCTAAACTCAATATAGAATTTTCTGGAAATTGATTTTTAGCGGTTGTCTGAAATGTACTTACATGCCAAACACGTGTTTTTTATCCACGTTCAAAAGGCTTCAGACTTGTCCACTTTCTTTGAGCAGGAAATAATAACATAAATCCCAGATTTCTGAGAATCTGACGCAAATAAGACGAAAACAAGTCGCATGATTACTTTGTATTTTTTTAACGACCTTTCGAAAAGTATTTCAATGTTACCCGCCCAGCTGGCATTGATCTTCATACTGATATTCCTTGGCGTAGACAACCTAACGTGTAATTTAATAATTGCTGAAAACCGTTTTTATTCAGATGAGAGAAGCTGAATGACCGTGGACCAGTTTTTTACAAGCAGAAATGTAAATTAACATTTTGAAATGTGTTCTACCATTTTATTATGAGCGAGGATTTTTTTCTGAATTGGTACCCTCTTTATTTAGGAAAATA
Organism: Drusus annulatus; assembly: GCA_022651775.1. Taxonomy (NCBI): domain Eukaryota; kingdom Metazoa; phylum Arthropoda; class Insecta; order Trichoptera; family Limnephilidae; genus Drusus; species Drusus annulatus. Next base: position 147,868 of record JAGWCC010000107.1, on the reverse strand, counting down.
AACCTATTTAATCAAGAACTCCTGGAATGTCTTCAGTTTAGTAAATAATTATTGACAGCGGTTTGAAATAACCATAACTTTATGGAATACTAACAACACATTTTTAAAAACTTTATTCCGTTATTTTTTTTATTAAGACCGGACCGGTTTCACCTTATAACGGGCATCTTTAGGCTGGCAAAATTTTAGTAAATATATGGTATACTCGTATATACCATGTTATTAATGTCCGGAATGGACGCTTATCTAGTCTATATCACATCTGTGACTTAACCCTTTGGGGCGGCTTTAAAATTACATTCAAATATACCTTTGGGTGGTTTATTACTTTCTTGGAGGCGGGCTATATAGTGATGAGTTAGATGGAACTGTAGGTTTATTTAAAAAAATAAATAATATCTACTGTTGTTAGCTTTATTATTAATAGTTGGCTGTTTTGCATTTACTCTTTGATTCTTCAGTCTCGGCTACTTAATGTATTTTATAGCAGGTAAATTTACATGGGTGGATTGGTAAACATCTTATAATAATAATAGGTAAATATCAGGGTATCTTTTGTAGATTTCTCTTTAGATGTCAGCGATAAAATTTCCACTCTGGTACTCTGAATGTCTGGGGAGGAAGCCAAGCTCACGAACCACCCATATAATGTGACAAGTAGTGCCTAGAACCTGCGACCTCTAGATTAGTTGCCGGGGATTTTAATCGCCCAGCTATGGAGGTCCTCAGACCTGTATTATATCGATTCAATTAATTGATTGTACCATGTCGTCTCGATGTACGCCACCGACTGCACGATTCCAAACGATCTAAGCATCTCTTCTATTGTCTTATTCATTATGCTTACTTCGGTTCATAAAATTATTTTGAATTTTATAAAAAATATATACATTTATTGTTTTTTTATTACAAAATAATGTGTGTTGTCCTCCACGCTAGGAGTTCACCTGTGTTGTGGAGGAATTTTTTAAGAGCAACAAGTACTGCGGAAGATATTGAATAATATGAAATGAAACCAATTTATAATATTAAATTTATAAAATATATTAGAAGCTTCTTTCCTATAACTAACCCTTTTTGCCTTTGATATAATAATTATTTCTCAACTGGAATAAATTCTTCGATACGATAGAAATTTCATGAAGTTAACGGTTTATCCAAAACTCCTGAATATTTCTTTTTTTAGGTCTGAAAAAATGTTGGTAGGCGATATTATTTGATATATTTTGTATGCTTTGGATAAATGAAACTGATTTGGGAAAATGTGGTAAAAAATCCTCTCGGACAAATGCATTACTTTTCTATTTAGATACATCTGCAATACTTTACAATTAAAAGATTTTCCAAGGATGACAATCGTTTGATAAACATTGAATTACAATCATGTATTTTTATTCACACTATTGTAATAAAAAAATAGCTACTTCGCATATTTGAAATAAGAAACATTCCCAGCATAATTGAGTAAAGTGTTAATTTGATTTTTAAAAGATTAATATTTAAATGTTAATAAAAATGTCCAGACGAATGTATAAATAATTAAAGCCCTGTTATTCCATGGTCAGGAATGTGTCTACATACTCTGCCCACGTAATCATTGTAATCTATTTATTCACTGATTGTTTTATGATATGATATACAAAAAGTTATATGGGCTTGGATTATATTTGTTTATTATGAACAGATTATATTGAACAGGTTAAGGCATTTGTTTTATCACTATTACGAAGAAATGGCAATAAATCTCCCACCTTCAAGATCCTAGACATTAGGTGTTAAACCCCAAGGTAAAAAACATTATGAAACATCTTTATAGAGTAAATAATATATCAAATGATATCAAGTTAATGTGAGCGATGTTTTCCCACTGGGATTTTTGGATTCGAGTTTTTCCCGCTTTTGATTTTTGGATTCGAGATTTTTTACCACTTTATGTACCTAATAGTAATATAATATTGCTATAGTCTTTTTTGAACCACTCGACCTCCACTGGCTAGATTTAATGACAACTAAGCCACAGCTGCAATAAACCTAAATTCGATCGAAAAGACACTAGAAGTTATTACTGCCCTGTTTCCGGTTTACCTTGTAGAATGCAGAGGGTTGATTTTATGACGCCCGATCACAAGCGATTAATACATTCGAAATATGCGTTGATAATCGATTATTCCAAAACCAATCGTCTCAATTGTTTGAAAAAATAAACGCTTATTGAAAACATGTTGCGAACATGTAGAAATTGTTGTAGGTTATGGTTGTTAGAAGTTGACACCTACTTAGATACGTTTGAAGTCGTTGAAATTCCGAAGGACCTAAGATATTATTCTAGAAGTAATCATTGTTTTTAAGATACACAAATGAAAATCATTGATGTTTTATTCGTCCAAATCGATATAATCTATATCCGAGCTAAGCATTTTGAAACATCTTTCGAATTTCAAAATGTTTTGTGTGTGTCAGTTGTTTTGTCACATTTCATATTATTTTCTACATTGAATGTAGATTTTTTTAAAATGTTTTTGCGCCGCCCAGTACGATTTGGTCCACGGCCCGGTACCGGGCCCCGGCCCATGGGTTGGTACTAGCGTGCTAAAACAGAAAAATACTACGTTATTGATGTTGTTATGTGTAACCGACAACGATTTTTTATTTATTTTTAATATCATTCAGATTTTCAGAAGATTTTCAGGATATTTCAGTTTTGGTGGTGCGCTGCATCAGTTTTCTGAGAAATCTTTTACAAAAATTGAACTTTTGAAATATATAATCTACACCAACAACATAAAAAAAAACTAGCTCAATAAAAAGTCACGAGCCGCCACTTACCTGACAAATGTATATTTTTTAAATATTAAAAATTTTAATGCAATGTTCGAAATTATATTTTTCTGCTCTCAAACATATTATTTCTCCATTCTGTCACTCCGCGAATTTGACACACTTGCTTCTTTATAAAATCTGCTACGGGCAACGCAATGTTCACAGGCATGCTGACTGCTTACCTGACAGTACAGAGGATGGCGTCTTTCGCCAATATCCAAACGTAAAAGGAAATGGACTAGTTGTCTTGTCGATGTCGAACGCTCGCCATTGGCAGCGAGTTGCCTAAATGCTGCGAAGAGTATAAAGCACCACAACTGGTCGACTCACCGTCGTGACCTTTTAAGGACTAAACGCGCTGCTCCTAGAAAGGATAAGCCTACTAACTCAGAGGACTGCAGTGGCGCGTTGAGCAAGTTTGGTCTCCCCTCGATTGCAATCATTTTAATGATACAATGTACTAGTGACTAGTTGCCATAAAAGGCGCTAAGGCCATTGAAATCATGTTTATTTTTGTTTTTGAGACTACCTACTTCTTATTGCGTTATTTTTTACGATTTACCTACCATCTATCTAAATTGTATTATTAATATTTTCGTAGAAAGCAATCACTTTGTGGTTTGACGTATTTAATGTAAATGAAACAATAACTTTGTATAAGACCACAGATTTTATGTTAATGTTTATGACCGATTGGTTTGGCTTAGCTTAAGCATCATCAGGGTACAAAATTAAACTAAACAAAAGATACAATGTGTGCGGTTATATATACACACAGAGGGAGAAAACAATATAACATAAAATAAGAGAACAAACAATAGAAACACATTTAAAATTATAACAAAGGAACAGAGAGAAAGAGACAGACAATATGAAATAAAAGGGGCAAAACGTCAACTAAGAAGATGATTAAAGAATAATGAGATTTTTTTATAAGTTTACGGAGAAATACATAATATCGGACGACTGAAAAAATTTAACTGATTATTAAGAATATAAAATACAGTCGGTCATAAAAATTTAAATTACATCTGTGGTCTTAAACAAAGTTATGATTTCATTTTCATTAAATTATATATTATTAATGTTAGTTAAAGCAGATTTATGATATACGCTTTCATTATAAAACAGACAAACTACATTGGATATTTTTTGTTTTATGGAAAACACACTTTTGTATTTGCCTCTTTCTTTGTAGCTTAAATTGAAAATAAACTGATGTATTTCATTGGAGGTGTCAGTTTCCTTGCAATTCTAATTGATATGTAACCTCTAGGTTCTGGCTAACCCCTAGTATATTCACGTACAAAACTACAGGTACCCTTTTAAGTGTTTTGTAAATGACAATAGAGGTTTTAGAAATACCCTCTCCGAAAAGAGATTCGTTAGTCCAAGCTAAAGAAATAGACTTAAATTATTGAGACAATTTTCTTTCATACTAATGGCAGAAAAATAACCCTGCCACCCGGCGCGCGTCACCAAGTTCGTCAATCAGTACCACGCTACCGACACAATATAATTATTATTCATTTCGACGAAAAAAGCTCAATTTCAATGCCACCACTCAAAAAACAACTTATAAATAGACCGACTGTAACGGCAAGCGACTGCGAGCGCGGCCAATGTGTCTGTCGGTACCAACCCAGTACGTAGCGCGTAGTGCACGGTACCTACCCATCTACCTACTGGCCACTGACTACTGGCTACTTCCTACATAGGAACTTTGGCCGTGGACCATCAAAACCAGAGATAAAGTAAAATCTGCATAGACTAGGTAATAAATATGGTTCAATAAATGTTTACCGTTACAACACTGTTTCCAAATTAAAATTTAGCTTATTTGAATGTTTTTGCCTGGCGCAGGTAAAATTTTCTGCGCCCCTTGTTAAAACCTAAATTTAAACATCAAAGTTTACGAAACACTTTATTTACGTCTAACGTACGTATCTTCACTATTTTTCACGCAGACCCATGAGAATTAGATAAAAAGGTATCACTTTTATGCATATTTCATCATTGTTAACCACTTGTTTTTGGCAGGTTTCTCCTGATTTGCAAGTAACAGGTTCCGAAAATAAGTGCCGTTTTCTCAGGCTCTATGGGACGGAATGAAGTGAACCTGAGGAATTGTGTTATGTATGATGACCTTAAGACGATTAAATGTGAAAATCGTCATTTAAAACAAAATTATAAATACAAAATGCGAGTCTTGCGGTCGGAAATAAGATACCGTTTTCTCAGGCTCTATGGGATCGAACGAAATAAGCCGTAGGAATTATGTTATGATTTAAATAAAAAATATTTTAGTTTTAAGCCACTTTATTTATGCACATATTACATTCGACCGGTTTCGGTTAAACTTAACCTTCTTCAGGAAAGTATATATATAAACTAAGATTAAAATAAAGAGTTATACAGTGGACAAAGAAATAAGTGAAAGAGACAAAACATTAGTATAAACAGGACAAAGCATCAGAGTGGGGGTGGTAATGGAGTAGGTAGAGAGGTAGGGGAATGGGAAGAGGAGAAGGGGAACATTCTAATTCTCTTTTGAATGTAATATGTGTATAAATAAAGTGGCTTAAAACTAAAATATTTTTTATTTAAATTATAATGTCAAGCTACAAAGTGATTGCTTCCTTCGATAAATTATGTTATGAATGGTGACCTAAAGACGATCAAACGAAAAAATCCTTGAAAAGTTTTTTTTTCAAACTACTTTGCGCGCAAAATGAGAGCCACGGAGTCGGAAATTAGATGTCCTTTTTTCAGGCTCTGGGACCGAATGAAGTTAACCTTAGTAATTATTGTATCAACAATGGACTTAAGTGGATGAAAGGAAGAAATCCTCCAAAAGTAACATCTGTTAAAAAAAATACCTCACTACGGGCAAAATGCGAGTTTTGGGGTTGGAATTATAAGCCATTTTCCCAGGTTCACGCTAAGCCCTCTGAAGTAAAAACGATTGATGCTTTTCGAATGAAAATACACGTGTTTGTTGTTTTTCAAACTTGCATATTCTAATCGCATTTGGAACATGAGATTAGTTTTAAAATATACATACAGCAGGGCGTGTAAAAAAGCCAGCGCCTTAATGATTGGTTGCCTGGCGCAGACTGCTCTAATTGCGCATGCACAGGACCGGCTATGGCCCTAATAATAAAGGAATTAAAACTAGGAAGCTAATTGTTAAATGTAACATGATAACTGAGAGGGAACAATTTCCATTTCGTGTGTAGTTCTGATCAACCAGGTACAACATTTCTCTTCCTCTTCTCCTTTGCCTCCGCCGCTTTCTTCAACCACAAAACGTTTCCCAAATCGGAGTTGCCACGGTCACTGGCTCCGGGTATTGCGACGCTCGTGTGACATTCAAATTACAATGTTACAATACCTTGCTCTGTCAGTCGAGATACGCTTTATCAGGTAGCAAATATTGCCAGGTGAACTTTAGATGGCGATTATCGTATTTAATATAATGTCAGTAGAGTCTGATCCAATTGACAGCGTTTGAAAATGGGGATACTGAAGTACCTAACGGTACAGAAATATATTATAGGTTAGGAAGGATTATATCACGTGGCAGAGTGGGGAAATCGATGCTTTCACTCCATATGTATTATTGTTATGTAGTTTGTTAGGTACGATCACAAATAGTTATTTTTCCGGTTTATTATTTTTTACTGGCGTTTTTTTTAAATGCGATTTGGAATGCTTGTCTTAAATGTTTCATAAATCGGAAAATCATTCTGTTCCACCCTCAGAGCAATAATATACAAGAGAGAGCGCTGCTGTAGTCAGTTTTGATGAGCTTTGCCAGACCTGGGCGTGGCTAGGACTAGGGCTAGGGTATTTATACATCTATCCATAGCGCATGTCGACATAATGTTTTTGTTTATTCGTATAACCAATTTTTCACAGTATTTTTTAAAACAAAAATATAGCCTATAACCTAAAAAACCGTTGAGTTTTGTCAATTTATGTCGCATATCAAAACGTGTGAGCGGAGTCAACGGAGACGCGAGACACGAATAACACTCTTACAATACTTTAAAGCGGTGTGATAATTTGGGAAATTTTGTTGTCTCTTTCTTTCTCATGGTGTACGACGTAAAAGCCCGGAGAAAGTGATTTATCCCAAGTTTGTATAGGTTGGGTAAAAAGAATTAGCTATATCTCCATATATTGTTACTCCAAGGTTCCACCGGTATTTAAGGAAATGATAAATGTCATAAGTATAACCCCCGAGGGAGTGTATGTAGATCTGAGATAGATAGGGTAGATACTTGGATAAACAACTCCCCCTTATATACAATCTAGTTGCTAAGAATGCTAGGCAGCCATATAAGTAAGATTTAATTGAGATTTGTTCAGTCGGTTTTTGCTACTAGACCTTTCTGTGCGGGTTTTTCGTGTATCGATAGATCTAATATTCATTATAAATGCATGTGGGTGTGATATCATTAAGAACAACATGTCTTATGAAACAAAAAGGGGAAGGAAAATATACGAAACGGTGGAAAAACCATGTTTGTATAATTTACACAACCGACAATCGATTTGTAAAACAAGTTTTCAATAGATTATTCCATTGAAATGAGGCCATCTGTCAGTAAAACCCCTCATTTCAAATACAGTGAGATTATTAATTTTATTCACTTCGTGTAAATAAACATGTTGGAAAAATGTAGATATCATATTTTAGATTCTTCTGAATGTATGAACTACTACGTTTTTCCAATAATGCCATTAACAGTTGTTTTCTGAGTAACAGAGGTAAGATTGAAATAATGTTTTTATTTATACTATTTTAATTACTATTCATTGAGTTCATCAATATTACATGGCATGTAAACTTTACAGTTATCAACTTATTTATTTTTAAATACACTCTAAAGTAATCTTATTCTATTCTGTAAATAGATATTTCTAGTCTCATAATTGTGTACACTTCTACTAAAAATAAATATTAAAATGGGAAAAATATTTTAACAAATTGCGAAGGTTCGATAGTAAAGGTGTCTAAATATGGATATGAAATAATTCTTATATCGTCACCGGAAATGCAAAAGGGCTGAAGCGCCATTTTGGGAAGTTTACACCAGAGCACTTTAAAGTTTTTTTGTTTTTTGTTTTACAATAAAATTCATAAGTCTTCAGTACCTGGTTGGATTTAGAAAAAAAGGTAACTCAGGTTACCCAAAGCTCTAACTAAGTTACCCGAAGAGAAGAAAAAGCTAAAAAAGTCACAAACTTGTGTCGTTTGAGTTAAGCCTTCTCCCAAATAGTAAATATATTTAGATAGCTGAAGCGGCACAAAAGTCTTCAGTATCAAATGAGAGTCAAAGTATTGAATGCAGAAGAATAAACTGATCAAAATTGCATATTTAACACATTTTTGACCATAGTGTAGCTTAAGCCCTTTTGCCTTTCCAGCGACGATATTCTGTTTATTCACTCATTGTACTGTAATGGACCGCGAATTTGATGAGTATTCGTATCGAATTAATTTTGTGAACTTACATGTTGAAGATCTACATACTCGTATAAATAATAGATACTGCCGCCTGCTTCAAAGACTTGTTTTTTAATCTTCGAAATATGGTAATTTAGGAAACCGTGGAAAATAGAAAATACCATAGAATGATTGCGTATGCACTTCGTCCATCCCTGGTTTGAAAAAAAAACTATCTTTTAATTCATAATCACTATATAAAGCAATTGAGAATGACGAGAGTCAGTGTATTGATTTCCTACAAAGGGAAAGCGTGAGATCGGAAATGGTTATTGCCTTGAAAATACAGGAAATAATTACCGATCGAAGTGGTTGTTCCTAGCCTTCGTCCGTAGTTCGGAGGGTCCGAAGAAAAATGTATCTCCAGTTGACACCAGAAAGACACCAACACAATCAATATTTTGAACTAGATTTACCCTTGAAAAACACGGAAAAGGCTTTTAAAATGATGTGATATTTTTTTTATTTCCAGTCAAAATTAAATTATGTCTTTTCTTGAATAATACTGAAATATAATTTCAAAGTTTTGGTAGAGTCGTAAACAGTGGCGGTTCGTGAGTTTTTGTTGTGTTGTTGTAGCCGAAAAAAAAAATTTTTGTATGAAGATTTTCAGGATTTTTCAGTTTTGGTGGTGCACTGCACGGAATTCTGAAAAATCTTCATACAAAAAGTTGAAATTTCGAAAAAAAAAAAAATGTTTTCGACTACAACATCAATAATGACAGGTTTTTTTAAATCTTACCGACTCTAGCACACTAAAATGTTACGAGCCGCCACTGGTCGTAAATAATGACATATTTCAGCTATTCATATCTGGTCACCAAACACGGCTAAAGCCATTTCAAGCAAAAACATTAACGCACTTGTATGGGTACATCTATGTAAACCAAATATAAATGTCTGTTCCCCGTAGGTACATTTACTTGAAAATAATAATCTCCCATTTTACACCTTGTTCCATCGACAGTAGCCCAGTCGTTTGAATAAGGTTCACCAGGGTTGTCTTGAGTGTTTGGTAATGTCTCCTGGCTTCATAACGTGGCTTACTAAGTATTTAAGCCATATCCCGAACATAGGAAGTAGTTGCATCTATAACTTCAAATCAACAGATACCATGTATACATGCATATTATTATCTTATTCGTATTTCGAGTAAAATCTATCAGTTTCCCTTCAAATTTGCACACAAAAAGAGCGTTAATCTGATGACATAGAATATATCGTTCTAATTTCATTTCATTATGATTTTGATGGGGGGTTCGAGACAGCTAAGAGATAATAAAATGAGCTTGCTCTCCATCATTAAGACTGCAACTAAGGTTTACCATCGCACCGTTCGTATCTGGTTTTAACTTTGCCATTAAATCGACTATAATATGGCGCTGTTTGCAAGATTGCCTCGTAAATTCTTTCATTTTCCCTCAGCTAATTGGGATGTTAAATATTGTGAGTATGGACAACTTGGCGTTTCAATAGGTTATTTCAATTTACTACCCTCTCGGTCTAGCTATAAAAAGCTATATTATATTGGTATGGAAGGCTGCAAAACTATGTTATCATAAACATTGATAATCTTCTTAACCTCTTGCTTGACAGCCACATTTTGAGATCACATCCTGAGATGCAAATATTATCAAATAATTTCTACTATAGGATCTGAAAACTATACGCTAGAAATTGCATTCACTCAAAATGAATTTTATATCGTTACAAAACCACCTTATTTGAATTTAAAGTCTAACTCTAACACATTTCGGACGCAACCTGACCTTTGTCGGGAAGCTAAAATAGTTGAGAAAATAAATCGTGTTCCAAAAATAATTAAATAAAGTTAACAATGTTTTACACAAATTGTACAAAAATGTTATCAAAATACTTACGTCACTAGTAAAGTACTTGCCAGAATGCAGTAAATAATACTAAATACTTTTGTAATAGTTATTATATTCATAGGAAGAAGGAAAACACGAGGTTTATCATGGAAAATAAAAAAAATACTAATGATCACAATTGACTTGACTCACTACATTTTAAATTAATCATTTTAAGTTTACAAAAAAGTTACCATTTTTTTTCAAAAGAACTTTAAAGTATTTTTTAATATTTAAATAATATCAATAATCTAAAACACAAATATGAAATAGAAAAAGCCAGAAACTAAAAAGAACAATGATCATGACCGAGATACGAACTCCGAACCTCTACTCTATCCGGAAGTAACACTCCGCCAATTGCGCCATCAAGACCTTATTAGAAAATGACATTTTTAAACGATCTCATACTTCTAATAAAAAATATTTAATATGTAATATATCCATTTTTACGATTTAAGGCTGCCATCTTTTGACATGTCTCGGTAATGAGCATTGTTCTTTTTTAGTTTCTGGCTTTTTTCTGTTTCATATTTGTGTTTTAGATTATTGATATTACTTAAATATTTAATAATAAACATGCATTGAGCTTTAATTATTAAATATTTCTAATTTCAGTCATAATTTAAGACTAATTTTAATGATTGTAATTATTAGGTTTTGCTTGATTTGTATTACATTTAAATGACTGCCGTTTCGCTCCCTTCAAAGCCACTATCATATTGCGGCTTAACCACACTCGGTCGACTTATTGACATGTATATGCATGTTTTCATTACAGCATTTTCTATTCGTTCTATTCATCAATAACAAAGACCAAATTAGAAGATTAAAGGAACTCGTGCATCGCGAATGCTTTCGTCTCTTTTCTTGGCAGAGCTGGCCATCATACGGCATTGTTGAGAATGCATTTTAAATTACGTGCTTCGGGATGTCTTTTGTGAAGATTGTCAAATCTCATTTGAATGACCAATACCATTCATGAGATTGTTATAAGGTAGTTAATATAAGCAACAGCTTCCTATATAGATTATTTATAATTAGTTGCCATTTAGACAGAGTTATAATAAATTATATAAACTGTTTGTAACGTACAAGTATCATGACCTGATGAAAATACAAGTTTTTTAATGCTTGAGCTAAAAATATCATTTATGGATTATGTATGCTCTATTTTAGTTTTCTCGGTTATGAAGTCAATTAAAAGGGATGAAAATATTAAAATACTGACTAATTCAACGATAATCTTTCTGCCCCTTGAACGAACTTATAGCTCCGCTATGCTGCATTGTTCGAAATCATTAATTTGGATTTATTTTGTCATTTCGTTTAGTCGGCCGGCGGCCATATTGACTTACAGTGTCTACTGTCGAGGAATTTATACTGAATACATGTGCACGATACACTACACCAGCTGATAGGAGTAATGAGTTTTTTCTTACAAACTAAATCGTCAATGATCGAGGAAAATAATATTAACAATATCAACAAGTATAAAGCATTTTGACAGCGAAATTTAATATTACATTATAATTGTATGAACGATAAAAATCTTGTCAATACAGAGTTCGAAAACTTCCTTCCGTTCCCAAGATAACACGCCAGTGTTACCGTTTTAAGTATTTGAGTTACTTACAAATTTCTCTCTAGAGAAGTTTTGAAAATTATTTCATATATTTTAAACACACAATTTAATCCTGAAATAAGGATAAAAAAATTAATCACCTGTTAAAATATAATGTTATATTTTTTAGGCATAATCCCAAGATGTGCTGGTTATAAGACAACTGGTGTTACCAGTTTACATTGGACCATTCAACTCCTAGGTTCCAAACAAGCAAATGAAGTTTTTTTTTTATAATCTGTTCCAGAAAGAATTTCAATATTTTAATCTATATTTGAAATGTGCGTTTATATGGCTTACTTTTGCAGGCTATTTTCAAAAGAATGCCAAACAATGTTTTTCAAATTGGCACTGAAATTTTTATAAAAATAATCTTTTCAAATGCAAAAAGAAAATTTCTCAGTTTTCATAGATTCATAATAGAAGTCAAGACAGAACTATTCTTCTCCCTTTCATTACGGGGGTTACCCTGTGCCTTCAGAACTTTCCGACGGAATATCATTTGAGTGACAAATTGAGGCTGCCATTATCTGTAAGATTTGAGAGTGAAGTAGATGTTTTTAATTGGGTATTAATATCTGCAGTCGTCGTATAATTGTCTAATAAACTCATTTTGTGTTATTAACATTGAAAACCTCATTTTTCGCGCAATTAGGCTGATGCAGGACATTGGGCTGGCGCCGCGTTACTGCGGTTTTTTAAATAACAAGTGTCAACTTTATATCTTCAATTACTTATTTCAACTATTAAACAGAAAATCATGTTCGTTTGAAGCAGCAAAAACTCTTGATAGCTTTCAAGCTCACCGAAAACTGAAGCTTTTGAAATTTCTACAGCTTTTTTCTGTCTGGAATTTCTAGATCAACCCAACCATTACTGCTCGTAAATGTATTTCTATCGCGAGCTATTGAGCTTTGAAATAGCTGTTTGACTCTCAAAATATAAGACAATTGAATGATTTTTGCAATTTTTTCCTCACATGATTTTCTGTACTTGGTTGAACGGTCTGAATTTAGTAAATATTTGGAGTGCAGAGCGTAAAAATGCTGCTTTTGATACAGTGCCATTATTTTTGTTTTAAAACAAGGAATGCTGGGGGATCTCTTGATTTTCTGCACCTTGTTAGTGTTTCCCTTTTTAAAGTCTACAAAACAAATATGAAAACTCTTAAGATTGCATGTGGTGGTAACAGGAAAATTTTCTGTGGTACAATACTAATACAAAGAAAATATTCAAAGACCGCAGAATAACAAGTATGTTCATATAGTGCATCTGATGCACACATGCAGAACTGCATTTAATGTAAACGTCATTTCTGCAAGTCATCCCAATACTTTGACCCCGATCCGTCTTGGCAGAATTCCAAAACTCGAAAAATTAATCCTTCACTCAAACTTCCGATTCTTCCCGAATAAATTAAAATCATTGCAGAAGGAGACAAAAAAACACTTGACTGCAGAAACGGGCGGTCCGTTTGATAGAGTCCCCTATCTTAGCAAACGGATTGTTCGGAGTGGGTCATTGATCCCTTTGGCACTGGTGTACAACCGGGAAACTCGCCAAACGCGCGCCCAACATTTGTCCACGGTTGCCATTCGAGACATGAGAACAGGTCGCTTCTACGACTTGTTTAGTGTTCAACCGCTCGGCTGTGGAATGATTTGCCAGTATCTGTGTTTCATCAATTCCACAACATGGGCTTCTTCAAAACTCAGCATCCATCAGAATCAGCTCACCGCATCCCCAAAGATGGCCTGAGGGGCATTATTTACCTCGGGCCTCCTGTGTGGAGTTAATGTTAAACATATATACTTACTTAAATGATTATACATTAAATTATGATTCATAATGTTAAAATCAACGAATGTGTTAACATACTCGTAATTGGACATGTTTGTTTTCTTGTTAGCACTAAAGTACAAGTCGCTAAATATTTATGGGCTGAATATTACTGGTTTTCTTGGTCAATGGTAATAACTATGTTTACTTTTCTTTTTGAAACTGTGAAAAGTAAACACTCTGGCCTACAAAAAATTTCGACCAGTTAAAAATGTGTTAATTCTTTAGTACATACCTTGGCACAAAAAACTATTTACGTTGTATAATAATTCGCTTGTGAAGGTCGCCGGTAGACATACCCATGTATATAAATTAATATTATAGCACAAATCCTTACGCTTTTAATGCATTGACGTTTTACAATAGATAGGTTCTGTTTCGATTAAAATTGGATGAGTGTAATAAAAGTGTAGATAGGGCATTTGTTCTCGGTAGCTACCGCATTCCTACGGTCGAGTTCTTCCATCATTGAGATTCCGATAAACGTATCGTTACGTACTGCAGGTTATACGATACATAAGATCATCTGTGCGATTATTGTTTATATTAAAAGCTTTTTTACTTCCATAAAGTATCTGATTTTGATTTCATCAGTGAAACTCGTCAACAATAAATTTCCATACATCTACAGGACGATCCATTGTCGATTGGTGGCAATCCAAGTAAGCTGTTTTTTGTGCACTGATGGAGGACATAGTCAGTAGAGGAATTGAAACGCCCGGGTGGGTTTCCACTCAGCTGCCGACCGGTCATTCATATTTAACTCCCGCTGAGTTAAGTGAATCTAACCCTTATTCAAATTTAGCATTTTCGATTGGATACATATGTTATTAGTGTCATTACCCGATCAAAATATCTCTGAAGTGTAAGGCACGTGATCTCTGGAATCATTTTATCAGTGATGATTTATTAAAAAGTAATCTATTTTTTTCTTTTTGTACAATTCTGATGCCATTCCTGATGTATGGTAGTAAAGCATGGACATGGCAAAGGAAAGATGAAATTGTATTGGCTGAAGTAGAAATGAATTCCCTCGTGGATGGCCGGAAAAATGTGCGTTGCATGCACAATATATGACACACACGAGTGGATGGAAGAAGTTAATCAAATACTCATGGGTCATGAGTCTAATGGAGGAATATCAGGAAAGTATTTATGAGACAATGTATGTATGTAAATGAAGCGAGGAATGTGTCCGAGACAGAGTTATGCAGCATTACATCCTCTCTGCTCATTCCAGCGGTGTGATTGTAGTTCCAAGGTGTGTGATTATTAAATGGAGAGAGAGCTAGATATTTTTACCCAACCTGTACAGATTTGCGAGAAATCAATTTCTCTGTGTTAACCGTGAGAAAGAAAGAGATAAGAAAAGTTCTCACATAATATAGCACCACTTTCGATATGCAAGCTTGTTTTCCGTCTCCCGCGTCCACAGGGACTCCGCGCACTACGTTTTGTTATGCGACATAACAGGACATAACTCAACGGTTTTTTTAGGTTATATCCTTTATTTTTGTTTATAACAATACTGTGAAAAAGTGGTTTTAAAAATAAAACTAAAATTTTATGCCGACATGTGCTATGAATGGATGTATGAATACCCTAGCCTTAGCCACGCCCGAGTCAGGAAAAAATCAACAATCCTGACTACACAAGCGCTCCCTCCTGTATATTATTGCTCTGCGGAATGAACAGCGACGATCGTTGTACAATAATTTTATCACCATCGGTTTTGCTGTGGAATTTGAGAAAATAGTCAGATTAACCTTGTTTTTCCTTTTTTCAGGATGGCTATCATGCAGAGTGGTGTTGAATATAATGGTGATCTTGGGCTTCATGCTGAACTACGCCTTAAGGGTAAACCTGACCATTGCGATAGTTGCCATGGTGGAGCCCAGCGCGGCAGAGATGAACGCCACCCACGGGGTTCACAATGTCACATTGGTAAGTCCGGAACCGTGTTCATTGTAACTACTGAAAACTGAGCTGAAACCAAAGAAACATATACTAACAAGAATGATAAATCTCGTTCAATATCTGATAGTTAACTTACTGCAACACATCTGTTTTCTGCAAGAGTAGGCAAAAAAGATGAACTGTACACTGTGTACTAACTCTGTCATTCTTACTCTTTTGTCTATCGACTCTTGCCATATCTTCCTGAGGCGTTCCCGAGTTCTTTTTCGGTTCACTTAGGCTTCGTGAATCCTCTTTCTCCGTCTATTCACTTGGCACGTTCAAACCATCTATGCTTCACCCTTACATCGGTCTTATTACAACAGTTTTATCCAACATACGATTCATGGACCTCAAGGCTGTCTTGTTTACATAAGCCTTAAATAGTAGTAGAATTTTCATTCTTCATTGAACCATAAATATGATGTGTACCTACTTAAAGTTTTTTCTAAATTATGTACTATTTGACGTTTGATTATTTATTCAGTTTTATGAGTGATTCAAATAAATAAACTAACATAAACAAAGGCGTTTATGCCTCCTAATATGCAAAATAATAAAGTGACGGTTTTCTTCCAAATAAAGAATATATAGTAGGTAACATATCGACGCCAGCTATGCAAAAGGGCTGAAGCAATTTACCAGAGCAATTTTTGAGCAGTTTTTTTTTACAATAAAATTCACAAGTCTTCAGTACCTGGTTGGATTTAAAAAATAAGTTAGTTCAGGTAATCAATGCTCTCACTGAGTTACCTGAAGCGACAAAAAGCTAAAAAAAGTCCCAAACTTGTGTCGCTTAAGTCAAGCCTTCTCCCAAATGGTAAATATATTTTAGATGGCTGAAGGGCCACAAAAGTCTTCAGAATCAAACGAGAGTCAGAGCATTCGATTCAGAAAAAAAACTGATCAACACTGCATATTTAACTAATTTTTAAGCAAAGTGTCGCTTAAGCCCTTTTGCTTTTCTAGCGGCGAAATTTTAAATTGAAAAAAAAACACACGATAGTCTTACTAAAGTTTACACAATTTAAAAAAATTCTTTCAAATTAAATACGACATATCACGATAATGACTGGAAAAATAATCATCAATGGGAAATAGTTAATTAACCTAATTAAGTCGATATGGATAATATATAACAATGGCTCACTCGGCCAATTGTACAAGTTGTTTTTCGAATGATCACAAATAAACACTAAAATTAGTTGGTGTTTATTTCAATCTGATAGTAGTGCATTGTTATTTATTTCATTGATGTTCAAATATCTATTGAAATTATCGGATCTAGAACACTCGAACGAAAAGAACGGTAAAAATATTTACGAATATAACCGCAGATCAACCGCAATGCTTGAAAAAGAGCCCGCATCAGAATTTACTACAGCTTGTTGTCAAGGCTGAACATATTATCATGTTGGTGTACTCCAGTTACCACAAGTCGATAAGCCCAGTCGTTAAACCTTAGCGAACCTAACCATATTACTTGTAAGGCCGCATGCACACGGAGCTACTCAAAATAAACTAAAAACTGACACAGATCACTAACCAGTCGGCGATGAGTCAGAACCTTTGTAATTGAACTAGACACCGCACACGGCGCTTATTGTTACTAACAGTAAAGCTGGATTCACACCAACGTCCGGATCCGCTCAGTGACGATATTGTTCCGCATGAGAGCTTATTGATATGGTATGAATATCAATCAAGGAGTATGTGCCAAGACAAAGTTGTGTGGCAGTATATCCTTCTGCCACCTTGTGATATTTAACTGCTTAGTTAGTTAAATAATTATTTTGAAGTGTAAAAATACACACATCGCAGATTTTTTTTTAATTAGAAACAATTTTTTTATCACTAAATAATATTGTTAATAATTAATAAAAATATTATTTAGTGATAAAAAATGGTTTTTAATAAAAAAATCTGCTATGTAAGTATTTTTACACACCAAAATAATTATTTAACTAACTAAGTAGTTAAATATCACAAGGGTGGGCAGAAGGATATACTGACACACAACTTTTTCTTGGCACATACTCCTTGATTGATATTCATACCGAGGACGACGTTGGATAGACGTTGGTGTGAATCCAGCTTAACTTGTCAGTAACGCGTTAGTAACCAGTTGGAAGCAGCTCGACCTGTCGACTCTTTTTCGACTTGAGTATCCTACTTTCTCGTCGGATTGAAGACATCAGAGTTTCTTGAATTTATTTTCATTTCATAATTATTTAATTAATTATTTATTTATTTTTATACTAACGGACCATAGTCCATTGAAAAAAACATAATACGAAATGGAAAAAAGAGCAACAGAGAAAGAACAGCACATATATAATATTTGAAGCAATGACAATAATATACATTTGAAAGAACATTCAAGTCAAAGCCTGAACAAGGTTTGGTAGAGTCGTAAAGAATGACAAAAATCATTTAGACTGGTACTAAAAATTTCAAGACCATGGCGTGAGTTAACGACATTCTGGACAGTGGAGAATGATACCACACATTATTAGTAGAGTGATGATTGAGGAACAGTAATTCATTGTTTCTTAGTCTAGGGAAAGGAATGTTGAACTGGATGAGTTGCAACAAAGAAGGTGAGTTAATAATACAATGATTGTAATGTTTCACCTTTTTTATAGTGAATACAGCACAAAAGTTAAAACTGCTTCTAACCGTTTGAAGCCAGTGGGACTATGGCATCTCCCAATTGGGGTGGGTTGTGAGGCTGAAGGTAGTGGGGAGGGGGAGGAGATGGGGAAGATGAAGGTTGGGAAGTAAGTTTTTATTATTTCATTTTAAGCAACGCACAGTGGTTCCAAATACCCCAAAAGTTGGCATCAATTCACAGGGAGGATTTACAGGGAATAAAATGTGATATTTTTATTTGGTGTGGGTACTAGTATATAAAAACACAAAAAAATATTCTGTTTTAGTAAGTTTTAATGCGATTTATGCATTTTATTACCAAAAATATGAAATAAAGAAATAAAAAAATATATTACAAATCATATATACGCAAAAATAAAAGCCGAGTTATGTAATTTTTTGTTTGTTAACAATCCGATTCAGAAGACGATCAATCATCATCGTCTTCATCATCATTAGAGCAACAGATATCGGACGAAGGAATATCCGGGGAAATGATTAACTCGAATACTTCCTTGAGAAAACGAGTAAATTGTTTTTTCGGGAGTTGCCTGCAACTAGTTATTACAAGGTCAGATGTAACTAACATTAAATTAAAAACATATTTATTACATTTTTCACGGGAACATTTTCTGGAATAGTTCTCATGATATTTAAAAAATC
The DNA here is from genome assembly GCA_022651775.1 of Drusus annulatus. NCBI lineage: Eukaryota > Metazoa > Arthropoda > Insecta > Trichoptera > Limnephilidae > Drusus > Drusus annulatus. The sequence continues at coordinate 128,928 of JAGWCC010000107.1, read as the reverse complement.
TTTTTTCCGAGGTTTCTGAGCCTCTTCTGATAATTGGCCGATCGGCACTAATGAAGTCGAAATTACATCTGGCCCATGGATTAATAGCTTTTGCATAGTAGGGGGCGTTGTAATCTTATAGGTAGAGTTGAATATATAAATACGCTGGAATCATCTGCATCAGCTCGGGTTCTAATACACAACTAATTGTATCAGCTATGTCCTGAGATGCCGTCAAAGCCCTACTTAGAAATCAAGCGCAAATTGCTTAATTGTTCCCTTTTTAAAGTAAAAATCACTTCTTTTTGCACATTTCTCAAACACTCAACAGAGCTTGAATGGTTACTTTTGCAGATGTAGGAGTGATTTTGATGTCTTATTTTTTCGGATAACAAGCTTTTTTCGTCGCAAATAATATATTGTACGGCGGAAACCTTTCAGGATCTTTGAATCTTATGACCTTGTACTGGCTCTTCGTGAGCTTGGTTTTTACCATGGTTGAGAGGGCTTCCTCCCCAGACATCCGTTTAGAGCGATTATCATCAAATACCTTGTATGCTTGTCTGTAAGTAGGTGCGCGCCTAGGTAAACGAATAATATCTTCTATTAATGTTGATGCAATCGGATGTCCAGAAGCTCTCAAGCTCATTTTTGTTGCAAACCCTTAATGCGAAAGTGATGAACTATTTTGAAGATTTTTGGTTTAGATGCGTTTAGTTCGGGCAGAACTATCTTCAAATTGTATTTTCGGACGACCGCGACCTTGCTGTTTTACAGTAGTAATCTCGTTTATTGTTAAACCAATTGAAGTCTCCAGCCATTCTTTGTTTTTCATCACAAATCTAGCTACATTTCGACAAGCATTTGCCCATCTATTTTTGTAGGGAAATTTAAAATCCGAAATCTTTTGACATAGTAGATTCAACCCTAATTTTGGCCAATTGGTGCGGTTTATAAGTTATTTTCTCACATAAATAAATTGTCTTACCATCTGTTGGCATTGTGATTTCTTCAATATATCAAATAACTCCATTATTTATATAAAAAAAGTCCTTTGAACCCGAACCTGTTACAAAATGAATTAAATTAAGAAATATTTAAATTTTATGGTCAATTATGTAAAATTGAAAATTTTCTAAAGGAGCAAAAATGAGCACTCTTTTATTTTCTAGTTTGATGCTGAGATAGTTCAGCTATAATAGTGCATCAACACATATTTTAAATTTAGCTTAATTGTCAACTATAACCTTAACTATTTAAGAATACATAGTAAATTTTTCACAAGTTCACATAGATGATAAAAAAATATATATTGCAAATATATTAAACAAGCAAATGAAATTTAAAAAGTACCCTTATTTAGAACATATCTGAAGGTACTGCATCCATGTTAAAAATATATTTCAACGCTTGTTGTAAAAAGTTGTGACTCCCTAAATATTGTGTTGTAAATGATGCTCGTTCACAGATACTTCTTAACCGCTTGCGAAGCGATTCTTTACTGACGTGGTGCAGAGCGACCAAATGTTTGGTCGAGTTAAGTAGTGGAGGTAAAGATGCACAAATATGTGACGTCAAGATATAACAACAATATTTAGTGATCTTTGCAATTCCAATTTTCTATTTATTGCCAACCCTCTCATACTAGAGAAACCAATGTGCAACAAATATACTATTAAATGTGAAATAACACAAATTAATTAGATAATACTTATCAAAATTGGAATTAACTATAAAGCATTAAGCTTATTTAATAATTTTCAATACAAGTATAAGATCGTTTAAAAATACCGCTTTCTAATGAGGTCTTAATGGCTTATTTGGCAGAGTGTTACTCCCGGATAGAGTAGAGGTTCCAAGATCGAGTCTCGGTAATGACCATTGTTTTTTTTAGTTTCTGACTTTTTTCTGTTTCATATTTGTGTTTTAGATTATGTTTTTTGCGCACGATGGGATTCGGCGTGTACGGAAGCTATCCTTGCATGACTACACAGAAAACTACGAATTTCGATCATCTCAGAGAGGCCCGCGTGTGCGGAACCGCGTCGCTAATGAATCGGTAATCGGTTAGTAATTTCAATTACCAACCAATTCAGTTTCTTTGGAGTATCTCCGTGTGCAGAGGGCCTTAGTGTGTGTACCCCAGGAGTCCAGTATGTTAACCGCTAGTTGCAACACTTCAAACTTCTTACGTAACTCGCCCCTGGCCGACCTTGGCTCGGGCAAACAGTTCAATACTCGGAAAATAGAGTTTTTGTAAGTGAAGTTGGGAATTTGCATATCGAGTTGTGTGCGCTGTGCACTCGTTCAACTCTTCTTCACAGTAAGTTTATACAGTTATGAAGTCGTGGTTCGCATCCTCTTGAACTACTGATTTCTTGTATGATATTATTTCATACGCTTTGTGGTTTTATGATACTAATAACGAGGCTTCCGAATTCCAAATACCTATAAGCAATAAAGTTCTGGCGTTTTTTACAGTTGCGGGTAGGATGTGCAACGGACTCCAGATGTCGCGGGTTCAAATCCCAGCGTGCGCAAATAAATTTAATTTCATTGATACGTGTTATTTCACATTGAATTAATGTATCGTATATTTGCGGCACGTTGTAGATACTTCAGGTATCACCCTGGTGAAATACCGCCATTCACAATCGAAACGTTGATTGCATGGCTTTAGCCGTGTTTTGTGACCGGATCTGAATAGTCAGGTACTTACCAACCTTCCTCTTCTCCATCTCCTTCTCCTCCCCACTACCTTCAATTTTACAACATACCCAACATTTTGATGCCATAGTCCCACTGGGTCCAGATGGTCGGGAGCAGTTGGAACTCTTGAACTATATTCACCCTTTTTTTAATAAAAAAATAACAAATCTATATTTTATTTTATATCTGTCACCACCGACTGCAAACTTGGTTTATTTTGATGGAATTAGCGAAGACATTAGAGAGATAAGAATATTTTTTGTAACATTAAAAAAAAAACATCTTCGATGCACAGAATTTTCGTCATATTGAGGAAAATGTTGAATCGACCTCTTGGAATAACAAGGTTCCATCTGACACCGTACTGCTATGCGATAATAAACTCTGAAATAGCTTTCCATAGAGCCCATTATCGCATGACATTACCGTGTCAGATAAAACCTTGTTATTCCAAGGTGTTGAAATGTAGATACTCTGATTGTGTACGAATTTTTGCGATCAAACCCTCGATTGTAAAATATATTGAAAAAAATATTCCCTTTCAAAGTCGTGTCGGGTACCTATTACTTCTACAAGACGTATAAGCTTCCCTATCTCGTACTACTTCGGTAGCCTCAGTCCATTGGAGGTTGAGCCTGTCCAGAGTCACCCACACAGCCGCTGTACCCATTTATTTTAGGGTTGTCTGGTGCGACCAACTGGACGTTTCTCTTCTGAAATTGTTGATTAAATTTTGCACAGAAGTCGTTAGTCTGCTGGCATCCCAAATATATCCACACGCACGCCGTACAAGCCACCTTATCGCTGAACACATTATTACACGTTACGTAGGAAGGAACGTGAATTAATATGTCAGATAAGTAATTATTGATAAACACCAGCAGCGCTTCAACAATGGATAAATATGCATAAGTGAAAATAATAGATATTGAAACATTCACGTTCAGCTTTGTATTTACGTATTGCTTACAGCATAAAAAAGTTTTCTAATGCTCTTAATTCTTCAGAACAAAGAGAGAGTTCTTTGAGTAGAGTTTTTTTTCTGAAAAATTTATATAAAGTTCTCCGAACCGAGTGACCTGAAACATGCGTATTTATGTCACTCTACACAATAAAGTAAACACATTGAATCAACGCACCCAGGCCCGGCCCTGAGCCAAACGGCGCCTGGGGCAGGTCAAATTTTGAGCGTCCTTTGTCAAAACCTAAATTTAAACATCAACATTTTGGAAAAGCTTTTTTTCTACATCTAATAAAATAGCTTATTGTGTAATTATAATAATAGATATTCTAGGACCTATGAAGATTATATACATAAATAATAAATTTTATACAATATGTCAATCACTGCTAACCACTTGTTTTTTGCAGGTTACCCTCTGAAAACAGCTAAATAAATATCCACAGATTCAACAAATTACATGTTTAAAGTGTAAATGTTTTGATCTGTAAAATTCGCAAAGTAATAAAATGATTCGTGTATTGTCGACAAAAAAAATCAGCGCCATGGCAATTCGCCGTCTGGAGCGGACTGCTCCAATTGCGCCTGCACATGACCGGCCCTGAACGCACCCATTGGACGTAGTACAAACGAGTTAATAACAAAACGTATTGTGTACTGCCGGATTGATCTTTGAAATATGGTAGGGCAATGTAGATGTTATCTGCTTAGTAAACAGTTTCCTAAAGCGACAACGTGATATGACTAAAATCATTTGTACCTCGAATGAACTCAGATTAGTAGTTACCCACCCTGAAGAAATATCAGCAAGTAACAACAGGTAGTGCTCCACATATCATCACTTCCTTTTCCTCGTGGATTCTTGAAATCACCCCAAGGCATCCTTAGTGCTGCTTCTGTGGCCTCGGTCCATCGTGGAATGTAGGCCTAGTCCATCCATGTACTGGTTTTTTCTGACTAAACTAACTGGATGTTTTACCTCAAAGAGAAGCACATGAATTATTAAGACCAAGTATTTTTAGACCAGCCACCATGGTTGATGCTTCGTTACTCTAATGTCAGTGACATGCCGAAGATAGAATAAGGTTTTTTAATGATGATTCACTACCCAACGGTCTAAGATTTACAACCCGTGATGCATTCATTGTTAACGCCTTTGTTTTGTTGTCTACAGGAAAGCAGTATTCACCAGACGCGCTTCAAGTGGGATGCTTACGAGCAGAACCTGCTTCTTGGCTGCTTCTTCTGGGGCTATATCCTCACGGAGATTCCTGGTGGACGGATGGCTGAAGTCTTCGGAGCCAAGTGAGTACAGCATACCTATCAGTGGTGGAGCATATTTGTGGAAGGCTGTTGGATATTAGTTGTTATAATATTTTACATAAACCATATTTGTAGCAGTATGAAATCTTTCCAATCGCCCTACAGATTTAAAAAACGACCCAGAGACAAAAGGAAGTTGTAATACTGAAGTTCCGAAAACCCTTCTGGATGGAAGAAAAGAGACAGTTAGTTCTCACTGGAGAAGACAGGTGGAAACTAAGTAGCAACCGGTTGATACGAGAAATGCCCATCTCATACCTGGCCCCACTGAGAGATAGCCTGGGTTTCCACTGCCTCTTAAACTCTGATCCTCCACCAATAAGATAAGGTGCTCCCGCAGCCGTTGTGCTGAAATGATGCACAGGTGCAGGTCATGCAAGGAGTCGGCGAAGTGTGAATGTGCTTCTCAGAGACTTAGACCATGGGAGACCTAGATGTTCACCTCTGACCTCCACTCTACGAAAAAAGGGAACACTTCGTCTCCGTCAAGACGTCGCCAAGGAATAGTATTAACAGTCAAACAATTTATTAAAAGCGTCATAAACGTTACAAAGAGTACAAATATGAGACTCATCCGGGCCCTAATGTTCCGTCATTGTACTGTGCGAAAACATAGAAAATTGCCTGCGAAATAAAATGATACATCTTCCAGATGGAGTGTTTGCCAAGAATGTTCAGGATATCATAGCGGAAGAGTTAGGCCTCCAAAACAGGAATTCAACGGAGTGATGACAACCAATCCTAAGATATTTGGACATTTCCTTCGCCATATTGAACTTGAACTTAACTTGAACCAAGATAAACTTATTGTCATTGGGAAAATGAGAAGCAGGAGGGACAAAAAATGGTTACAGACCTATCAGATATATTTTGCTTGAAGCATCTTGATAGCTCTCCATAAGCACAGGCTGGCGCATAATCAGTTCGAATTTGAGGAACGTGACTCAATAGGACAGCAGGTTTGGAGGATCCTGATGCCCAGCAATGAGGGAAGAACACTAAAGAAGAATTTGTATTTTGCCTTCCGTGAATTGAGTGGACGGTTAGACTGAAACACGAAACATTGTATCAACATCAAAGCACAATACACAATTAAACTTTCAAATAAGTTAGCAGTATGATTTGAATTGAATGTCTCTGGTTTACCCACGCACTAAATATGAAATGGAACACGCACGAAAGAAAATGTGGAGGATAATAATTTACATGACATGTTTCCATGTGCGTGTACCTTGCTCATAGCTCATTACATATTCTTCAAGCTACACAATGAAATGCAATATTCGGATATATACTCGATGTCCGTGTCAACGTCTTATGCTCGTGCGAAGTAGATAAAAAAATTTACGCCACGCACAACTAAAAAAAATAATTACTAATTTCCCATTCTAATTTGCTATTCAGTTACAGAGTTGTCAACGACGTCATTATAGCAAGGCTTTGAATGACATTTACAAATTAACTGTTAATTATCATTTTGACCTATCCATACCCAACATACAGACAGTAATTCGTAAAAAAAACATACACTCTCTAAAGAATTCGACTGCATCCCAACTATTTCTCACGAATTAACATAGGAGCATATCGTCGCCGAAAAGGAAAAAGGTTTGAAGCGCCATTTTGGGAAGTTTACACCAGAGCACTTTAAAGTTTTTTTGTTTTATAATAAAATTCATAAGTCTTCAGTACCTAGCTGGATTTCGGAAAATAAATAAATCAGGTAACTCAATGCTTTAACTGAGTTACTTGAAGCGACAAAAAGCCAAAAAAGTCCCAAACTTGTGTACTTTGAGTCAAGCCTTCTCCCAAATGGAAAATATATTTAAGATGGTTGAAGGTCCACAAAAGTCTTTAGAATCAAACGAGAGTCAAAACTTTCGACGCAAAAAAAAGAACTGATCAACACTGCATATTTAACTCATTTTAGACCAAAGTGTCGCTTAAGCCCTTTTTCATTTCCAACGACAAAACGTAGGCTCAAACCAGTCTCGACATTTCATAAAAAGCTAAGAGAAATACGACAAACATGTAATCCACAGAGGCCAAATATTATATTTAACAGATTCATTATTTTAATTTATCCTTATTAAGTTTAAATGCACATAATTAATATATTTAAAAAAAAACACACACACAAAAATGTTTCAAAGAGATATGAGTAAATAACTCAAACATTTAACAGGTTACGCTGGCGTGTCATCTTGGGAGCGGAAGGAAATTTTTGAACTCTGTATTCAGACGGCTAAACAAGCGCTTTTTTTTTTTACATCTTCATATTCATGGTTATGTGTCTCCCCAGGCGCGTGTTCGGCTACTCCATGCTAGTCTCCAGCCTGGTGACCCTGCTGACCCCTCTGGCCGCCCACATGTCCCACATGGCCGTGCTCATCCTTAGGGTGGTGCTGGGCTTTATGCTGGGCGCCACGTGGCCCGCTATCCACCCCATGGCCGCCCGCTGGATCCCGCCCATGGACCGCTCCAAGTTCATGTCCAACATGATGGGTAAGTCACATATCAAAGAAAGCCGCTATATAATATATAATACCCCGCTAAAAAATATTTAAATAAGTTAAATTTTCTTGAAATGAAGGCTCGCCAACTAGCAGTGCCTTTAGGATTGACTGTTGATGTCTGGGTGCTTTATAAAGGTGACATTGGATTATTACCGTTAAAAGAAGGTCACCATTCACTATATAAAATAAGTCACATTTATTTTGTCATCGTATCAAATAGTTTACAAGAACCGTATTCTTCACTACAACTACACTGTAGTGAAGAATATGGTTCATTTGCTGCACGTTTCAGAGTGGTAGATACTCAAAGAAATATCGCCCTGGTCAAAAACCACCATTCAGAATCAAAATGTTTTTTTACGGTTTTAGCCGTGTTTGATTATCAGATCTGAATAACCAGGTACTTTCCAACCTTCCTCTTCCCCATCCCCTTTCCTCCCCCACTTACTTTAGCCTCAGGACATACCCCAATTGGGGATGCCATAGTCCCACTGGCTTCGGAAAGTTGGAAGCAGTTAGAACTTGTGCAGTATTCACATAAAAAAGTTTACTTAAAACGAAGGCCCGTCAACTAGTAGCGCCTCTAGGTTTGGCTGTCAATGTCTGGACCTTTTATAAAGGTAGTATTGAATAGGTACCGTTAAAAGAAAACATATCTGGCGGTCGGTAGCTGAGTGGAGAATGCGTCGGATTCCCACCCGGGCGTCGTGCGTTCAATTCCTCTGCTGGCTAAGTCCTCCATCATTGCACAAGCAACATCTTCCGCTTTTTATGATGGCAGTAGGAGTTTTTCAAATATTGTCAGGTTATTCGTAACCCGGGAATGTTTGTCTTACTTAAAAAAAAAATGAAATAGTTGCCTGAATGTAGTTATCTTTAAAGAAAGGCCAGCCGAAAGCAAAACAAAAGTAACGTCTCCAGGATTGGCTGTCCGTGTGGGGCCTTTATGAAGTCGGTATTGGATAGGTAACTAAGAAAATATTTTAAAATTCAATTTGCAGATTATTAATGCGGCCCGAAGTAATGTTTTCAAATCAACAATCTGCGGGTGAAACTACAATCATCTCTGTAAGAAAAACACAAAAATGGACGACTTGATCATCAATCTTATATCTTGGGCGTTAAAAAAATGTAATTAAGATATTCTATTCAAATAACTTTATAGAAGCTCCAATGTCAATTTAATTGCGGCAATTAAAACGTGCTCGTAACTTTGTAAGGCTGAAGTCACCTTAAGAAAAATGTCAACTTTTTTTATACAGTATGTATTCACTATCCTACGTGATTAATGTGTAATGTATGTATCTATTATATATCAGTCAAAAATACGTGATATTGTAAATTATTTCAAAAGGTAGAAATATATCCGATTCTTCGGAATCGAGCTTTACTAAAATCAATTTTATTTTACCCACCCCTGCCCATGGCATATACGTTGGGGAGGGTTTCAAGCGATAACAATGCCTAGAACAGTTGTACAGGGATACAGGGTAGGGGGGGTAGGTATAGCTTGTAACTAGGTACATAGTCACCAACAATATTTCGGGGGGTTTTAATATCCCTCTGACTGCATCTTCGGGGAAATCAATAAGTATCAGACCTTGGGCTTGAGTACACATAGGGCGAGTCTTACGCAGGATCGTTGTGTCGAATTGAGGCCTATTTTAGGAATATAATAAACGTGCAAAGAAAATGATGAATACCAGTTAGCAAGTCTACGTGTATTACTTTACAATTGCTGTAGATTTGAGAACACGTAAAAAATATTCTATTAAATTTTATGATACCTATGATATATTAATTTTATGACATAGTTTGGGGGAATAGGAACAATCTCAACCAACATCCATTATTGTTTGTAAAGATGAACAAACATTTATTTAACATTTCTTTCGTGAATGCGTAGATATCTACGTTTTGAGGAGATTGTCGCAAAGAGTTCCTAGTAAAATATCTCTCACCATTTTGACATCTTAAGTTCTAAGATCAAACACTTTTTTGAAGATTGCCATCTTTGCTTATCAAGTCCTCTTCTGTCATTTACCTACTTCTTCTTTATGTGCTTTATGGAGTCCAGCTATGAGTACTTCATCTTAAGCCTTATGTCTTGGCGACTCACACCCATCAGAATCCCATATACCATAACACTCGGTTAAAATTTATTGGTCATGGCAATACCTACTTGTACTACTGCACGAATATGTTGTAATATCAAGAACTTTTTTCTTTTTTTTTACATGAATACCGTACAAGAGTCTCAACTGCCCCCAACCGTCTAGAGCCAGTAAGACTATGGCATCCCCAATAGGGGTATGTTGTGAGGTTGAAGGTAGTGGGAAGAGGAAGGAGATGAGGAAGGGGAAGGTTGGGAAGTACCTGGCTATTAAGATCTGGTCACCAAACACGGCTAAAGCCATTTCAAGCAACGTTTCAATTCTGAATGGTGGTCTTTCACCTGGGCGATACTTAGAGTATCTACCACCCTGGAACGTGCCGCAAATATAGTATATTTTATTTTATATCAATTAAATGTGTTATGACACATATTAATTAAATAAAATTAATTTGCGCTCGCCGGGTTCGAACCCGCGACCTCTAGATTCGTGGTATAGCGTCTTACCGCTCGACCATGCAGGCCGTCCGAGGAATATCGAGCATCTGCAATTCTATTTCTGTCGTTTCCTTGTCATTTCGATATTCTTGTAGTTCCCGAAAACCCCTCGCAGTGGACTCTACGATAGTTCGAAACACAATGCTTCTTTGCACGAGTGCGTTCATTAGGTTGGGTGCGGCCCTGACTTCGTAAACAATCTTGCAGTTCACATTACTTTGTCCGAGAGTAATTAATCTTCACTGCCAACAATCGCAACAACAAAACACATAATTAGTAATAGACCATCCATTGCAAAACATTGATTAAGCCACAAATGAATCGCGCAGAGAAGTGGCTCGTTACATTTCCTCAATTGGAATGAACTTTAACTTGGAGTAATATACATATTGGATTCTCTTTTCTTATTTAATATCCTGAGGTCAAGTGGTAGCTTTTTATTTCTCGTATGATCCCTTGTTCCTGAACCCCGTTGGAAGGTCAAGTTGTTGGCTTTTCTCATGTGAATTGACTTCCGACCCACTCAATTACTGTTCATTGGAGTATTATTTTGTTATCAATCTCTATTACTAGGCAGATACACACCTCTTTTCTCGTGTAGCCCCACCACTAATCAATTATGACGTAACTTTTTTAAATTACAACATATTGCTTTCAGTCAAATAATTCAGAATTACATCTTAGAGCTCGACGAGTAGGTACTGCTGCTCTTGTGGTTCTAATTGACCGCCACAGTACCGCATAATTCCTCAGGGCCGCTGCGAGGGGTGGGCTACTGCCGCCAGTGTGCGAAAACCAAAAATGCCGCCCAATACAGGTATATATATACTCGTAGAGGGTCACATACAAAATAAAAGGTGTACAAGAATGCCAGAGAAATGTTATTGTCATAAATTTTTCGAATGCAATCGGTTATTCAACATTATTTTTCGATCTTTCTGTGTGCTTTGCACAAATTGGACGTAGTTATGCAGAAAGCATCCAACCCAAAAATATGAAACCAAGAAAAAAGCGTTCGAAAATATGATGATAGAAATGCATAAATATGGTAATCGGCATTTTTAAAGTGAATATCAGTGTTTTTTTTCTTAAAGAGCATTATTATAAAAAGGTATATAATTTATTTTTTTTACGTTAATACCGCAGAAGAGTCTCAACTGCTCCCAACCGTCTAGAGCCAGTGAGACTATGGCATCCCCAAATAGGGTATGTTGTGAGGCTAACAGTAGTGGGGAGGGGAAGGATATTGGGAAGAGGAAGGTTGGGAAGTACCTGGCTATTCAGATCTGGTCACCAAACACGGCTAAAACCATTTCAAGCAACGTTTCGATTCTGAATGGTGGTCTTTCACCAGGGCGATACTATGAGCATGTACCACTCTGGAACGTGCCGCAAATATACATTTTTAAAATTATTTTCATATGAATGAAATGTGTTATGACACATATTAATTAAATAAAATTATTGACGCACGCCGGGCTTGAACCCGCGAGCGGATTCGTAGTCGAGCGTCTTACCACTCGACCATGGAAGCCGTCGATAATAGATCGAGGCCGATTTATAATCTATTAATGTATTTATTTTAATAAAATGTATTTAAAATGTTATTCTACATTTTATAATGTTTTAAAACTTCAATTTAAGTCAAAAACCTGCAAAGGCACCAGTTCCTACTTCCTTCATTGTTCATTGAACAAATACTTCAATTGAAGTTGGTAGTTTATTTTAGCGTTGTGACTGCTTCGTGTGAACTATTTCATTTTGCGGCAGTTCAAACCTCATTTATTTCATTTCATTGAACAAAAAACTTCAATGGAAGTTAGATTACAAAGAACTACTTCGATTTGCAGCAGTTCAGTTGCGAAGTTGAACTTCAAAGCCTATAAAGAAGTACTTCAATTGATGTTCGATCTAAAGGAACGTGTTTTTTTAGGCGAGAAACCGGTTCCAGTTCTTTTCGTCAGTACTTTTGTTTTGGCGAGGAATTTTTGTCGATTTGCTAGTACTTTTTGAAAAAATATCGAGGAACCGGTTCCAAAAAGAACTGAACAAATAACCGGATAAATTCAAATCTCTTTTTTGCGAGTTTGACTTCAATTGAAGTGTTCACTGCAAAGGGTTCATTTTAAGAACTAGCAGTTCGTGAAGCATTCCCAAAACATTGAAGTTTTTCCCAACGCTAGTGGTGATATGTGCTATGCGCGAATGTTCAAATAAGACCAAACAAAGATTATAAAACATCACTTTTCAGAGGTATTTCAACAGCTTTAAACATTTTTGACCGAACTTTAGGATTTTCACATTTTGATGATATAAAGACATAAAATCAACAAAAAGCTTCCGCCATTATTTAGGCAAACCTTCTGTTATTAGTGTTTGTGTGATATTTTGACTTTATAAATCATTTTAATGGTGTATTGATATTGTTGAATGTGTTCAAATGTGTTTATTAAAAATGTCCGAATTCCATGTGGGCGGTAACTAATAGGCTATCCAACATCCTTTAACATATCTTTGTCTCTTTCTATCGAGTCAGTATAAAGTCAACCGACCTGACTACACCGCTTTGCAAAGGTGCCTCTACAAATTCAAATCAGCGTAGATCAAACTTTTACAAATAATTTAACGTTTATAATTGTGGAGTGCAAGTATGTGCGTACATACATATATTCGATAATCCAGATGTGCGCAGTGCTAAGCTACATATTGATTATATTTTTACTGAATCCAGTAAATGCCATAAACCTCAGTCTTATTATAAGTGTCATAGTCTTATTAGTTCTTATATGAACTGGGAAATGGCTGGCTCGGCTGGCACATTGTAATCTTTATATAGATGCCGAATAAATGTTCAATATAGTTTCATAAAACTAAACGATAACACTCTTATCTGAATCCATAATTTAGAAAACATATTTTTCATTTAAGCTGCAGTTTTGTGATTTCCTGCGGCCTTGAGAGATAATAATGAGCGTTGTAATTTGTCAATTATTCATTTTAATTTGTCAGTTGTTATTTCAATTTTTTTTGCGCTTAGCAATGTCGCTATTTGTTTGACACTAAATGTTCTGCAAAACACTCCGTCTCAATCATTGAGCAGGCGCTCACGTGTAAATAATTGTGTTTTTATGCAAATCTTAAATGCTTCAGAAACGATGTCCATGTTCATGATTTTACTAATACGGCCCGTCAGTCTCTTGACAATGGAATTGTTAGATACACAAATGTATGTTTACGCAATACTTAATCGGTCCCCCGAACCTCGTCTATTCTACGTTCCTATTTTAAGTATAAAAAGCCGAAAATAATCCTCCATAAGGAGTGACACCCTGTCTAAGAGGCAGTTAAATTGTTACTATAATTTTATTATATGTATTGTAAAACTAAGGAACTATAATGAATAAACTTAGTAGGTAATTGTCAAATGATAGTCTTTGGTTAGGTAGATCACTTTATTTACGAATTAAAACACGCTGAAGAAAGTAATCACAAAACAAGAGGTGTTTTCCGTCACGAAGAGTAAACCGCTGTGTCTGCGGGCAAATTCATCCTTTCCCGCCGGAAACATCTTTCTCTGCTAGGCTGTTAGGTGCGCCCCGTTGCTGGCCATGTAAATACATATTATAATACGCCTAAATAGGCGTTATAGTATGTTTATTATTATCTTATGCTTATTTAGTTTATTTATCAAATTAGTTTATTTATCGTATTATGTTATGTATTATTAATATTATCTTTATATATATGTTTGTCATACAACCCCTTATAAAATTAAACTCAAAGTAAAGTATCTTTTTGATAATCCCCTATGAATATGTTGGAGTCAGTAAATTCAGTCAGTAAACTTATTGTTTAGGAACTCTGTGTATAAAGAATATCCAAATCCAAGTCCAACGTTCCTATATTTTCTGTAGGTTACTCTGTATACCGTCTTATTATACGTTCCTATATTTCTGTAGGTTACTCTGTATACCGTCTTATTATACGTTCCTATATTTCTGTAGGTTACTCTGTATACCGTCTTATTATACGTTCCTATATTTCTGTAGGTTACTCTGTATACCGTCTTATTATAAGTTCCTATATTTTCTTTAGGTTACTCTGTATACCGTCTTATTATAAGTTCCTATATTTTCTGTAGGTTACTCTGTATACCGTCTTATTATACGTTCCTATATTTCTGTAGGTTACTCTGTATACCGTCTTATTATACGTTCCTATATTTCTGTAGGTTACTCTGTATACCGTCTTATTATACGTTCCTATATTTCTGTAGGTTACTCTGTATACCGTCTTATTATACGTTCCTATATTTCTGTAGGTTACTCTGTATACCGTCTTATTATACGTTCCTATATTTCTGTAGGTTACTCTGTATACCGTCTTATTATTATCCTATATTTTCTGTAGGTTACTCTGTATACCGTCTTATTATAAGTTCCTATATTTTCTTTAGGTTACTCTGTATACCGTCTTATTATAAGTTCCTATATTTTTTGTAGGTTACTCTGTATACCGTCTTATTATACGTTCCTATATTTCTGTAGGTTACTCTGTATACCGTCTTATTATACGTTCCTATATTTCTGTAGGTTACTCTGTATACCGTCTTATTATTATCCTATATTATCTGTAGGTTACTCTGTATATCGTCTTATTATAAGTTCCTATATTTTCTTTAGGTTACTCTGTATACCGTCTTATTATAAGTTCCTATATTTTCTGTAGGTTACTCTGTATACCGTCTTATTATACGTTCCTATATTTATGTAGGTTACTCTGTATACCGTCTTATTATACGTTCCTATATTTATGTAGGTCTGTATACCGTCTTATTATTTTCCTATATTTTATGTAGGTTACTCTGTATACCGTCTTATTATACGTTCCTATATTTCTGTAGGTCTGTATACCGTCTTATTATTTTCCTATATTTTCTGTAGGTTACTCTGTATACCGTCTTATTATCAACTCTAGAAATGACCTCATCATGGAATCCCGTCAGATCCCGAATTCTAGCTGCTGCCAGGATGGACTCCCTCTTGATGGCCTTCTGACCTAATATCCTCCATTAACAATTTTTACATTTATAATTTTATTTTTTTCTTATGAATTTATGTTTTTTCTTTATTATTCTGAGTGGAGAACGCGTCGGATTCCCACCCGGGCGTCGTGCGTTCAATTCCTCTGCTGGCTAAGTCCTCCATCATTGCACAAGCAACATCTTCCGCTTTTTATGATGGCAGTAGGGGTTTTTCAAATATTGTCAGGTTATTCATAACCCGGGAATGTTTGTCTTACTTAAAAAAAAAAAAAAATGTATAACAACTTTTATTCTATTTTATGTATAATTATCAATTATGGAATGTATTGCATTGCATTACTCCTGCATACCATCTGGAATAAAACTTGTATTATTATTAAAACCTATCTGCCTTGATGTCGGATCAAGTGTTTCATCAAGTCCCCAAAATACAGTTCACCCTGAGGGTGTAGCAGTCGCTCTGGCTAGGGTGGAGCAATCGTATCGATAAAATATATAAAAATCGTCGGTAAAAAGTAAATTATATTCTTAGGCAAATTTGTTTATTTATATGTGTAAGACTAAATTGGACGTAGTTACGCCGAAAGCATCCAACCCCAAAAAGATGAAACCGGGAAAAAGGCGTTTGAAAATATGACGATACAAAAGTATTAATATGCGTAATCGGAATTCGCAAATTAAATATCAGTATTTTTTTCTTATGGAGAATTATTATAAATTGGTAATTTATAATATATCAATGTTATTAAAAAAAAAATGTGATTGCTAAATTACTTTTCATTTCAATGTTTTTAAATTTCAATTTAAGTCAAATATCTACAGTGTGCGTTAATATAAAAAAATAAAAAATACCAAAATTCTATTGCATTTGTTGTTTTCAGCAGATATACATCTCGTATTCATGTATGGCGAATCAGGTAAAACTCGATTTCGGCAAATTGTGGGTTGGACGCTTTCTGCATAACTACGTCCAATTGGTTCATATAATCTTTGGTAACCTGTGTATATCTTTGTTACAGCATCTTCGTTGGGTGCTGCTATCACAATGCCAATTTGTGGTCTCCTGATTGCTTCTGTTGGCTGGGAAAGTGTGTTCTATTTCACAGGTAAGATTCCCTTTATATTTTATCTCAGACTCAATCGATTTAGATTTGCACCTCTGGATAAAAATTTTGTACCTACATATTTTATAATACATCACGACTGTTTTTCAGGAATTATTGGATTCATCTGGTCCGTGGTTTGGTTCCTCGTAGTATTCGACTCCCCAGCTGATCACCCTCGTATCTCCAAAGAAGAGAGAGACTACATCGAGAAAGCCATCGGAAACACGACCAACAGCAAATCGGTCAGTAAAAATGGAGTACCACATGGCTCTCTAGTTGGGCTCAAATAGATTACACATTTAATTGTTGCTTAGTCTAACGTATTCATTGTATCTTCTCGATCGCAGCATAACAGCGTTCCCTGGAGGCAAATACTGACATCTGGACCAGTCTGGGCCATCATCATTACCCACGCAATGTCAGTGTTCGGTTACTTCACTGTGGTCAATCAGCTTCCTACATACATGAAGACTATCCTTCACTTCAACATCAAATCGGTAAGCTTTCACCACCACTTAATCTTGTCCCAGCTTCACGATTCTTGTGTTATTATATTCTTCGTCTTCTCTCGCATAGTGGAATTTTAATCGAAATATTTGTTATGACCGTGTTCACAATATATACAATTAAAATGGGTATGGTAATCCTATGATTGAAAGCAACATCCATCTCTTCTGGAGCCCCTGAATGTTGTTATCTCACTTATCACTAATAATTATACTATGTAGCTGACAAATCTCAACATACACAGAAGCGGTAGCGCGAGACGTGAATAATATTGTGTAATTCATGTTTCTGATTAATTTTCTTTCAACACAAATTTGCCATTTTATTTTAATAATCGGTACCACATTTATAAAATAAGTTGACACTTATATCTTTCTTATAAAATTCCCAATCGCAAAACAAGAAAAGTAATCGTTGTTTTTTCCTGAAAACAGTTACAAGTCAACAATTCGTCATTATTTTCTGAGAACAATTTAGAATTTTCTTGCTTCATCATTATTAAGTACACGTTGCAGCTTGCATATATTAATTTGTGATTTAATGTAGTCGATCAACAATATTTATAATGGCCACAATGAGAAACAGTGTAGACTGCGGAAATGCCGAGTTATTGTACAATTTTTTTAATTTACGTCGTAGAGCATTACTTCGCTGCTGTTTATTATTTTGAACATAAACTTCCTTTTATATGTATCTTTATTATTTAACAGTATGTAGCCTACATTTCCGAAGGCTGTTTCAATGACAGCTGTTTTCCGGTGATACAGTCAACAACGGTAATATATTCTGTTGTTTGACGGACCTTTTCAATGATTACCTTTATAAAACCTTTATCGATAGGACGGTTACGTGACAAAATGCATGGTTGTGAACGATTTCCTGAAAATTGTGCAGAAAAGACCACGCTAATTCAAATCGAATAGTAATATTATGTTCGTGTTGGAGTTTTGTAAGCCATGATTCAATTTTATTCTAATCAGTAAAACACTTTGAGGTGATTTTTCACAAAAACGACGCTGTACAAATGAACATTGCACTACTAAAATCATGGAATCCTAATATAAAATACGTAGGTATTTATGTTTAAAATACATGTAAAATTTAATAAATGGCTTAGAAAACAACAAATTTGAAATATTTACTTGGCAGGAAGCAATAATTCAAAATATTTCAAAACGCATAATTTAAGAAATATACGAGTGCATAAATCACTCGCCCCAGTAAAAAAAAATCCAATATATTTTACATAATACGAGTACGTTCTTGAATTAAAGTGCTGAATTTACAACGTTACAATTTGATAGGGAAAGAAAAGTCACACACTAATTCAATATACTAATACATTACTTTATGCTAAAGTCGATTAAGATTATCAAGATTGAGATTATCGCCTTATTGCCCAAACAAGCGCACTTTATCAAGCATAAGGCAAAATTATTCCAATTATTATTCATCTAAAAAACAGTTTAATCTAAAAAATATCCACTCAGCTTTCCTGTATTGAAATTCTCATTCATAATTCAACCCAGTATTATTGACTTGCTTACTTTATTATAGAATGTTAATCTAAAAATTATTCACTCAGTTTTTTTCCGTATTAGCTCTCATTCATAATTTAAGCCAATATTAATATTGACTTGCTTACTAATTTTATTTTAATAGGAGGTGATTGAATTCATAAATAACGAGTTTATAAATTTATATTTTCAACACTTATTTGATGCGTCTTGCTTTATTTTTTGTAATTACATAGGTATTTCAAAGCTCCATAGCTAATTGTAGAAATGTCGTTGCAAACTGAAAACAATTGCGTTAACATATGAAATCCAGACAGGAAAAAACTGTAAAAAAATTCTGACGTAAGTATCACGTTTACGGTGATGCCATAGTTCCACTGGCTCTGGGCAACTGGGATTCTTAAGCTGGATTCACACCAACGTCCGGATCCGCTCAGTGACGATATTGTTCTGCATGAGAGCTTATTGATATGGTATGAATATCAATCAAGGAGTATGTGCCAAGACATGATTGATTGATATTCATACCATATCAATAAGCTCTCATGCGGAACAATATCGTCACTGAGCGGATCCGGACGTTGGTGTGAATCTACCATTATGCGGTAATAAAAATGTATGCATATAGATGCATGCATAAATGCCGATATTTCTTCATGAGATTTGGCCTGACAATATAATATATTGTTGATAAATTACTTTATTTATTTTTTATTTCATAAAAACTTTTTTTACATAATAAAATTATTGCCTATTAGTTTCATTACTTGTTTATTAATCTCCGGTAACTTAAAATTGAAATTAATATATTTTTTTAAATCTCTGGCAGATAATAAAAAATGTTGTATTAAAAACAGTCTATAATCTAAAAGAAGTTAAAATATTGTGTTAAATACTTATTTTTCATTCTGAAGATGTCATAAACAAGTGATGAAACTACTCTAATGTGAATGAAATGAAATGAAAAGTGAATAAACAAAGGCCATTAAGCTTTATAATTCTCTCCCTACACAAATTAAAACATCTACACTTGCACAATACAATAAACATGTTTGGAACTGGTTACAATCCTCCTAATTTATAATTATATACAGTAATAATAATAGTGCTACTTAATAATTTTATTTATTTGTATAATTTTTTGTTTGTTTTAAAGTGGCTCTATTTTGTTTTTATTATATTTTCTTTTATATTTTCTTTTCTTTTATATATTTTTTCTTTTATATATCTTCTTTTGTATTTTCTTCTATATTTTCTTTTTATTTTTAATTTTAATTTTTATTTTTTTATCATGTAATTCGAAAAATGTCCTCCACATCACAGGCGAACTCCTAGCGTGGAGGACAATGTTTATAAAATATTGTAAATAAACATAAAGTTAAGTAAATAAAAAATATAAAAAAATAAAAAATATAGACTACATAGAAATAATAAATTTTATTGACATTCGAAGGCGGATCTAAGTATTAAAACGGACATCGTTTTCAAACCAATCAATCCTTTATTATTGTTTAGTATAATATTATAATTGACCGTTTTAATACACGACTTATCAATTACTTACAAAGTTGTAACTCAATGAATACTTCAAAGTAGCGGTTGAGACAAACAACAATAGAAACGAGAGTCGAATGACAAATAAATCAAGTGGTTTTAATTTGCATGCATAATGCAGTGCTCATTATTGTCCACATCTAGTTATGACTGCTCAGTGCCCCCTGCTTTTAATAATTAATCATTTAAATTACCGGTTAGTAGCAGAGTGGACAAACGCGTCGGATTCCCACCCGAGGGTCGTGGGTACAATTCCCCTGCTAGCTAAGTCCTCCATCATTTAACCAAACTCTATATATGAGGGAGTTTGATTTTTACCCATGGCTGTTTCCAACAGCATTTATCTCAGGAATGCTGGGTATCTGCAGCCTTAGTTCGAGGAGGGATATAGCATTACTGCTTTTAGCTCATAAAATCTTGAACGGTGAATTAATACCTGACATCCTGGTTGAAATTGGATTCTATGTCCCTGATAATTTCACGCGAGGCCGCCAACACAGGCTTCTGTTTCTTCCTAGGTGTAGAAATAACTTGCCAATGGTGATGCCCCTGGGAAGACCTACTATGTTAATTAACTGCCTCGCAGGAAATGCGGATATTTTTAATATGACTTATAACAAGTTTAAGCACGAACTACCTATTAAGTTCTAACTATATTATGTACCTCTTAAAACCTATTTTTTGTTTTTAACCTTTTTTTTTTACCTATTTTTACTTTTATTTTTGTACAATTATGATTACCATTTAATGTGTTTTTTGCAATGTATTGGTGTAGAAATGTTTTTTCAAATAGAAAATAAATAAGTAACTTCTTTCGCTTATTATGGATGACAGTAGGAGTTTTTCAAATATTGTCAGGTTATTCGTAACCCGGGAAGACAATTAAACATGGTATGAACTGGCTAAAATTTTTTTTGTACTTGTGTGTAAATGCCCAGCAACGCGTTTGAGAATAAAAGTCTCGAGCTAATGTCTTAAAATAATCATTTTGTAACTGTTTAAATAAATTAAATTTGCGATAACCTAGCCCTAGCGTTAACACTCCCAACCTCACCTACTTTCATCACTAATTTCCATTCTTACCTGATTTCGAAATATTGAGAGTTTTTACTTGCTAAATATTAATATCATCGATATTAAGGGTCAGCACCCAAAAGTACACACTTTCTGGCTTTCTAATACAAGCAATACTACAAGTGATTTATTTATTAATTCTACACGGGTAGTTAGGATAATGTCTAAGGTTTCCTGTGAATACAATTCTTAAACAGTAATCTTTAAAAGGCATACCAGAATTATAGGTAAAACGTTTAAAAATGCTTTCGCTGGTTTTGAAAACTGCACTTTTTACTGTCATGTTAACATTTTTTAAATATAATTAAAAAGATTTCAGTTTAAAATAATTACTCATCGGAAACCTTAGAAATTTTTCTAACTATTTGCCGAGGCTTCAGCATAACTTTTTGATTAATTAGATTTCTTTACATGTCAAAAATATCGGACTTGTTTACACTGTTGGATAATTTTGACTTTTTATATTTATTTATAATATTAACTCCACACAGGAGATATTGATGGAAATTATTTCCCTCAGAGCCTATGTCATTTTTGGCGAAGCTGTGTGAAGGGTCTTTTGAGAAAAGGATAAAGTGAACCATGGGTCTTGAATAATCCCATGTTGTAGGAGGGAGGAAACACAAAGGCCGGCAGTATTTCTCACTACAAAAAAAGACTCGTAAAAAAATAAGTTCCTATTTTCGTATTAAAGCTTGTCGTAGACAATTGTTGAAAATGCATCAGCAAATAAATGAGTATCTTGTCCGCCAACCTTGGCGATTAACGTTTTACAATTTCCAGTCATATTCCAAAGGCTAACTAACTAACTAACCATCACGCCGTTTCTCCGCAGCGGTAGGCAGAGAGGACGGACCGCCATATAACTCTGTCTTGGCACACACCCCTTGCTTTATTCACATTCATACATCGTCTCATACATAATATTCTGTTATTCTGACACTTTACATGACCCGATTCAAGTATTTGATTTACTTGATAGTGCCATGTCTTTCTCGGGCGTCCTCGACTTCTTCTTCCATACGTCTCAGGGATCTCATTTCCACAGTATTTAGTCTACTTTCATCCTTCCTCTGCCAATTCCATGCCTAACTGCCATACATCAGGGTTGGTATAAGCACTCCATTGTGGAATGCTAGCTTCGCTTCTTTGGACAGTATCTTATTTGCGCCAACAGCGTTCAGTCCTCCATCAATGGAGTTTCCTGCACTCACCCTTCTTTCTTTTACTGATAAGGATCAGCCTTTCCGTCTCTCGTAAACATACAATGTAAATAAATACACAAACTCATCCACTTGCTCCAAGTATTCGTCATTCACAACAATATTCCACGCTGTTCTCGTACTCTCTCTTTCAAACACCATGACTACATACATAACACCATTCCAAAGATAAATAGCAAAAAAAAAGATTTTAAAAGAATAGAGCATTAAGATTCTATTTATGAACTTCAACAAGCTATTAATTAATGACGTGTGGATGAAATTATCAAGAAGGATTTTAACGTAGTGTAACAAATCATCAATTAAATATCTAAGCATCCAAAATATATTATTTTAAAGAGGTGAAATAAACCGATAATATTAATGAATGTTAGCCGATTTGTTGATAAACAGACGTGCTCAATTTTTTTAATTGACGTGCGGCTCACGACGCTCCCAACATTTTACTGACAAAAAAAACTTATTTCTTTTGTTGAGTTTGTTAATCTCCGCTACTGATTTCGTCTCTGTTCTCGGAACGTCTTTGACGGAAAATTTCCACGAAAGGATAGCCGCGTATAATTTATTCACAACAATGTGTTCGCGATGTTAATTTTAGCCGGTTGTTAAAATTAATCTGCATAAATTTCATTCCCATCGCGTTATATTTTTGATCCTTGGAAAAATGACTCAAGTACACCTATCCAAGTTCAGAAGTTCGTGGAAAATTACCTTGATTTAGTCTCATTTTTTCGAAAGGATCTCAAGCCCAAACCCAAAAAAAAAAAATTATACCTCAATTGCACTTTTAATTAATATCGGGCCGTCGTTATATAAATAAATGCAGTTTTGAATCG
Organism: Drusus annulatus; assembly: GCA_022651775.1. Classification (NCBI taxonomy): domain Eukaryota; kingdom Metazoa; phylum Arthropoda; class Insecta; order Trichoptera; family Limnephilidae; genus Drusus; species Drusus annulatus. The sequence continues at coordinate 105,968 of JAGWCC010000107.1, read as the reverse complement.
GCCTTGCTAAGTCACTTACCAATAGTAGAACACGTGGAGAACAAATAGTGGAATAACATCGAAGGTCACCTAGTAATAACACCATTAACATAGATTTGGGGTGACGAATTATTGATACGTGTTTATTAGAGTTTTTTTTTCCAAAGTAGAACTTCTTGTGTAGCATAAATATTGTTAATTATTGGTAATCATAAAGATTAAAAATGAACCAAAATTTAATTGGACGTGAAACAACTATTGTAAATTACCAAAAGTCTGGTGGATTGCCCGTGTTGAAAGAATGCCACATACCAAAGGACCAAAGCCACCAATACTTAAGCTTGACGGGAATATTTTGAAAATGGATTCATGATCTAACTTTTATTTTGCTCCTATCTATATATATATATAATATCATTTATCTGTTAAGTGTTTCTAAGAATACTTTTTTTATTCATAGTTTTGGTCATGGGCCAGCATTTAAACTATTAGATGTCAACTACTGCGTAATTTTTTTTATGAATACGCATAAGCTATGGACGTTGATGCAAGACATAGGAAATGCTTTGGTAGGTTTATAAAACGAGGTAACAAGTTCGCCATCGCTGCCTCAGACCGAAATATTATGTACCTATGTTATAGATCAAATTGGATAATGAAAATTCGAGGCCACCATCTTGCCTCGAAAACAGTGGAACTTAGAACAGATTAATTAACTCATTTAGATTGATTGATCTTGCTCTAAAACTCCAAATGTCTCATGGACTAAATAATGCAGAAGGTCGGAGAGATGTCTGGTTAGAAGTTAGAAGATTTAGAAAGGGATCTCGCAGTAGTGTCTCTCCGGACGGACAGAAGGCGATGTCAGTAGATTTATTTACGTAAACTGGATCCTCCTGCTTTAAACTGGATTTAAAAATAACTGCCACATACTAGTTCGACGTGGTTCGACTTTTTCTTACGTGTCGAGTCACTCTCAAGTCCGCGGCTAGCAGCTAGCGTTCCATAGTTGCTATGGACCTTGTGGTACTCCCTTTAGCGGGACTACTGATGTGAGATCGAAATGCAACCTTAAACCAAAAACGACATCAGGGTTCCGTTATGTTCAAATACTACACAATTTAGTTTAACCAACTTATAAAAACATAATTAACAAAAAATACAGAATGCATTTGACAAACAAATTTTACATACGTCATTTGAACTACTCCTCTTCGCCAGAGATTGAGCAGTATTTTAGTCATGTCGTCGCCGGAAAGGCAAGAGGGCTGAAGTGCCATTGTTTTACAATAAAATTCATAAGTCTTCTGTAGATACCTGGTTGGATTTTGAAAAACAAAGTTAACTCAGGTGCTCTCACTGATTTACCTGAAGCGACAAAAAGTTTTTAAAAAGTTCCAAATTATGTCTCTTGAGCCAAGCCTTCTCCCAAATGGTAAATATATTTTAGATGGCTGAAGGGCCACAAAAGTCTTCAGAATCAAACGAGAGTCAGAGCATTCGACACAGAAAAAAACTAATCAAAATTGAATATTTAACTCATTTTTGACCAAAGTGTCGCTTAAGCTCTTTTGCATTTCAAGGGAAGATATTATGTTGAGCGAACAAAACAAAATACTCACAAATGAAAGCAATTTTTTTCATTAAAATAATGGAAAGTAGAATGATACATTCCAAAATTTAAAAATATATTTATCTAAAAAATGATTAATACAAAATATGTATGTACGTTTTTTCAAATGAAATAAAATTACAAAGTGCATAAATGTAATCAAATTTATTGATTATTCACTAGCAGAATCATGACTGTTGTCTATCACAGTTGACTCACCAAAAACGAGGAGCCTATCCGATCTAGTGTCATTTACCTCCTTTTGAGGATTTTGCGAAAGTGAGACACCGCATTGTCGTTGAACCAACTCATAGCTTGCACCGCTCGTATAGCTAGACATTTCTCGTTTATCAATTTAAAATTTAATGGCATAGCTCGTTTATCAATTTAAAATTTAATGGCACATCTCGTTTGTCAAGTTAAAATTTAATTTTAAAAGTTTCTTGTCAAAACCCAGTTATTCACCAAGACTCACAGGCACATATATAGATCCATAGCTCATAGTGGTAATGACGCGAGGAGCTGAAAATCTTTACAGAAAAGTCTTTGCAAATTTCATATCGTCAGAACTCACCATTCAAAAGTTTTCAGTGTGAGACACAAACTAATTTTCATGCCTTATGGGATTAGTAATTTTGAAAAAAAACGATCTTACACAGTTTTGTGTGTACTCGTAGTGTAAAACTTGAATAAATGTCCTGCAGGAGGTTATTGTTATTAGTTGTTGAGTTGATACATATTAGTAGACATGTAAAACATTGTTACGATTATTGAATAATGATATTTAAAACATTAATCAAATTTTTGAATGAAGAATATATATAAAAAAAAACCAAAGCCTGGTATAGAGAGAACATTTGGTTTGGTTCTGGGCTGATTAGTCTCGGGTTCAATTCCTGATAAAACAAACAAAAAAACTTACATTTAACGAGGTGCTCGATGAGCTTTTTTCACCTTCTACCTTTATAAACATTTAGATTCTCAATCTATTTACTTTTAACGTTTCCTATCAATGGAAGATTTTGAAAGGATATTTGATACATCCGTTATCCGTCCACATCACGTGAATTAATCACTATTAATACTCGTACAACATATTTCACACTCGATGACGACGAACTTCAAAGGAATGCAGATTATCCCATGAAATTGAGTCTAGTATTGCATCAGACTTGTTAATATCTAACACGTTATCTAAACGATATTCGTCTGCTACACAATTATTTTAACATAAAAAAGCTTTTTTTAGAGAATGTCCAATCAGTTCATGAATAATCAAGTATTATAGCCATAACGGCTGGGTCTAAAAAAAGGAGGATTACTGTTAGGTTAGTGTTTTTTCATGAATGAATTGAAAAATTGGATGGCCACCTTGTGAAGTCGATCTGACTTATTAATTTCGTTGATAATGGATGCATTTTATTAATCGGATCACTCGGATACTAGACGTAGACTTGATAATAATCGAGATTAAGAACTTCCTTACCGTAACATTTGACTTTGGGTTGAAAGAAGACCGTAAAACTCCTTGTCCCGCCTTTTGACTCTTCGACATAATATACTTACTAACTAAATTCAATAAGTTTTATAATAATATTAAGTAATTATACCATTACATCAATGTATTCTTGCAAATAAACATGATAATATGTACATATGATTTACACTAGTACTGTATCAAAATATAACTAGCCGTTGGAAATAACATCTAGATACCGTCAACGTCCAACGCTATTTACGAAAAATTGCGCATTGCAAATTGCAGTTGGATATCAATAAATAAATAAAAAATACTCGCAGTCTCAACACTCACTGATTATGTGAGTGTTGAGTTATTACCTATTGTTTTAGCTTTAGCGCCAAATAAACAAAAAGGTGTAAGAGTGTATACTTCGTGAACGATATTATGCGTAATTAGGAATGATCGTTTAGTTGTATACTTACCTACTAGTCGTCTTTGTGGATTTTCCTATCCGAAACGGCTGATACATAGCGCCTGGCGTCAAGCGAATCTACAGGAAATCTACAAGCGAAATAACAACCCAACGGCACCAACGATCCAACTGTTTCAACTCTCCTAACAGGGGTTTATTATTAAAATCAATATCATCGCGTCAACGTCGGCGTTATTTCTTACGGTTATATTCAACAGTTGCCAATTATTGCCAACGATAACGGCGGCGGCGTTGTTTAGAATAATCGTCAACGTCCCGTACTAATGTATACAAGTGGGAACTTGAGTCATAAACACAATAGGGAAAAAATATCGCTGAACGTTTTGTTTTAAGAGTATATATCGTTTGTGCTGGGCACCATTAAAAATACATGAATGCGAATCGTGCGAGTTGAAAAACATGCATTGCTATGCAAATCGCTAAAAGTAGTTTTTCTGTATTTTTAACCAATTATTGTGATAGTCCTTTTAGTGAGTTGTTTTCTTATTTTATTAGTGTTTTTTACAACAGTGGAAAAGTCGTTTTTGTGATGTCTATCAAACATAAAAATCTACACAACAATAAGAAATATTTTATTTTGGGTTGTGAATGGAACCCCCAACTTTCCAACAATCAAAAAACTTATACCATTACACTAAGGAGGTCTTAAATTAAAAGCATTGATTATTTTTTGGCAAATATTGTAGAAGAAAACAATCTTTACTAATAAAACGTATTTATTCCTTTTTTGTCTATCTTCTAAAACATATTGTGAAAAACCATTCCAATGTCGGTCTATCTATCTCAATTGGAAAGATACGCAATGAAATACGGAATGCAGTAAGAAAATCTATAAGTTCAAAATAGGTATCCTGAAATTTAGATATTACCTATATTTATTTTTAGATGTGGGTTTTAGAGGGGTGGAATCTAATGCTTTTATGTATAGATAGCTTCTGAAAGCTTCAGAGACTTAAATTAGCTAGGTACGAATATTACTAGCATAGTATGCCACTAAATTCACAATAATCGATTGTCATTATTCAAATACAATTTTTGCTCTTCATTTGACAGGAAATAACGTGTAATAATATTAAACTTCACTTCTAATCTTTGCCTGAAAATCCACGATAAAACGATTTTTACAGGTACTTACCTAAATTGTTGACGATAAACTGACAGCACGCTTGTAACATCCTTTCCTTTGCTTCCGATTCGGCCGCTCAACCAGTCATGTGCCGCGACAGAAAACTAATACTAACACAAAAGTGACCCACAAAAGAAGCTCATCAACAGGAATGCACTTTAGCAAAAAACAGAGATTAAACTAGAGCCAAATAATCCCAGGGTAAAAATGTTAACTTCTTCTAGAATTCAGATCAGTTTGAAATGTATATCGTCGCCGGAAAGGCAAAAGGGCTGAAGCGCCATTTTGGGAAGTAAACACCAAAGCACTTAAAAGTTTTTTTTGTTTTACAATAAAATTCATAAGTCTCCAGTACCTGATTGGATTTTGAAAAAAAAGTTAACTCAGATAACTAACGCATTCACCGAATTACCTGAAGTGACAAAAATCTAAAAAGTTCCAAACTTGTGTCGCTTGTGTCCTTCTCCCAAATGGTAATTATATTTTATATGGCTAAAGGGCCACAAAAGCCTGCAGAATCAAACGAGAGTCAGAGGACTCGATACAGAAAAAAGAACTGATCAAAACTGCATATTTAACTATTTTTTTTTTACCAAAGTGTCGCTTAAGCCCTTTTGCTTTCCGGTAACGATATAATGCCTTACAGTAGGAAAATGTCATACTAGCCCTGTTATTAAGAGCTCCGTTGTAACCTTGGAGGACATGGAGCGGTTTCTTTGCGAAAAAGTGTAGTCAGGATTGTTGACTTTATACTGACTCGATAGAAAGAGAAGATATATTAAAGAATGTTGGATAGTCTATTAGTTACCGTCCATATGGAATTCTGACATTTTTAATAAACATATTTGAACACATTTAACAAAACAATATCAATACATTATTAAAATGATTTATAAAGTCAAAATATCACACAAACACTAATAACAGAAAGTTTGCCTAAATAATAATGGAAGCTTTTTGTTGATTTTGTGTCTTTTTATCATTAAACATGTAAAATTCGAAAGTTCGGTCAAAAATACTCAAAACTTTTGAAATACCTCCAAAAAGTGATGTTTTATAACCTTTGTTTGGTCTTATTTGAACATTCACGCATAGCACATATCACCATCATGTTTGATTTATTTGTATAACCACCGTAAGTATTTTAATCAACACAATATAGTAAATAACCTCAAAATCCGTTGACTTAAGTTATGCGACTCGATGATGTGAAGTTAGCGCGGACGGATAACATCCTTACATACTTAGAAGTGCTGCGATATTATGTGACGACTTTTCTTGTCTCTTTCTCTCTCATGGTATACGATGTAAAAATCCGGATTGAGTGATTTATCGCAAAATTGTATAGGTTGGGTAAAAATATTAGCTATACCTCCTTATATCGTTACTCCCTTAGAGTAATAATATACAAGAGGTAACGCTGTAGATCGATCTGTAGTCAGTTTTTACTAGGTTTTACTGACTCGGTTGGACCTGGGCGTATTCTTATAAAAATAAATATACCATACAACCTAAAAAACCGTTGAGTTATGTTCAGTTTAGTTGCACATCAAAGCGTCTGGGCGGAGTCCCGGGAGACGCACGAGTCAAAGAACATGGTTACAATACTTTGAAGCGGTGTGAAATTTTGCCAAAATTTTGTTGTCTCTTTCTCTCTCACGGTATACGACGTAAAAACCCGGAGAAAGTAATTTATCGCAAATTTGTTTAGGTTGGGTAAAACAAATTAGCTCTCTCTCTCTCTCCATAAATATTCTTAATGCGAGGTTGTGACATATCTTTCTTAAAAGAAGGCATGGCTACGACCATAGAGTTGGTAGAGTAGTATCTATCCAAGGCAGTGAAGTCAGTTTTGGACTTGTTCTTAATGATTTTAACATGACTCGGCGCACCTGGGCGTGGCTAAGGCTAAGGCTACGGTATTTATACATCCATTCATATCACATATCGACATAATGCTTTTGTTTATTCGTATAGCCACTTTTTCACAGTATGTTTATCAACAAAAATATAGCACATAACCTAAAAAACCGTTTAGTTGTGTCAAGTTTAGTGGCATAATAAAAAATATGGGCGGAGTCCCGCCGTGAACCAGAACCTTAAGATCATCCTTACAGTATATAGAAGCGGTCTATGAAATTTGTTGTCTCTTTCTCTCTCACGGTGTACGACATAAAAGCCCGGAGAAAGTGATTTATCGCAAGTTTGTGTAGGTTGGGTAAAAATAATTAGATCTCCCTCCATATATTGTTACTTCAAGGCTACGAAAGAGCTATCAGCGGTACACCCATCTAGAAGTCGTAGTGTGGTTCCACCTCTCTCCAGGTAATTGCATCTAAGCGCGCAGGAATTTGCTAACAACCTCTCCTTATCAAGTGCTAAGGGCCTGGTTAGAACGGCCGCTGGATGATTCCCAGCAGTTGGTTGGCAGAGAGCTGCGATGTCTAATACCCGTGCACGTGATATGGTCACACTTTTCTAGAAATTGCTGGTTGTTATGTATACAGCATTGCATTACTATACTCGGGTAAGCTATTTGATGGATTCCAAGTAAAGTATTTTTAAGGCGACTCAATTCAAAATTGTGCAAGATCATGTGCTTTTGGTTTGAAAATTTGATCGACTAGAAATATTATAGATGCTTTAATTAAATACCGCGAGTAGAACCTACCTTGGCCCTTGTTTTAATGGAACATTTTTTAAAAGCCTATAAAAATACAAAGTTTCAAACCCGTAAAAATTCTTTTAAGTGTAAAATCTTCTACTTACGAATATTTTTTTGGAAACGCTTTTATTGTATTATATAATGTGGAATAGTAAGTGCTTTCGACTTTCACCAGATTTTCTTTTCATTGTTTGTTCCCAAGATTCACAAAACAAAATAAAACACGCTTTTTGGCGTCGTTTTTTTATCGTCCATCGAAACAGGCGGTCGGCGTCACGTGGCAATTTCAACCTTGTCAACCAGCATGGGTGTGTGATTTTAATGTTAATGATTTAATGCTTTTTAATTTTGATTTCCGTTTTCTGAATTTGGACGTTTGCCCGTCCGATCACGCAACGCATCATCATTATATTATATGATGATAAATCAAAAGTAAAACATTATTAATAAATTCCAAATGGAAAAATAAAAGTAGTTATCCATGTACGTACTACGTACTTACCATAATATTTTTTAATCATTTCTTTCAATTAAAAATCTATTTTCTGAGTCAGAAAAAACTCTCGAACGGTGAGCTCTGGCGTCATGCAATTTGCACAGCTTATTACTGTTTGAAATTTCCGGGTCAACTCATTTTTTTTAGTTGGAAAAGTAATTTCTATCGTGAGTTATGGCGTTTTCAAATTTCAATACAACTGCAACAAAGAGAGACAAATAAGACATACAAGACGTTATATAGTAAGTTTCGCTGGAAACACAAAAGGGCTAAAGTGACAATTTGGTAAAAAATGAGTTAAATATAGAGTTTGTATATTGTATATGCATTTTTTTCTGCATCGAAAGCTCTGACTCTCGCTGGATTCTGAAAATTTTTGCGGCCCTTCAGCCAGCAAAAATAAATTCACCATTTGGGAGAAGGCTTGACTAAAGTGACACAAGCTTAGGACTTTTTGTCGCTTCAGGTAACTCAGTGAGAGCATTGAGTTACCTGAGTTAACTTTTTTTTTCATAATCCAACCGGGTACTGGCGACTTATGAATTTTATTGTAAAACAAAAAAAAACTTTAAAGTGCTCTGGTGTAAACTTTCCAAAATGGCGCTTCAGCCCTTTTGCCTTTCCAACGACGATATATAGAAAAGCGTTTCAACACAGATGAAGCCGGTCAGTGTACGGAAAATGATAAATAAACTTAATTGTTGAAGGAAAACGTTGTACATTTTCATCAAAGTTTCAAGAAATCATACTTAAAACCTGTAATTTTTTGTAGCCAATACGAAGTATCTTCGGGTCGAATGCCCCCGATAGAGTCCTTTCACAGAGATGTTGAAAACTATGAAATTTAGCACAAGGACCTTTTTCCAGAAATGCCGCCGTCATCATACCATCACGATGATACACAACGTCAGCAGATTGATATTCGTGAATCAAGCCAGCATCACGCGATCCCCGCGTCATCCCGGAATCTTTTTTTGCTTTCCCCTTTGGTTGTAAACAACTTTTTGCTGATTAGGAGCTTTTTTGTTAAGGCTTTTTTTAACTATGCTTTTACCGGCGCAAAAAGAAAACTGTGTCATATTTTTGGCAGCGGCGGCGTAGAATGATTCGAATTTTTATGTGTAGTAGTAGGAAGAAATACGTCAGTTTGAAATATCGTCACCGGAAAGGCAAAAGCGCTGAAGCGCCATTTTGGGAAGTTTACACCAGAGCACTTTAACGCGTTTTTTGTTTTACAATTAAATACATAAGTCTTCAGTACCTGGTTGGATTTTGAAAAAAAAGTTAAATCGGGTAACTCAATGCACTCACTGAGTTAACTGAAGCGACAAAAAGCTAAAAAAGTTCCAAAATTGTGTCGCTTGAGTCAAGCGTTCTCCCAAATGTTAAATATATTTTAGATGGATGAAGAGCCACAAAAGTCTTCAGAATCAAACTGCATATTTAACTATTTTTTAATCAAAGTGTCGCTTAAGCCCTTTTGCCTTTCCAGCGACGATATTAACTTTTGACGAGCTCCGTGGCCAAGCGGTTAAGATCCTCTGCTACGAATAGAATCAAGTGGTAGATACTCTCAGTATCGCCCTGGTAAAAGGCCACCATCCAGAATCGAAAAGTCACTTAAAACGTTTAACCGTGTTTAGCCCACCCACAACTTACCCATCTCCATGCCTTTCCCCCTCTCTGCAGCCTCACAATATACACCCGTTTGATGTGCCATAGTCCCACTGGCTTCGGGCAGTTGGGACTCTTGTGTGGTATTCACAAAAAATGGCAACATTATGTACCTACATAATCTGATATGTACCTACATAATCTGATAGTATTAATACGCTAAGCCGTCTTCTGTACACGCTTCGTTAGATCGCTAATGTCTGTAAAAAAATAGTGATAATTTTCGCTCACACGTAAAAAAGGTTTGAAATTTTATCGATTATTATTCTGTTTCGCAATTAACTCACCATGTCCCTTTTGACGTGTGTATCAAGACTAGTTAAGATTCATACGGCACAAGAGTCCCAACTGCCCGAAGCGAGTGGGACTATGGCATCCACAATTGGGGAATGCTGTAAGGCCGATGGTAGTTGGGAGGGAAAGTAAGTGGATGAAAGAGAATGGTTAGGTACTGCTGACCTAACGCGTTTCTGCTATCGATAACACAACTTTATACATATTATTAAATCAAGCACTTGCTTACTATTTTTATCGTAACAATGAAATATTATTGGCCGGCCCATAAAACGTTAATCGTAATGTTTCCTGTTTGCAATCTTAAACTACAACAATGGGAGTGGATTTAACAAACGCATTGTTTGACAGTCATGTGATTTGTGATATTATATTAAGACTAGTTGTTACCTGTGAAAAATCACAGGATGTAACTTGGATTCTAATGTGATCTGACACAGCTATAACAAAAATAAAGATATAACAGTTAAATGTGACTCAATTGTTTTTGTAAAACATATTATAGGTAGGTACTTACTTAATCACGGGTCTGAATTTGAAAAGCTTATTTTGTAATTTGACAATTTTCATCCACAGTTCCTATTTTGAAAAGTTCACACTCGTACGTACTCACAATGTAACGTCATTGTACTCGCAAAGAATATTGTTTAATTGATTAGATAGCGCAAAGATGACAATCTAACATTGGAAAAAAAAGGTAAACTTGGGTAAAAAAAACATTCTCTCCGAGAATATTATGAATTCAATGAAATTTGACTAATTTATCACATCAACTAATCTATTTATCCGAAGGTGAATTCACTAACTATTCGAAAATAGGCTCTCCCTTATTAAAGTGATCGGAGAACAACTCAAATCCTGTGACTCGAAAATCTAATTCAAAATGTAAAAATTCCAAACGAATTAAATATAAATGCTTGTTATTTACAAACTGTAAGGTGTAGAAGCTTTTGTAAAATTAAAGTTTTTTTATTTACTTCCCCCTGTTCAGCTTTTGCGAAAATCTCCAATTTTTGTAGCAAATATCATTATTATATAAAGAAAATACTCTTCGTTTATTTAGTCTTTTGAAAAAATGCACTAACATCTAAGTAACCTGTTCCGAATCTAGCACTTATCTATTCCAGAGATTTAATCATCAGAAGATGGTAGTGCTATTTATAAACGTCCCCGCAGCTGTGCGAACATTCTTCTTGTCTTATTTTGCAATGACTAGATCTGGATTTCAGGTTTCTCCATATACAAAATGACGCAACTTTTTTTATCCTCCGCCTTTAGTTTATAATGTCGTTTTTCTCATGTGTACTCACACATTGACGAGCCCTTTTACCGAGTGCAGTGGCGTGCCCAACAGGCAATGACCCCCATTCTCAAGGGCATCCGCGTAATAAATTATTGCGTCTTGCCGAGGAATGTTTGGATTATACAGTGCAATGTTACCGTAACAAAAAAGTACCTAACGATAAAAAAGGCCGACATTTTTATTTGGAATTTATTTTCTGTCTTGCGAGATGTTTTATGAGAGATAATACGCGCCTGGGCAGGAATTATTAAGGTTTCTCGATTGTAAAATTTGATTTAAATTCCAGCGCATGATTACACAAGTCATGTATCAACTCTTGGCGCCAGGGACCGATGATCTTTAGGAGAGAGCAGTCGAGATTAACTCTCATCGGTCATATTTTGACCATCTGCAACGTTCAAAGATCTTTCGTGTTCTTATTATAATATAAGCCTCTTGTCGTGTGGGATGTTTTGCTGGGGCCAAGAAATCTACCCATGCACGGGTAAGCTCGTTATTATCATTAATATTAATTCGCGATCCAACCATCTCGGCGGCTCTCTGATTCTTCGGAACGTCGTATATCAATCATTGATTAGAAATCTTCAATAAATAAATTCACGCCAATCGTTGAGTTTTTATTTTGATTGATTGATTATTATTCAACAAAGCTCAAATAGGTAGCTTTAATCACCGATAAGTCTACAAAGAGGCATTCACATTGTATTGGATGATTAAGGACTTATTCAACTACCTTATTACCAACTTATTCGGCACGATATAAAAAAAAAAGTATTGTTGGATGCAACAAAAATACCCACCATAAAACGCATCGTTTCAATTAAATATTCTATTTTAACTGACACTAATGAATGGGTTTAGGTTGTGGAGAATCATTGGGAATGATTGTAAATGATTTTTTTAAATTTATGGTTTTTGTGTTTGATTTTTAAAACAACATAAATATGTATTTTTTTTTTAAATTTAATGCAAAATATTTCTAAGCTCTGTAAGTTTTTACTGTTTAGTTGATAGCAATCATCAAATTGTGGTTAGGCCATTCGGAGAGGACTTATATGAATTTAGTTAACTCTACTCAATTTTTATTTTTGTAATGCTCAATTAATAAGTTCGCCATAAATTGATTTATGTTCAAATTATTATTCTGTGAGGCCCACAAATAAACTTTAAAATGATTAGAACCTTTTGTTTATCTACTAATGACAGGTTTATCTTGATATGTTGATACTATAATTTCGTCAATTGCCAATAACTGAGGGGCAGATACTCTAAGTATCGCCCTGGTGCAAGACCACCATTCAGAATCGAAACGTTGCTTGAAATGGCTTTAGCCGTGTTTGGTGACCAGATCTGCATAGCCAGGTACTTCCCAACCTTCCTCTTCCCCATATCCTTCCTCTCCCCACTACCTTCAGCCTGACAACATACCCCAACTGGGGATCTTGTGAGGTCTAGATAGTTACATTGGCTCTAGACGGTTGGGAGCAGTTGGGGCTCTTGTGTCACGATAAAAATATTTGAAAAAAACTAAAAAGTAGCAGAAATTAATGAACTTAGATTAATTTAAAAAATGCACATATGTACATTTATTGTAAATTTAAAAAAGTCGTTTTGAAAGAGTGTTGATTCGTTTCTTTGTTCCCTATTTTTATTTCTCAAGCCGATGGTATTTTTATAAATACAAAAATGATTAGTTAAGAATGATAGAGAGTTTTTATTTTAATATTAAAGTCTGCGTGCCCGCTGACATCCTCATGCAGTATCACAGCAAACAGCTGGGGTAGGATTTAACTAATGACGAGATATTCAATATAGCACTCCAAAATAAAGAGTTTTTTTAATCGACGAACATTCAAAATGGTTCATTCCATTTTAAGTCAACTTTCCAGTTAGTTCCCCAGATGTGGAAAAAATCTCATCCCGACCCATCCTTAAGGCGAAATCAGACGGTTCACTCGGGAGAACGTTCACTCGAGTGAGCGTTCATTTTTCTTTCATTCCGTGTTCATACGGCATAGACAGAATGATATATAAATGAACGTTCACTCGTTCTTCTCCCTGACGAAGTCGTGCGCCTTGGAATTCGTTTGATTTGCGATCATTTGATTGAAGAATTGTTAAAAATGCAAAGAAAACGTCGACGGTGGTGGGTGCAACCATGGATTTTAAGTTTAAATCTTGAATTAGCGATTTTATAGAATTTGCACGTAGCGATCTGTCTTTATATACATCTAGTTTATGATTCCAGAGACATTAGTAATTCTTGAAATTCTACAAAACGAGGAGCGTGTTTTTATAGTTTCACTTGAAAACTATTTTATTACGTGCGACGCGACGTCCTCCCGCTACAGGAATTACCGACCCGAGTGAATGTTCACTCCATGTTTAGACATTTAATTTTTCTTTCACTTCGAGTGCGAGTGAATAGTGCCGAATGCCAAATCCAACATTATTTGGTCGGTTCACTAATGAATTCATTCGGCATTTTTGCTTCATTTTGTGTTTAGACGTTTCACTTCAAGTGAAAGAGGCAGAAAAGAATGAAAAATGAACTGTCTGATTTCGCCTTTACTACATGCCTTGAGGGAATCCTTTAATTGGTTTAGTTTTTATGATTTGTTGGTAGTGTTTATTAATTTATTTGAAGTTATTAATCTACTAATTATTATGTTTAAAACTCGTGATATTTTTATTACCTAGTTCGATTTCTTACGACGCTTGCAACACAGTTTGTTATGGTGCCATTTGCAATACATAGTGGCTAAGCTACGAGAGTAATGTAGGTTATGTTCCATGAATTGTGCACGTTACGACGTAGAGTTGAAATTATTCACCTCATCTGCGCGAGTTAGGACCTTCAGAGATTGGCGAAAAGTCCCATTAACTTTTAAACATCCTATTCACTATTTTAGATCGAAATCTATTCTTCTGCGAAATGATTCATGATTAATTGCAGTCACGAGGGATTTTTTTATGGCCATTCGGTACCTACTAGTGATGGGCATTATCAAAGTATGCGTTTCCGAAACATTTAAATAATTCATCGATATTTCGAATTAATATCTTGAATAAGTGATTCATGCAACTAGTGCAGATGTAATATTTTTACGATCAGTGATTAATATAATTAGTTCGTACCTTTCGTAGATTTTAGGCTCAGTATCGATACCATTCCTTTAAGTTATTTTTTTGCAATTTGTTTTTGTTTCAAACACAATAAAATCACCCCTGGTTATGTAAATCCCTTAAACCTCGATTACCCGTATCAAAACCTTTTGGATTTTTTAAAATTAACGTACTGTTTTAATGAGTAATGAATTTCCCGGAGCCAGTAGAACTATGGTGTCCCCATTCGAAGGATGTGGGGGAGGGGAGTTCCCAACTGTTAAGATATTATCACTAAACATAGCTAAAGTAATTTCAAGCAAAGTTTCGAATCTGAAAGGCGGTCTTTCACCGGGGCCGTGCAAAATATTTCATTTCACACGCAAATCAACATCGAGGCATTATTTTCTTTATTATTGTAACTCCAACACGGTAACACAATTGTACACTCCCGTTCGCCGTATATAGAATTTAGGTAATAATTATAAAGATGCTGTCGACATATTTGACACATCAATAACGAAATATAAACGTTAATATTAAACGGCAAGTAGAACTAGAATTGAATAGATTACCCAGCTCTGCTTTGAACTTATTTAATTGTGATTATGTTAACTAGTTTATTATTTTATCGTAAATTATTGGCTTTAAAGGTATTGCTAAAAAATATTCTGTGAATTTAAAATGACTACTAGATTTTTCTTTACTTCCAATTATTTTATGTTTCTCCATGTTTATACACTTTTTATTTACTTTCTTTTGTTATATTTTTATTTGAAGTTATATTTACATATTTGAATATAACTTTTTTTATATACGCACTACAACGTGATAATTCTTTTTTGTTATTAAATGTGCATAAAGCCCAAATTGGGCGTAAATAAGTTTCAACTCTAGCCTATTTAGAAAATAAAATTGTGTCTACGTCGTTTCATGTTTCCACTGTAAAATACGGAAAATTTAACACCACCATGCAGATAATAGCTAAGACAGCATTGTTTGCAAAACACTTTACGCTTTACAGTACGTTAGCTGTGAAAATGCATGCAAAATTTAAATACACATGGACATTTTAGAAAGCTCTTACTTCAACTCTGTTTCACATTCGCGCATTATCTTTAATGGTCCTTTGCAATACGTAGGAGGCTGTACTGAATATTGCAAGTTGCGATTTAACGTCACCGTTGTCCATGTTTAGTGCTAACACTGTTTACTGTGTATTGTTTGCCGAAGAGTTCACCGCTTGCGGTTTGCCTGCCTTTAATACTTCCTCATACAGACGGAGACGGTCCACGGTGCATTGCGAAATCAACCATAATCATTTTGCGTTGAGGTTTGAAAAGGCAGCAAAAAGATCATCCAACAAAAAAAATTGTATTAAAAAATCCTTTGGAAAAATCCACACATTGTAAAGCGCGGTGCTGGCATCCGAGATGATTTAGTGGTAGAGCCTGGAAGTAACATTATATGGAGAGAGAGAGCTAATTATACTCAACCTATACAAATTTGGGATAAATCACTTTCTCCGGGTTTTTACGTCGTACACCATGAGAAAGAAAGAGACAGAAAAATTTGCCAAATTATCACACCGCTTTAAAGTATTGTAAGGATGTAATTCGATTGTTCGACCCTACCTGTATGATAATAAAACAGTGCTCAAATCTCCGGAGAAGCTGGATAGTAAGTACTGGTTGAAAACAAAGCCTTTGAAAGTACTGTAATAACGGTATTCACATGTATGTATATGTAGGTGGTATGTACCCACGACGATACATTACAAAATTCTAATCTTTGAGAAAAAAAAATTGACGTACAATGAAATTAGGCGTAGAAATTTAGTAAGCTCCGCAGGGGTCCAGGCAGATGTGAGAGCTCTGGTGGCAGATATTAATCTGTTATTGTTTGAGGTGTCGATCAACCTCCACGAGGAGTTAAATGGGAACACGCGGAGTGGAGGAGATGTCAAAACACTAATTACCGATCGCGCCTCTGGCGAATCGGACTCCAATTGGATAATGCCAACGAGCCCATGTTTTCGTCACGTGGTACGTAATGCCGCCGGGAATTCCAGTGCCGATGAATGATGTAGTTCTGGTCAATGACGTTACAAATATAAAGACACTTTGTATCGTTTTCAAAGTGGCAAGCAAAAACCACGCTAGTTGGTGTGCTCGTTGTTTAATCCGATTTAGTACTAAACTGTAACGCGACGCTTGAGGTCGTTTACTATATCTAATAAAAGTACAAAAATAAGTGCCAAAATGCCCTCGTGTGTGATGAGAATGTGTTTCAATTATACTGCAGAGACTACTAAAAGCCAAGGAATAACATTTCATTTCTAAGTACGCGCAAATTACTTATTATTTTAGACAACACAACTATCTTCGTTGTTGACCAACATAATGACGTCTTCGCGTAAGCTAGTAAACGAACTGTTATCTCCTTGAAGTAACTATATATGGAGGGAGAGCTAATTGTTTTTACCCAACCTATACAAACTTGCGATAAATTATCACGTCGTACACCATGAGAGAAAAAGAGACAACAAATATAATACACCGCTTCTACGTACTGTAACGATGATCTTGGTCTCTTGGGTCACCACGGGACTCCGCCCACATTTTTTATTATGCCACTAAAGTTGAAACAACTAAACGGTTTTTTAGGTTAATTGCTATATTTTTGTTGATAAAAATACTGTGAAAAGGTGGTTATACGAATAAACAAAAACATTATGTCGATATGTGCTATGAATGGATGTATACATACCCTAGCCTTAGTCTTAGCCACGCCCAGGTCTGCTGAGTTCAGTAAAAATCATCAAAAACTGACTACACTGCCTTGGATAGATACCACTCTATATACTCTAAGGTTAACTCATTCTTACCAGAGCATTCCGATCCTACATCTGTTTCGTTCATACATACATATTCTATGAATGTCTCTCTTTGTCATACATGATGATACATGACCGATATTTGAATGATGAATTTACTGGTAACGTAAGTGTGTTTGTTACTTGCCACATTTTGTGTTGATATTCTGAGGCTATAAAGCGTCTATATATTTGTAACGTTATTGGTTCTAGCCACCATTAGAAAAAAAACATTTATCTTTTTCATGAAATAAAAATATGCATCTTCGGAAATTCGGTCTTTTTTCTGTGGTATCGAGTAACGAACGAAGGTCGTGCTTTGATTTTCAACCCCTGCTCCTTGAAGAAATTTACCCTACTTAAAATGATGTGGGTTGAGAATGTGCTCAGAATGCCGACAGAACAACGAGTTATAATATTCTATCACAAATAACCAGGGCTGGATCGACCGTTTAGCAACATAAAGACGTGCTTAGGGCATCGAAAGAAGCGAGGCACCACATAAAATTTCTCTGTAGAATTTACCGTGGAACATAATATATGATCAAAACTGCAAATGGTGCAACTGAATTGTGTACCACGAAAAGGGGCTCACACTTGAAGTAACAATATATGGAGGGATAGCTAATTTGTTTTACCCAACCCATCCGAAATTGTAATATTGTAATAAATCACTTTTCCGAGTTTTTACATCGTACACCATGAGAGAGAAAGAGACAACAAATTTCTTGGACGGCTTCTAAATACTGTCGTAATGATCTTAAGCTGGTTATTTTCGCTGGTTAACGGCGGGACTCCGCCCACATTTTTTATTTTGCCACTAAACTTGACACAACTAAACGGTTTTTAGGTTAGATGCTATATTTTTGTTGATAAAAATACTGTGAAAAAGTGGCTATACGAATACACAAAAACATTATGTCGATATGTGATATGAATGGATGTATAAATACCGTAGCCTTAGTCTTAGCCACGCCCAGGTGCGCCGAGTCATGTTAAAATCATCAAAAACAAGTCCAAAACTGACTTCACTGGCTTTGACTTGGGCTACCTCTTGTATACTCTAAGGGCTCACATAATAAATGTAAAGATATAAAAAAATATATAATAATAAAGGATTTATAATATATAGATAGGTATCACAAAGTAAAAATATACATCAACAAAAAACATATCGTCGCCGGAAAGGCAAAAGGGCTGAAGTGCCATTTTGGGAAATTTGCACCAGAGCACTTTGAAGTGTTTTTTTTTGCAATAAGATTCATAAGTCTTCAGTACCTGGTTGGATTTGGAATAAAAAATGTTAACTCAGGTATCTCAATGCTCTCACCGAGTTACCTGAAACGACAAAAAGCTAAACTTGTGTCGCTTGAGTCAAGCCTTCTCTCAAATGGTAAATATATTTTTAATGGCTGAAGCGCCACAAAAGTCTTCAGAATCAAACGAGAGTCAGAGCATTCGATGCAGAAAAAAATGCATATATTATTTAAGTCATGTTTTACCAAAGTGTTGTTCAAGCCTTTTTGCCTTTCCAGCGTCGATAGTATACTGAAGACTTATCAATGTGATGTCATCAAAATTTGCGTTGAGAAATACTAAAGATCAAAAGTTCAACCACAAAAATCTCTAAATTAACTTTTAGCGGTTAGAACCGTGAACATAGCAGCCTGCGGAGAGGTAAGGCGGCTACCCAAGTACATGAGCGCCAATGCAGGTAGGTACTGTTTTATGTATCAGGTACATTACATACTACATACGGCAAACAGCAAATAGCAACAGGGCTGTGCTATGCAACGTGACGTTGTCGCGTCATAAGTCTTTCGGATAAGACTGAACAGTGATGTTTGTAGTATGACTTGATGAGTATTAGCCAAAATCGAAACATTCTGAAAAAAATATTTTGAATTAATCGGTTGTACCCAGTTTTTCTTTTTAAGATATCCCCTAAGACGAATATTGTACTTTTTATATAATTTTCCCTTGACGAGTAAGAGTAATAAGATAATATCCACTTTGGTGCTTGGTATTAAGGGCTTCAGTCAATTTTTACTTGAGCATTTGAAAATATTATTGATCCTTAGTCAAATAACCTTCTAATCTAAAAACACTAATTTTAAACTTGTTTTAATTTCAGTGCCGAAACTTGATTGTCACCATTAAAAAAATATTTATATATACGAGTATATATATATATATATATATATATTAAAAGCTCTTAATATGATATGATTATATATACAGGGTGTTGCAGGACGCACCCGAAAGACTTTGTTTGACCAGCGATACCTGAGCTTATTTGAAGTAAAAAATGTAGATGGCATTTTGGTCTCCTGTACATATATTTATATATATGTAATTTCTAATCTTGCTGCTAATCCTATTGTGATCAATACGGGGATCTAGGCCTCTAGCATAAATCATCGATAAGGTTTTATCGACAATGTCGGTAATTTGTCATTGTTCCCGAGCTTGACCGCAGATCGAAAACGAACAATCAACAAACAGTTCATGTCGACTAAATGCAGTGGCGGCTCTTGACTTTTTATTGTGCTAGAGTTCTAAGATTGAAAAAACGTCATTATTGATTTTCTTGTAGTCGAAAACGATTAAAAAAAATTGTTTGAAGATTTTTCAGTTTTGGTGGTCAATTGTCAACCAAAACTGTAAAATATTCATACAAATTAAAAAAAAAAAAACACTTAAAATCATTTTCGGCTACAACAACTTCAATAACGTAGCATTTTTCAATCTCAGCACTCTAGCACACTAAAAAGACACGAGCCACCCTTGAATAAATGTACTCAATTTAGTCGACGTGAACTGTTATTTGTTCGACATTGTCGACAAAACCTTTATCGATGTTTGGTGCTAGGGGTCCAGGGAGCCTACTACGAAACATTGATATAATTTTTTTTCGACGATGTCGGTAATTTGTTATCGTTCCCGAGCTCGACTGGAGATCGCTACCGAAAAAACTACAACAACTCACATGCTTAATTTAGTCGACGTGAACTATCGTTTGTTCATTGGCGATCTGCAGTCGGGCTCGGGAACGTTTCCAAATAACCGAAATTGTCGATGAAATATATATCGATGTTTCGTGCTAGGGCCCCAGGTAGTCATAATGCATATAATTTATCAATAATTATTATAATTATCAATACTTTATTTGAATGTTGTCAATCCGCGTCTCGCTGACCAAATGCAATTATTCTTGTCGACGTGCACATATTTAGGTACCGTAGAGTCGCGTCGGGGCAATTTCGCAATCAATCTAGCCGCAATTCATCAAATTACATAGCTTTACTCCGAATCGACTTTGGAACGAGAATCGCTGCTTGAGATGGAGGAAGGAGGATGATGAGATGATGGAGAGATCTAATCCCAGTGATAAGGCCGGTCAGCTGGCCTGTCTACTATAATTATTGACGGCGTAATTATTACCTGTGGTGGCGTTTGAAGCTAGTGATGCATATTCTAAACATTTTAAATCGAAATATACGACATTACGCTAACCGGGCGCCTGCGGATTCGAAAAGTAATACTGTTTCAATCAATGACGTTACATATATATAGACACGTTGTAGCGTTATCAAAGTGGCAAGCAATAATCACGCTAGTTGGTGTGATCGGTGTTTAAGCCGATTTAGTACTAAACGGTCACGCGTCGCTTGACGTCGTTTCAACATTACAAGCAAGTATGGAACGCGGTCCGAACTTCGGATCTGTTTCGTTCATACACATATATTCTATGAATGTCTATGTTTGTCATACATGACCGATATTTGAATGATGAATTTACTGGTAACGTGTGTGTTTTGCTTGCCACATTTTGTGTTAATATTTTAAGGCTATAACGTGTCTATATATGTAACGTCATTGGTTTCAATAATATTCAAGCATCTTGGCGCGCGATACTCAAACGAAAATCTGGTTAGTGGTAGATACTCCAAGTATCGCCCTGGTGAAAGACCATCATTCAGAATCAGGACACAATCGCCGGTAATAATATAAATAATTTAATTAAGATAAAGTTTTGGAATATGAGTACCTATAAGCAAATCCTGGTTGGCAATCTAAAAACTAAGTAAACAGTAGGCGAAAGTCTGCTTCATTCACTACACTCTCCAGAAGAGTCACAGTCATGACGAACTCAGTGGCAGACCTCGGACGTTAATAACAACCAAATCGTCGCTGAAATGGCAAAAGATCTTAAGCGACACTTTGGTAAAAAAAAAAAGAAGTTAAATATGCAGTTTTGATTAGTTTTTTTCTCGAATGCTCTGACTCTCGTTTGATTCTGAAGACTTTTGTGACCCTTCAGCCATCTAAAATATATTTACAATTTGGGAGAAGGTTTGACTCAAGCGACACAAGTGTGGGACCTTTTAAACTTTTTGTCGCTTCAGGTAACTCAGTGAGAGCATTGAGTTATCTTTTTTTTTTCAAAACCCAACCAGGTACTGAAGACTTATGAATTTTATCGTAGAACAAAAAAAAACTTTAAAGTGCTCTGGTGTAAACTTCCCAAAATGGCATTCAGCCCTTTTGCCTTTCCGGAAACGATATAGTTATAAGCCTAACTATTATAAACTGTCAGAGTTCTCTTTTCTTTGGAAGAAGTGGACCTCATCAAACCGCATTTAGTGCAGTCAGTCGCTGTGCATATATGATGCACAAATCAGGTTAAAGGATTCTGAATTGTGTGAATGTGGATAGATGCAAACTGCAGAACACGCTGTTGAAGAATGTCCCTGTAATCAGTTTCCCGGAGGCACATATGCTAAGATTTTCCAAAAAATAAAACAACGAAAAAGTTTTCAATAATTAAAACGAACGGTTTGGATATACCTATCTCGTATTTAGTTAGTAGAGGTATGGTATACTTATTAATTATACGATCGAAGGAGTTTTAATCGATTAGAGTAGATATTTGAAGGATCAAAATATTTTTAAATATTATTCTTCAATCTAATGAATTTTAACCGGCTCTTTTAACACATATACCAGCAACAGTCGCAGTGGATTCTATCATTAATTCCGTATGCACAAAGCTGGAACGTATTTGACATTCGCGCATGCGCATTCAGTCCGGTCTGTCAAGGTCTTCGAATGCTGTATACGGATTTGAGAACAGCATCCGACACACAAAAAACGACTTTAATGCTTATAGGTATAATGAACAGAATACCATACATAATATTACAAATCGAGTGGATTTGTTTGTGTGACGTATTTTGACAGTTTGGCTTGAATTACTAAAGCCGAATTATTGAAACATTGAATGCCCATTGAATATCATTTATACAAAAATACACTTAAGAAATTTAGGATCTGATTGAAGTTATGGAGCGTAAACGGTTTATAGAGCCAATTTGACAGATTATTTTTGTCAGTAATTGCATCTTGTTCGTGGGTTAACGTAGATTTGTATATTTGATAGTAGTTATATACTGAAAAAACATTTTACAAAAAGTCACCGACCGCCACTGGTAGATACCTTTTTTTATTCAAGGATTTTTGCTACCCACACCAACTGAAATGCAATGTGATTAGGTCATTCAATCAAGAGCCTGAAAAACGCCAATTTATAATGTTTTTCAATTCCATTCACATGCTAAAAATGTAATTTTTCTCCTTAGAATGGCTTGCTGTCTTCTTTGCCCTACCTCGGCAAGTACATCTTCGCGCTTATTACTTCCCTGCTGGCCGACCATCTGCAGAGGACCGGCAGATTGTCTACCACCGCTACCAGGAAGATCTTCACCACCTTTGGTGAGTGAATTATTCAACAACTACTAGTAAAAGAAAGAAAACATAAAGCAAGGCAAGTGTTAAGACAATTCTGTACAGTACTTGACCAAATGGTCAAAAGAGGAACTAATGCACTAATGAACGATTTATTTCCCCTGGTAGTCCTAAATCTATAGTATACCCCAACTGCATTGATATATTTGTACATCTGTACTAAAGAAGAGTTGAGGCAAGCACGGTACTCACATAGATGCATAGCATACATACAGCGTGTTTTGTTTTAAACCTCAATAAAAATCAAACAATTAATTATTATTTCACACTTCAGAGATCGAAGCCAAAGCGTGTCAGTTATATAAAAGTGTTTTAACATGCACGGGTATGTTGTTTTATATAATTGTTATTAAGATACTGTATGTTCTTCATATACAGTTCTCAATAAAGGACTGAATTCAAGGGGGTATAAAAAAATAATTGCAAGGTATCCAGTATTTCGTAGTATTCCCCGATTTGGGACATTCTCGTGCACGAGCATGGATGCTAATTACTGTTTCTTCAGTATTGTTATTAATGTGTTACCTTTCCTCCAGCAATTGGCATTCCCTCCTTGCTGATGGTGGCCCAAGTGTTCCTGGGCTACGACCAGGTGTGGTCCGTGGTCATCTTCACCATCGCACTCACCATCAACGGAGCCGTCACGGCGGGGTACCTTGGGAATGGATTGGATATCGCCCCTAACTATTCCGGTACGAAATACAACAATTGTTTTCACTTTAAATTACATCATTTCACTCTCATTTATT
Organism: Drusus annulatus; assembly: GCA_022651775.1. NCBI lineage: Eukaryota > Metazoa > Arthropoda > Insecta > Trichoptera > Limnephilidae > Drusus > Drusus annulatus. The sequence continues at coordinate 82,327 of JAGWCC010000107.1, read as the reverse complement.
TTAAATGTATCACTAATCCGTAACTGTACGTTTTTCAGGTACCATCTTTGGAATGGCAAACACTTTGTCCTCTCTGGGAGGATTCCTCTCAACGTACATGGTTGGAACGCTGACGTATAATAACGTAAGTTTATTTTATCATAATGACAGAGAAAAAAAATCCTGGTCAACGTAGGACTAAGTTTTTAAAAAGTTTTTCTAATTGATCTTTCGGAAATCACTACCATGCCTTCTACCATATCTTCTATACCCCATAAAAAATTCGCATTAAAATCCAACTTTCAAATAAAAGACTTGTTCTTGCCTTTCAAAATATAAATAACCTTCACCAACACGTGGGAAAGAAGCTTTTCACAATTGACAGTATAATTTGCCGAACGATTAAATTTATTCCGAATATGAAGTTAAGAAAGGGGAAATAGTTCGGAGACCAGTAGAGATTTCTGCTTTTCTGTAGATTCGCATATTTAGATATATGTATATTTTGTTTTCTTTATGAAGACGAAAGCAAAAATAAATTCTAGAAATTCGAGAGTTACGAATGAACAAGAAAATAATTTTAAGGAATGAATTTCTGTTTTAGCAAACCTACGGACAGTGGCAGATAGTTTTCTGGATCCTGGCTGGAACCTACTTCTGCGGAGCCGCCTCATTCCTCTTACTCGGATCAGGGAAGCTGCAGTCCTGGAACAGTGGCAACGCCGTGGAAGAAGTCAAGAGAGACAACAGCCTGGAGGAACAGGTGCCGCTCAACGAGAAGATTACCTCTGCCTGAACACATTCCTAAACACAGATCTCTGCAGCTTATTTCTACAAAAATATTAAACTAAATTCACCCATGTGTAAGAATTTCACTGTTTGTAACTTGATTTTTTTCAGTTTAGATTGATTGCCAAGTTTTGTCAAGCCTTCCACAAGAAATATGAACTATATTTTTTTTTAAAACAATACTGATGAACTCAGGCCAGGCTATTTTATCCGTGGTATAGCTCAAACAGTGGTTAAATCCAATGGTCATTTAGTTTTTTCATCGCCTGGAGTCACCCGCACCTTAAAAATATGTTGAACATTCAAAACGAAAATGTTAAAACGTAGTAAATATGAAGTTTTACCACAAATGAATTAATCGGACTTTATAAACGTAGAAGTGAGGCAATCCATGACATTACATCTTCCTTTTAAATTTTCTATTTAACGGCGTCAATAATTTATTGAAAGCTAGTTTGGTGCCATCAAAAAGGCGCAATGAATTGTTGAATATTCGATTCCTATTCTGTTAACAATTTAGTCTCTTGTTCATTTATTACGATAGGTATATGTTTCAAGTTGCTCGAAGTATTTCAAATATGCCATTTAACAGTTATTTTCGTGATATATTATATTTAATTTCATTTTGTCATAACTATTTACATTACCATCACGTATTTGTCTAATACCATTGTGTGTGTAATCCTTACTTTATTAGTCATGTTTTTCATTTATGTTTTATTTCACACTGGATTAGTTTACAAGTTATATTCAATTTATGAAGCGCACGGGCTTTAATTTATATTGTATGCAGTTATGTATTGCAACTTTGGATTTCCTTCCCACAAAGCAAATAGCAGATACAAATCAATTCTGTCTTACGTCCCAGAAAGAGATAAAAATGTTTTATTTTGGAATTCCGCAGGGATCAATCTTTAGTCATGTGGAAAAAATAGGATTTTAGATTAAATTCAATTATCATAAGCACATTGGTGAAATTAAATTAAATTGATTTTAATGTGAAAGCAAGATTCATTATTTACTTACATCCATTTGTTGATAATTCAGGGAAGGATTGACTAATACCTGTGATTGTTTTTGAATTTTAATATGTATGTGATTTGGAGATTACGTATTCTCTACTTTTGACATAAAAATCTTATTATTATGTATCTGTATTGCAACTAGAGAAACCAGACTTGATTACTTTTTGTCGTGTCTTTAATAATTAAGCCATGCTGGGTTAAGAGTTTTAGTTAATCATTTGAATTTATCTTAGTTTTAAAGTGTAATAATCTCAATACTTCAAATCAATATTAGGCAGGGCCTGGTTGAGAAAACGGACTAATAGCTCTCCCATCGCAGCATTTTAACTACTATTTACAAACACATTTTTAAAGAAACCTGTATTTTCTAATGATTTTCTGGTTGAACTAGTTACCGTACTACGCAAACAAACCGACCATTGAAATGCAACAGTTTAAAAGAATTTCATGCCACTGCTTGTAATAATAATTGAGGTTTTATTTTGGTTATTATTAAATATTTGTAATCTATGTTATTTATACAGTATTTCTAATTTTGTTTTTTATGTACCTATACGAAATTAAAATTGAAACCTGGAAATATACAAAATGGACAGTTGAACCTATTAATACTCGGATGCATAGAATATTGTGCAAAAATAGTTTTAAAAAAAGGTTACTATATTCAATGATTTTGCATGCAGCAAATTGATATAAATTCTTCAATTTTCGTTTTAAGAGATTTCAAAATCCAAACCAATTATTGTACTTACCTGAATAGAACCCAACATTTTAAGAAAGTGAATTATTTTTAACCATTAAATCTGTGGAAACAATTTTTTTTTTTTAAATATATATTTTTACACACATATATAATCAAAAGATGCTACTTGCAATATTGTGTTGTATTGTATCAAATTAGTCATAGGAGAAACGACAAGTTAATTATTACTTCTAAGTATATATGTATTTAGATTAAAGTAGACATATTTTTACAACTTTTGATAAAATAAAAGCTGTTCTCAATACATTTGCAAGTACATAGATTCAGTTTCACGAAATATTATCAAATTTGTACCATCTACCTAATAATAGAACAACAGTTTTATGCAGTGGCGTAATAACTGCCTGGGCAAGTTGGGCAGCCAACGGGGGCCCCAGGGTTCGAAGGGGCTACAAATGCATAACATATTAATATTATGCAAATGTATTCAAGAGATGAAAAATTTAAATGTTTTATGCTCTCTCTCTAATATTAAATAGGTATCTATGAATTTTAAAGTTTTTACAATTTGGGTACTTTCAGAGGTAAAAATCTTTATTTATAAACAAGTTTTTTTTCCAGTATTTCATCTTTAAAGTCTTCACAAATTAAGATTTTCAAATGTTTTATGTGTATGTGTTTATTTAAGCTCAGTGTTTTAACAGTATTTTACTTTTTATTTAATGTTTAAGATTTTTTAGCGCTTTAAGTTTGTGCGTATTGTTTCCCAGTGAAAGTAAACAAATACATTTAAATCATTACGAAAGCCCAAACTATTTAAATATCCAATTGTATCTACAGCTTCAAAAACTCAAGACCCCATTGCCATTAGGGTTAACATATGGAAGAATGATTTCTTCAATATCAAACAAGATTTTTATTTTTTCACATCTGACAACTTCTATGTATTTTGTTGTCAAGTCAAAGTGAACTGATAATGACAATCACTCATGAATATAATTACAAAAAAAAGAGAACTTCACTGAAAGAAATATGGAATTATATCAAATATGCCTAATATCCAGTCAATTATTCTATAAACCAACAAATTCATCAATATAATTTTGGAAAATATACACTATGTTAAATGATCACACTGAGAACTAACAATTTTCGAAAACAAACTACCATCACTGTCAAAGAGGAAGTAATAAAATGTGATGTAAGTACCTAAAATATGTTTATTTCCAAGCGTCTGATACTTACATATTAATCATTCATTGGCAATTATAAACTTTGGACATCAAGTACAATAATCTCGTAAAACATTTGATTCCAGGGGGGTTAAAGTGACCAAAATAAACACGGAAATTTAATTTGATTTTTATTACAAGATGCTTCCACAAGCACTTTGTGTTATTTTCTTAGTTTGTTTTGGAAAATGTTTTTTTTTCTCGGTGAAGTGAAAATACCTCCCTGTATTTTTGTATTTTTGATATCAGCAGAATGTAGAAATATTAGGTAATAATTTAAATGTCATAGGAAATCAATATTAGTGTTAGAATATTAATTAACTTTCGATGTTGATCATCAATGTGAACATTAATAATACATATTACTTAAGTTGTTCCTTAGTTATTTTATAACATAAATAAATGTAAAATGTATCACTGAATATTATTTGAAAATAAATTATTATTTTTAAAGTACTGTGTCTTTACTTTCGTGTTTATCGTCTCCTGTGTTTATACATTATTATTATAACTCAAAAAATTGAGTTATTTTTTTTAACAATTCGAAACTTTTGTTAATTATCCCTGTAAATCAACAAAAATAATGACGGGTCACTGGTTTGGTAAACGATTTGTGTAAAGGAAAGAATTGAAATGAATAGTTTCATATATTAAAGGAAAGAGAACACAGAACTCAGTGAAATGACAAACTTGTTGCAAAATTATCATTTCAGTAGTGACAAAAGAAAATAATTTAATAATACCAATCTGTTAATCGTAGAAAATAAATAATAACAGGGGTTTTAGGCTGAGGTTGGCTGCAAACTACGTGTGTAGCTAACTTCACTGGTAAGGTTTCAAAGTAAGCATGGAAAAAATCCACTGTGATAAGAGGCTGCTTTTGAGAATCTGGCTTTATTTATTTTCAACATTATGGTACGCTGAGCACCGACACTAGAAAAAAAAAATAGTCCCAATGATATTCAAACTCTAATAGGGGAGGTTATACATGAAGGATAAGATACTTAGTTACTCGGTTGTTGAGAGTAGTAAACCAAAGACTGCGCTTTTTTAATATATATTTATTTTTTGATACAAATCGAGTTTTCACATTTTTCTTGAAATCTTTCCTGCTTCATTAAATCAGCTAACCATTTACTGATACATCCAATCTTGCACAATTTTTAGTGAGTGTTAAGGGTCGCACAACACGTCATAAAGCTTGTATGGAGCGTTAAGGATCACACATCTTATAAAGCCTGTATGTAGCATTAATGATTGCACATACCAAAAATATTGGATGGAGCGTTTAGAGTTGTACAAAATGTCATAAAGCTTGTATGGAGCGTTAAGGATCACACATCTTATAAAGCCTGTATGTGGCATTAATGATAGCATAACATACCATAAAGATTGAATGGAGCGTTTAGGATTGTATCTAATGTCATAAAGCTATTATGCAGTGTTGAGAAATGCACACTATATCAAAAAGATTGTGAAATTGTAGTTTTGCCTATAAAAAAAATAATTGGGCAAGATAGGACATATTTTCAAAGGAAATCACAAGCTTTTGAGAGGGAATGAACAAGAATTTTGATAAATAAATGTGTAAAACTGTCAAAAGCACAATAATTATATCATAGAATTTTGGAACATGCATAAATATCAACATACATATAATAAATAACATTTAAGCTTCATATTTAATCTGTCAACACATACTTAGTATTATGCAGTGTATAATAATATATACTATATGCTTCAAATCTTATTCCATCTCATGGTCCATCATTGATTACCCGTAAATCCAATTCTTCCTCTCCGTCTAAAGAAATCTCCTAAATAATATTCAAGTTATACAATACGAAGAATTAGGATTTTCTACTTACGTCAAAGGTTATTTCAATGCTTGGGAATCAATTTGCAAATCCTATATCACTTACTTTAAAAAGGCAATTCAGAATTTTAGCTTTTCAAGCATTACCGACTTATGCATACGTTTCTAGCGTGCTAGTGTGTTTGACTAAAGTAGAAAATTATACATTCTCAATGGAAGCTTTCGAAAATAACTTGAAAAATATCAAACAACATTTTATCACCATTCAAATATATTATTTTGGAAACATACAGTCTAGTAAAGGGTTATTTAGTTGCATAAACCCATATCATTTAATTTTGTTAAATATAAATTTATTTTGACAGAAGATTAAACTTTAAAATCATGTCAGAAAAATATCATGTTTGCATTGCACAAAACCCGACATTTTCCAGTTATAGTTTTGAATATTTAAACAGAAAAATTATATAAAATGGATATGGAAATTACCATTATAAAAACGCACTCTTCATTTTATCAGAGAAATGAACCAGAAAAATAATTGAATCTAATTTAAGCAGTTCTGAAGGATGGAAGAATTCACTAAAGTTAATTGAAATTGTATTTTTTATTAATGGTGCCACATACTTCCTAGTCTTCAATTCCAAAGATTTGCATTATTCTAAAGTATGAAAATAGTATATTATTTTTAAATATTTTTCTATTGAAAGATGTGAAAAAAGTCAATATTTGAAAAAAAAAAGCATTCATATTATTTTTAATTATCAATTACATTTTAGGTGTGTACTTACTGGGGTTAATCAAAATAAACCCAAAAATCATGTTTTCAGATTTTGTATTAAAATGATTTTTTTGTTGAAAGTGATTGATGAAGGAAATATTGTTTTATGTCAGAGTAGAAGAGTTTAGTATCCGCATAGAAAATTACTTTATTCAGAAGTTACATTCTATTAAAGCAACTATTGAAAAAGGAAGGAAGAAACCGTATTAATTAGTGCAGTTCAATTAAAATCAATTAGAATTTTTAATTTGATCAATTTCTTACAATTATTGAAATTAAAATGTGAAGATACATAATTATTATCGGTTAAAAAGGTGTTGATTTTTTGAGGTTATGTAAATTTGTCACAGCTAATGCACAAAAATTTATTGTACTGAGTCTAAATATATACTGTAGGATTGGCCTGGCTAAGATTAAATTTAAAAATATGCATTATTAACAAAAATGAAAGAATATATCACATCAATTTCAGGAACAAACCTTCAGTATTATTTTGTGCAAATTTTTACATTAATAAGTATAATTCCACACGCTTTGCTACAAAAGAAAGAAAATAGTTCATGGCTTAGGAAACTTCAATACTGTAAGGCCGGCTTCACCCATGGGACCAGTGTTTTAGGTAGCACTTGGGGCCACATTCACATGGTTGTACATTTGTGCATTGGGTATGTATTATTTTTTTGGCTTCAAAAATCCAAACATATGAATTGCCATATTGTATTGCTGAATTTATCATTACGTAATGTGTTGATGGCTCAATTAGAGTCAATATTTGATCCAAGATTGACCCATGTGCGAATCTGGCCTTACAAGTAAAGCAATGAATAACATCGAATTGATAATACATATACATATAATATAACAAGCATTGGAATCTTCAATGACCATAATTTTATGTTAACAAAGTCAAAATGACTCAACTCTAAAAATCATAAATATTATAAAATATATAATGACTATCAAACTTCACTAAATCTCATAAGGTTTAAATTTAAATAGCTAGAAATAGGTACTACATATGTTTAAGTACATAAATTTAATTAAATGTCTTTGCTACCTTGTGGTCAGGTCTAACAAAAAAACTTATTTTAAAAGGTACAGCAATTAAAAACAAGGTATTTAAAAAAAACATATAGTAATACTCAAACTAAAGATACCTCAGCTTAGATTGATTCATATTTACTTTGATACAAATTTTAAAATATTGTTGACTGTTAAGAAGAGCTCTGACCAGATTGATATTATAAAAAATAATCAAAATTTTGACAGCTTCAAACCGGAACGGATCACTTTAATGACAATCGGAAAGTTAACTGAATATCATATTGAAATCGGTCTGAATGTTCTAGAAGAAATGCATTGCAAATAAGACAGAGGAGCAAATGCCAGAGAAGATTTAAAGAAGGCAACTGTCCGTTACAAAGAGATTTTATAGAGGAACCATTGACAATTGAACAGTAACTTTGAGGTCTAACTGTATTAAGAACTGAAAATAATATTTAAGAGTTGTTATGGTAGACACAAATTTAGATCACCTCACATACAAAGCGGTTGATATCCTTTATAATAACAGATAGTTAAAATATACCTATGCATGTATAGAAAATAATTTGATAAAACTCAAGTACAGGTGTGCCTCAGGAACTGAAGGGGCCATTATTACAGGCCTGCCTGCGAAATGTATTTTAGTGGGCCATAAGCACATTTTGATTTCATTATATCAAAGACAAAATAATACAGTGTTTCATTTTAATAATGTTACAAGTATACCTCACGAATTCATGAAAAATCAATTGCCTTATTTAACCTAGCATAGGAAAACCACACAAAGAATTTGTGTGGTATTCCTATGCTTGTAACAGGACACTTTGTATAAAATGATTTGATCTTTAAATCTGAGTGGCCAAAGTATTTTTAAACTATGTGCATAGGTATCTAGTTGCTGTCATTTTAATGCTATGTGTAGTTATTTTTTCTAATGCAATTAAGTTACAACAAATTTACAAACATAACACATTGATACCTTGTAAATTTTTCTATACGATAGGTAAATTGAGCTACAAATAATGTACGTCGCGGTGGACAAAAATTTTCACTAATTATTTTCCACAACCAAATATTTGAATTCGAGATAATTTTTTGAAGGATATACAGTTTATTAACGAGAAGCAGATCAAAGTGCACTACATAAAGTACTCTATTTGTAAACCAATTACGTTGTAGGAGAGAAAATATAGCTAACATATAGTTGCGCTATAAATTACATACAGTAGTAACAGAGAGATATGTAAAATATTTTGACTTTATCGAGACATGAACGTGTTGACATCTGGTTTACATGCTAACCTTGGGATTGGGAAGTTTATCCCTAAGCCACTGTTTCAAATATCAAATTTTCATGGAAAATTTATGACGAAATAATGAAAGAAAAAAATCTTAAGTTTGCTTCTAAGTATCTTAGTACTTTACGTAGAGCGCGTCGAGATATGCAAGGTGATTTTTCAAATGATATTTACAATGTTAATCAAATGGAATATTATTAGTTGCAAGAAGATGATTGAGAAAGGTGAACGAGAAGGACAAATTATATTTTGATTCAAGATTTGTCAAGTGACACAAATAGACATTCCACCAATAGCTCCGTTGTAACCTCTCTCTCTCTTTCTCATAAACCAAGTATGCAACAGAAAGAGAGTTTACAACAGAGATCTCAGTGGCGGGACTCTATTCCACATTTTGACTAGTAGACAGTTGGTATTTAATATACAAGATGTTGCTAGTAATACTAAAAATAAGATTGAGCCCAATAATATCGCGAAAGACAAAATGTATTCTAATAAGAAATGTTTGGGTTAAAAATAACTTCAGGACACGGGTTTGAAAATGAACTGTTATTGAGGTATTACCATTCAAAAGTATACTAGGCTCCAGATATTATCACATTGAGGAATAATTGTGACATTTTCATGCATATATTCTGATATTAATACGGTTGATTTTCTTATAGCAATTGCTAAAAAAATATATTAAAATCATTAAGTCACCATATGATTTTGCCGCTGTAAACAGTTTTTTCTTATACAATGTCAATGGCATTGCTTAAATATATTTATTAATTTTGTCTTTCCCTATTTCACTGACTAGAAGAACTTCCTAGAAAACACACAAACGAGATTCGGTTTAGGGGCTTACACTTGTGATGGTTCTGATTGTTGCACACTTGAATATGATAAAATGTAAGTGTGTCTAATTATTACAAAGATCATACTGTCATTGGGCCAATAATTCAGTTGAATAATGTGAATTCTCTCTCCAAGATCGAAGAACAATTTTTTCAATTGAAAATCGGACATTACACAGAGATATTACCATTGAAATGACAATACTGTGCAAACAAAATAATTTTCTTAATTATCACAACTATTAGAGATTCTTTCCTATCTTTCTGCCTTTGATGTAGTGCTCGTTCACACAACATGGTTTAGTTTGATATTCTGGTTCATCTTTATCGCTGTATTCACTGTCTAACATGCTGACAAATACGGCAAAGTAAATGATTCATTTATATTTGACAATTAGTTTTATAAGCATCATTGTGCTATGACCCAGTTAAAAGGTAGAATCATATTATATCTAGATGGTACGAGATGACAATTCAATGCAATAGAAGATATCAAAAATGCGAATTTATTTAAAACATTTACTAAACCAAACCTGTGTCGAATTAGGCAAGGTGGTGTCAAGTAGGGTTTGTTTTTGGCAATAGTCCATAGAGGTGCGGCGATATGACAAAGTCGTGCAAACACGGCATATGATTTGGACGGAATCAGCGAAAAAGCAATTTCAGTTGCACCGCATCGTGTGAACGAACATTAGGAGTGCTGAAAACAATAATTTGTAATGCACAAATTCTTCTGTGTAAACAAGTTTAAAAAAATTTGAACCAAAATACTTCTATTATGAAAAAAACTGAGACATTAGAAAAAATCCATGTGGTGGATTAGCTTTTGGAAGTTTGGTTTATGAATATGTATTACAAATGGAATTTTCATTTGTCAACCATCTTCTAAGTAAATGATATACAAAAGTTACAACAATGAAGTTATATACCTACTTAATAATAATAACTAATCAATAAATACAGTGGGTTTACAAGAAAGGAGTACATAAATATGTGATCATTTACAATTAAATTTGAATAACAAAATTGGTGTAATAATATTATTCATGACTTAAGCACCTATGATTGTGTCAAATGTAAAGATGTTAACGGCTAATTTAAGTGCGTCGTTTGCAATAATTTAAATTTAAAATTTCATAAAAGTTTAAATCGAGATTTGTTTATCACTTCACTATCCATACTTCTGAAAACCTCGGTGCAATCTTCATCAGTTCACTGTGCGGGGATGATGGCTCCACTGTTCGGTGGGACGTGAAACTTGAAGGAACCTCCTGGTAATATACGGGATGTGTGCGGGAGGAATCTTTTCATCTGTCCTGCGGTATTCTGACAGATCTCAAAACCTTGCTCAGCTGAAACAGAATGTTATGTTGTTAAAATAAAAAAAATAAGGGATGATGTTTATGACATTTCAGAAGTTTACTTTAGTGAGTGAGATTAGATAACTATACAGATCCATAGAAGATTAAAGCATAACTTTTTTGTATTAACTTGTCATTATTTTACTAAGGTGTTAGGAGAGATTTTTCCAAATAATGAAAGAGAAATGTTCAGAGAATATGAGAGAAATAAGAGGTGGTGGACATCGAAACAGGTTTAGAAAAATCATATCCTCTATGATTTTTTTCAAAAGTAAAAAATCGAAGAACACACAAAAACGTGACTAACCTTTCCAGTTGTCAAAAACAAATCACTAATCCAAAATGGCTGATAATGCTAACATATGATAAACATATGTGTACCAACATAACAAACAAAAAAAAAACGATAATCGAATGTACACAGCCCGCGAAAATTAAAAATTCACCTTTTCTTTTGAACAGGCCTCGTATATTATTAATTTCAAATACATAAACATTTTTGTAAAAAGGGTTAGCGATTGACCCTTTCACAAGTTCATAATATATGTTATTCTTGGACAAAATATTGTATTATCACAATTACTTCAAATTCCTGGTCGGTCTCCATGAGTCCACGGATGGATACCAGCTGGTACTGGCGTGCTCTGAGGGCTGGCGGGGCCCGGCGAAGGGCTCGGAGAGCCGCCCCTGCGCGCAGCTGCCCCGCCCCGTGCGAGGGGTCTAGCACCAGCAGGCGGATGCCTCCGCCTCGACTGGGGCTGCCACGCACCACCTCGCAGCCGATTATGGTGCGTGAGTGACCTGAAGGAGAATATATAGGATTGTTAAAGCTAGGATTTTTTTCTTTCGATAAATAATGTTGAAAATGGGTGGACCAACACTTTTTCATATTTATAAATTTCTAGACACTGACAGCGCCTCCGGAGGAAGATGCATAGGCACTTTTTTTGACGTTGTACATTTGGATTTTGTTCCATAATGCGTAAATCTTATTCAAATTTTTCATATTTTGCTGCTGTTTTTAGATAAAAGAATTTCGTTAAATCAATACACATTTATTTTTATTTTTATAGTGATTACCGCACAAGAGTCCCAACTGCTCCCAAACGTCTAGCCAGTGGGACTATGACATCCCTAATCGGGGTATGTGGTGAGACTGAAGGTAGTGGGGAGGGGATGGAGATAGGAAAGAAGAAGTAAAGTACCTGGCTATTCAGATATTAATTAAATTAAAGTTATTTTTGCACGCCGGGTTTGAACCCTCAAATTTTGTTTGAACAAGATCAGCAGCAATCTTGGGTGTTAGTGTCTAGGAATTTATATAGGAAGGTGTTGCATTAGGAAACAATTATGTCCTATTCATATTGGAAGTGAAAAAATTTCCTTTGTCTTCAAACCAATGGCAACTGCGGTTGCAACAATTCTGAACATTCGCGACACTTTTTTGAGGTTAGAAAAGGATGTAGGGAGCTTTTTGACCACTATTATAAACCCTCTTAACATTGTATATATTATATAGCTTGCCGTAAAGGCTGTAACGATGTGCATACCTTAAGAAAAAAATTAAATTAAAATTAAACATTACTTTATCGGAATCGGTTTATTTTCTTCTTTTCTTAGGGCATACACAGCTTTAAAGTATCTATGAACAGCACACCCCTGGTAATTTCGTATTCCTAGACAGCAGAATAAATCTCGAGATATTTTACATGGAGGGTGTATAACTCACTGAAGAAAAAAAGTTATTTGTCCTAATTAGTATGTACATATTGGTGTACCTTGATGTTGCAGATAAAGCGGAGGTTTGAAGTCCCCTGGATTATCTTGGAAGTAGTTGAGCACCCAGGCAAACAGGGCGGGGTGGCCCCCGTCCTCCCCAGTGGGGCGGTGAAAGTCTATCAGCTGGCATCTGCAAATATTTTTTAAATTTAGTCACCGTTAAAAATCAAAGAGTATGGTAGATAGCTTTGAATTAAATTTTTGAAGTAAATACAAATTTTCACAGGTCTTGTTAAATTATTACCGTATTCGCAAAGATGATAAAACAGTGACAACTTCGCAGGCGCCTATCCACTTCCTGGTATTGTAAAGCTTGGAGCCCAGTTGTTCCGCACCCTAAAAAGAAAGCAAATACATAAAACATCAAAATTTATTCAAAGGTCTCCAAATATTTTTTTATTTAATTCATGAAATTCATGTGAAAATATTCGGCAATACATGAATTAATCGAAGATTTATTTATTTATTCTTGCTAAAATATAAAAAAATACATGGGTTTGGTCCATGTCTGTCTCACTGGGATATTCCTGTGTCGAGACCTTAGATGAATTAAATAATGTAGATACGTTACTGAGACAATGCGCGTGACTGCGCGAAACTAAGCCAACGTGGCATACCTGAGATTTACTGCGTTTAGTCTCGCACAAACATTCGTTTGACAAACAAGCTGTCACCAGCTGCCACAAACGCATCGCTGTGAGCTCTTTTCTGAGATAAAATGCCTTCCTGTGCTTTTGACAAGTGTAAAAATCATTCGGGAACAAAAAACAAATCTCATGGAGTTTCTTTTCATGAGAAGTACACACAAATCACTTATTATTTCAATTATTACAATTATTCACAACCAAATGGTGTAAGTGAGATAGCGAATGCCGAAATACATAAGTGTGTGGATGACAACCTAGCGACAGTACACGAGTACGTCGCATGCTACTTCGCTCGTAAGTTCGTTAGGGAAGAGAGGGCTTGTAACGCGGAGATGTAACGCGGGACGTTCATATAGCTATCTCATTCATACACACATTCTGCATGGTATGGCTATCCTTTTCATGCATTATGAGATCTTAGAGCTTGCCAAATTTATCGTTCAATTGGTATGAATATGACGTGTCTTGCATTTTATGTCTATGGTCGAGACAGACGTAGTGTACATAAATTTTATTCAAATTTGATTCAAGCTTTAAAACATTAAAAAATATGAAATACAACTCATAGTTTATCGATCTCTATGTTTTAATTTCTAATTTGTATTCACTAAATATCTACATAATAAAAACACAGAAACCGATTTAAAAAAAAAAAAGATATTAATGTAAGGGTTATATTTCAGATTTTTTGACGATTTATAGGTTAAATCTTTAATTAGATCATATATGGTGTAACACTTTTACATGAACTTTGCCGCTAAGTAGGGCCTTTAATTAATTTGCAGACTGAAATACTTCTGAACATTCTGGACAAACATCAGATATGAGAGAATGTACACAAAACAAAAAAAACAGGTTAACCATGTTGTGTCATGCTTTTGTTTTCTATACTCGTTTGTCAAAGGAAGAAGGCAACATTATCACATCATACCTGTGTATCGAACCCTTGTTTCCATGCATGTTCCACCATGAGTTGCAACCTGGAGATGGAGGGTACGGCGGTTCGGGGTTGCTGGGGAGGGTTTTTACCGCCCCCTATCACCACCCACGCTCCGTTGTATACCACCTCGTTGAATGCCGTGTTCTCAACCAGAGAAGATATTAACATCTGCATATTTCTGGGAAAATTCAGTTTATGTTATTTATTACATATCACTTTACAAACATTTTATTACATACTACGGAGGTAATTTCGTCTAGCCGAACTAGATTCTTAGCGGTAATAAAAAATAATGTTGAATTTTCCACATGGTAGAGGATTACAGCACAGTCCAGTATAATTTGTAGGAAGAGGCTTTGAAAATGAATCTGCCAAATTAATTATGTATTATAAAAATTTGAGATTTTTTTTCCATTTTAAGTAAATTAATTATTAATAATAAATTATTAATTAATAATAAAGTAATAATAAATTAATGATAAATAATAAATAAATTGGTAATTAATTCTAACCTAAAACCGCAGCCCCATCCTCTGTCCCCGTAGGTGCTGGCGTAGTGGTCAACCGCTGAACAAAGGTGTGTTCTCAGAATGGACGGGTTTTGGGCATTCAGAGCTTGAATCCTTGGAAGTATTCCTGCAAAATAAAAATAATAATTAAATAAACAATGAAACATAACCAATATTAGTCTATAATTAAATAAATTATTACAAATATTGTAATATTTATTCAGCAGAATCTCTCGAGTTCCTAATATAATTATGTAATCCTGTCAAACTAAGATACAACAAATAGTACTTTCATTATATTTGATGCAGAAAATGAGGTAGGTACTATCTTAGTGAATTCTCCTTAATATTTCAAATTGTTCCATTTTTTAAATGAAATAAACAAAAACAAAGAAGTTGGTTTTGACAGATGAATTTTTGGGGGGAAAATATAACTCCTGTAGTACGGAAGCCATAGAGTTAGATAAAAGTTTAAAATTGTAGTGATATTGTGACTGAAGAGATGCACCAATGGAACTGTGTTGTGAACGTGTTTGTGTGTCTAGGTAAGTTCAATTTTTCCATACTTCAAGAGAAAATAATTCAACACTTTCAAATTTCGAAAATCTTTCCAGAACAGTCCAGTCAATACCGAAAGGTATCATGTGAGCTGGTTAAATTAGTTTTCTTTCAAATTGGTATAGATCACACTTTTGGGGATTTTATATTCAGTGAATATTGTGTTATGGAAATCATGTAAGTAATTTGTGGGCAAAAGCATTAAAGTTACCCTTGGTGCAGCTTGTAGAATCATCCACCCCGTCACTCTCCGCCCTCTTCAATCCGATCCTCCTCTCGTAGTAATCCCTTACGGACAGTTCCCCCGTGTAGACAGCCCTCCGGAGCCCCCGTGCAGCCTGCTGTCCGTAGTTCCCCTGCTCGTCCATTCCATACTGAGCCTAAGAAAATAATAGCGTGTTGTTGTTTTTTAAGTTGATACTAATGAGAGATATTTTGAAATAATAATAATAATAATAATATTTGGATGATTTTTATAGCGCCGTTTTTGTGGAAAATCACCTCAAGGGCGCTGTACAAATCTTAATTTCTACTTAATATTAATTCTTAGTTTATACAAATATACCTATAGCAACATACTTACCTGGCAGGACAGAATCACCATATCATAATAAACTAAGAATGTACACCTCTCCAGTGACGGCTCGTGACTTTTTAGTGTGTTTCAGTGCTAAGATTAAAAAAAAATTAAAAATAAATTGATAATGTTGTAGCCAAAAACTTTTTTTTTTTTTTTTTCAAAGTTTTTTCAGTTTTTGTGGGTCATTGACCCAACAAAACTGACCAATACAATGTAAAATTAAGTGTAGATACATAGTTATAGATTTTTTCCGGTTCCTTGGAAAACCCTATAAAAGAGTTTCGTTGTATTGTGGGAAGTAGATCAATATAAGATATTTTAAAATATAATTGAACATACCCTTAGCATCTCAAATTCTCTCTGTTCCCGATGTCTCTGAACTTCCCTCTGTTGGTCGCTGATGGCCCCAGAGTTGTTTGGGGGCTCCGTCCCTCCACGCTCAAAGTGCTCCTCTATGTGCTTGGTCTACAAACAGTAACAGCATGATAACTTCATATTCATTCAATGAAACAAATAAATAAATATGCCAAGAAAAAACTTCTCATAATATTTATATAAACACAGAATAAAAAACAAATGCACATTGGATAATGTCGAAATCGAACAGAGTACGACAAGTAGACATGGACAGATTCATTAATGCTAATGATTCAATTCAGTCTAAATCGATTCATCAGGTCAAGTGAAAAACTTTCGATTGAATTAGATGCAAGTCAACACTAATCTTCACACTTAAGTTGGACTATCTATATCGGGCGTGTGGCACGGCAGGTAGAATTCAAACTTCATCTCATGGTATCCTTGGTTGGGAGACGGGAGTAGAAATAGAGGAAAAGGAACTGCTGAAGGGTGAAAAGGTTAATTAAATGCATTAGAGTTTCATCAGACAAATCTAAAGGGTGAAATGATGTAATATACCATGTCTTGTTGTGTGGTGCAGTTGGGAAGTGTTTGGCAGCAGACCGGGCAGACGAGGGCGCTGGGAGAGGGGCTGGACTCCATCAACATGTTCTCCGCTGTCTGCAGGTAGGATGCATTTTCACCGCCTGTCGCACCGTCCTTTATAATAAGAAAATTATGTATTTTTTTGAAAAGGACAACGAAATAATTTCAAAAATTAAAAATAACACGCTTTATCTGTATTTTCTACTCGCACACAATATTTATAGAGACAGTTTTGTGAGGTTAACTAAATTTATAAACATCAGAACACCAAGACCCTGCGGTGTGTTTATATATTTTTGCATTGCGTAATTGAAACGGTGATATAATGATATCATCAAGGCGTTATATATCCCAAGGTGGTATTTGACCTCCTTTACAAATGTTCATGATTAGCTCCGGTCCCTAGCCAATCGCCTCCAGTTCTGAGGCCTCACCATCATCTTTCCCGAGTCAAATGCCTGGATCATCAGATGTATTTATCCTCAACTAAAATATAATTGCTTACCTTTTGCGGACTCAATATATCCCTGTGCTCAATATTGACATGTAGCTCTAGATCGGTGCCACTAGCGAAGGTCCTCTCGCACAGAGGACAGTGCAGGCTGCTCTGGCTGAGAGCCAGCGTGGGGTTGTTTTCGTTGTTGGAGTTGGTGGGGTTATCCTGGCCCCCGGAGCCAAGGGACGGGGAGGTCAGGTCAAAGTGCGCCCGGTTCATGTGCTCCTCGAGCCGCTGAGCGCAGTCGGAGGTGTAGTCACACATCAGGCACTAGGAAATATAAGAAAAATAAATATATGTGTGTCACACACAAGATTACAACTTTCCAGAGCCAGGGGTCTATGGTTTTCAATGTAGGGAAATTTAGTATGGTTACAGAAATAAGAGAAAGTGTTAACATAGGACCATTTATTAGCCTCTCAGATAGATTATATGTATTAATTAATTTATCTGCGTCTTGGCTGGATTAATATTCACAACTTGTGTACCTACAGCCAACATTCTTAATATTATACCACAGCAGTCTTTGTTCTAACACAAACATTTAAAACAATTTAATATGATGGCATTATTAAGATGGAGTGCAAAAACTAAGAGACAGTTAAATCTGTGAATATTGGGCAAATTACAATAATAATAATATTTGGATGATTTGTATAGCGCCGTTTTTTGTGAAAAATCACCTCAAGGGCGCTCTGTACAGATCTTATTTTCTATTATTAGATATTAATTCCTAGTTTAAATAAGAAAATATACAGGAACATACTTACCTGACAGGTCCCATCAGATTAATGATTTTGATTTGCAATCACTCAACATTATTTTTATATTCAATCTGATTAATATTAATAAATAAGCCTCATTGGTTATCTTAAATTTTTGAAATTAAATGATTCTGATCTGCCACTGACACCCAAATAATGCATCAATAATTATGTATTACATTAAAAAGATAATTTAACACAAATACATTTGAAGACAACAATACAATCTGCCTTGCAGAGAGGACTGATTTAATTCTCCTTCTTCTCTGAGGATCGTGAACCCCAATTGCCCTAGTGAATAAGGCTCCTCCACACTTTACAGCCCTGCGCTGCATGGAGAGACGCGGACACCTTTCTGGACGCCTGTGATATTTGATCACTCCAACGCAGAGTTTCCCAAACTAATTTTCCTCACCCCCCTTATTGTTTTTTTTTTATCGCCAATTTTTATCTATCCGCAGTTTCGGTTCTTTTTCTTTTGCACCAGGGTTGCCGCAAACATTTAGATTTTTTTATTTAGCCAAGTGAGCTGTGCGAAATGGGCCCACGGGCCGCCCAAATCGGCACTGAAAAAATATCTATTTCAACTGTGCAAAGCCAACGAAACTATAGAAACTCTATTTGGAGGATTGGTGGCTGAAGGAAATTTGGGCAGGGAAAGGGGAATAGAAAGGTTGCAAAGTGTCTGGCTATGCAGCTTAATATCCAATTACCTGTATTATTGGTGGACTAGGGGTAGGTGGTTTGACCTTCTTAGGAGTGTTAGTTTTCAGCTTTAGGGCGAGCTGAGATCTCAAGGGCGACCCTTGGCCGGCACTTGAGAGAGACAGCTGTTAAAAATTAAGGGCATTTTGTTAGTGGTTAGTAAAATTACAATACTTGATTATCAGGACAAAGTAAACACTACTTATTATAAAAAAGAGACAAAAGGGATACCTTGCTGCCAGCAGGTGAGAGTTCATATTCACTGCTAGAATTGTTACCAGAATTGTTTCTGTAATCTGAAATAAAAACAGGATTATCAATAAAATATTTAATGTAGTGCGGTGGCTGGTGACTTTTCGTACTTGAGGCTAAGCTAAAAAACATATTTATATAAATATGAAACAATTAACAAAATATTTAATGGAATGAAGATTTGCACTAATTGGTGCGGCGCTCCAAATACCTGAAAATCACTATCAAACAGCCTTTTGATATTATTATTAGCTCAGAT
The DNA here is from genome assembly GCA_022651775.1 of Drusus annulatus. Classification (NCBI taxonomy): domain Eukaryota; kingdom Metazoa; phylum Arthropoda; class Insecta; order Trichoptera; family Limnephilidae; genus Drusus; species Drusus annulatus. The sequence continues at coordinate 63,026 of JAGWCC010000107.1, read as the reverse complement.
TCAGTTCTCGTCAGCCATCGTAACGTTTAGTTTGTTACTAGATCTATTTGCCTTGTGGTTGATTGCTGTTTTCTCTAGGCAATATCCAAATAAACACAAACAAGGTTTTGAATCATTAACCCAAATGGGTGATAATAAAGCTTGGCTGACTCTACAATTCAATTCCAATTTGTAATTATGTAAGGTGAGACATAAAAAATAAAGCAACTTACCATGTTTTTTAGCTCCGCTATGGTTACTTGAGGCTACACTTTCAACAGAATTCTGCCTGCTCGTCGACTTGCTTTTAGATTTGGTTTTTGACAGGCTACTTTCACATCTCCGGCTGCCTTTCGAATCGGATCCACTTCCATTATGGATATTCTCCCTACTGCTCTTCTTCGAAGTGCTGGCCTCTCTCAAAGGCTGTGCTCCTGGTAACTTTTTACTTTTTGCATTGTGATTAGTTGTGCCGTTGGATTGGGAAGTGGTTCCATTGGATTGCGAAGCAAGGCTGGATTGGCTGGTACTCCTCAGGCCATTGCCGTAGTGCATGTGGCTGGTTTTGTTGGATGGTGTCGGTGGTCCGTGGCCATTGCTGGTCGGAGTGTGCCAGCCGTTCTGGACCGAAGTCGGAGTATTGCTGTTGTTTGTGTGGCTCTCTGAAATTGTGTCTGAATCCTCATCAAAACTGAAATAAACAGGAACAGAAAATTTACTTCTGGGCTTTCTCTCGTAAGACCTGGATCTTTTCAAGACCCGCATCAACTTTTCCCTTTTCCTTCAAAGAATCTTGGCACAAGATTCTCACAGGTGATGTCCGACGGAACGCCACATGGCCCCTTATGAGGTCTTAATAAAAAATATTATACGATAATGGATACAACGAACTTGCATGCTGAAAAAGCTTATAATAGCATCATTAGGGATGAATCACTATAATATCAAAACATTAATTTGTAGTACAAGGGAGACGCCCTGAAGGTGATTTTTCACAAAAATGGCGTTAAACAAATTGTCCAAATATTATTATTGTGTACAATAAAAGATTAAATTAATCAGGATACAAGAGACAATCCCTAATTTCACAGTTTGTTTAGCTATTTTAATGGGTATATCGTCGCAGAGCGCATAATACCTCCAATGTAAAAAAAATTACAGGAGTTAAAAAACACATTTTTAAGCAGGAAAAGGAAGAGAGACTCACAAATTTTATTTTATAGTGTGAATTACTAAATATATTTAGGGAGTCTCTTTCTCATTTTCCTGCTTAAACACTGGTTGGTTCACTCTCCTGTAAAATTTTATTTATTTCATATTGGAGGTATTAGGCGCCCAGCGACTTTATGTAAATACCGGCTTGCAATTATGAGCATTATGTTAGTTGCATAAAGAGTTTTTATTTTATGGTATTATTAATTTTTCAAGACACCTATAAAATGTTGAAATGAATTGCCTTGAAAATGTAAGGTGACATAACAACAAAAAATTTGGATGTGACTAGAACACGTGACTTGAACATTTATGGAAAAAAAATTGAGATTGAGAAGAAAATAAAAATTATTAAAAAGAAAGTTTGTTAAAAAAGAGCACAAAAATTGACTGTATTGAGTTAGCCACTGTTCACACCTCGGAGAGTTGATTGTAATGGATAACAATAAAATTATTTAGGTGGGTGAATCAAAACCTTCATAAAATTACTCTCGCAAAACTGAACCGAGACTAGCTTATTTAAATGCAATTCTGACACTATTGAGCAAATAGCTCGGGTAAAAAACAAATGTTCATAAAATCTGTCAGATTTATGAGTTGACTCTTATCTGATAGTAAACATTTGCGTAGCCATCTCAGCATGAATAATGTGTTTAACACTTGCATACTGGGCAAAATGAGTTAAAATAATATTAAATTATCAGGATATTTTCTTTGAGAATATCATTCTTTTATTATAAAATAAACACTTTGTTTATTCAATTAATAAAAAACGCAATATTAAATATTTCAAAAACTGATAAATACATCAAAATTAATTCATATAATAAGGTCTTGGCTTGTATTTTTTGTCTGCCCACTGACTGTAGCCAGTTAGAACTTTTGTGCAGTAAATCAAATAAAAATAATAAAAATCAACAATTATTATAAAAAAGCTAGAACAAGTCAAACTCGGGTGTGTCCTCTGTGCAATATATAAATAAAAGGGGAATTATGGGACCGGGCGCGCGCTTCACTCAGTGCGGCACTTAGCGGCCTCTTACTTTCTAACAAGATTTTTACCGACTGTTGACGGTGAGATGAGTGCAGATAGTGTCCATAGAGTGTACATATAAAATACCGAGACATTTCGTCCATCGCTTCTCCTCGAAAATAGCAAAAAGACAGACTTGCCACACCCAGTGCGGCCGCACGCCCGGCGGTATGTTAGACACAAAAATAATTGGATAATTTCTATAGCGCTGTTTTTGTGGCAAAATCACCTAATGGCTCAGATGCATGTTTCCACAAGTGATCGATCAGTGCCACATCTTTGTTTTCTCTCACATTCCTTCATTCCTTTCACATCTTATTACTTGCTTCTCTAGATTGTAAGATGAAAAACAACAAAATTTAGCCATAACAACTTTATACTATTTATTACCAATCCGTCAAGAAATCAATTAATGTCACAATGTGACATTAATCTTGTCAGTCGGAAGATATAAATATAATGATAAAAATAGTCACATTTACGGATAAATAAAAAAAAAAACTCTCTGGGTATCAGTAGAACACAATACGTTAATAATTAATACACAAGTAAGATAAATTTCAGAATTAGTACTGAAAGGGTTGAGTAAATAAACAAAAGATAAGGTTGAATCAGTATTGATTTTTATTTACCTTTCCTTCTATATAAAGAAAACATTTTTTGGGTGATATGCACATTATATTTGACATGAAGCTACATAATTCTATACAGGATTCATTTAAAAGATTACATTTTATATCAAAGAATCGGGGTTATTGCAGTAAAGATAGAAGATAAATTATGATTGAGGTATTTGACAAAAGATATAATTATACTGACTTTAGATAAATTTCATTGATTGATTGCCAGATTAAAATTTGACCATCATGCTAATAAGGTAAATGGTGGGTAGGGTAAAAGGTGGGTATATTAACCCTCCATCAACGGGTTTTGCTAACTGTTGGTAAGATTGTCTATCATTGTCCACTGTGAAATACACTGTCTTTTAATTTATAACACCGAAATATAACAGGTGTCAACAAATAATAATAAATAGCGTAATTGTATTATACTATTGACTTGCCTAATGTACAATTTATTAGAGTTTCAACAATATTTTATCTCGATAAATAAGTGAAAAATATGAAACAACCAATATGGCTTCTTATTTTTAGACGGTTAAATGGATATTTTATAGCTCTATGGTCAATTTTCGATAGAAAGTGGAGTGTAAATTTCCATGACGCCCGAGAGAGTTCGACCATTTAAGAATGTTTGCAACGTCATACTAATTTTTTGCTTTATAGTTAAGTACATTTAACACACATTAACTTTTTGGTTTGTATATCTGTAATCTTTGTAATCTTCTATGGACCAATCATTGAGAGAAATTTCACTTACGCGGGACTCTGATCATCGATGAACACCATCAGCTCTGCCTCCGGAGTCAGGAAGTCGAGATGAGCCTGGTTCACGTGGATCAGCATCTCGTCCGAGGTCAGGTCGGTGAGGTCGCAGAACGGACACGTGGCCTGCCCCTCCACGTGGTACATGAGCGTGTGCGCGCGCATCTCCTCGTCGGAGAAGCCCTCCAGTCCACATATCTCGCACGTGTAGGAAAAGGTCGGAGTGTTGGATGCCATGTTGGATTTTTTTCTGTCAGTGGGGTTGTTGACTATGCTTGAATTTTTTCCAATACATTTTTTCTGGAAACATGAATTTGTTGTTAGCTAGGTTTTCAGTTCAGTATGGGGGTTTGTGACCTGTGGTCAACTATGTTTGAACAACGGACGATAAATTTATTAAAAAACGTGTCAATTATGGAAATTTAGAACTTTGGGTATGCATAGCCTTACAGCTTCAAACACAAGTTTGAACTAACGAGCGGATGTACAATTTTTTGTATCCATAGGAAACTTAAAACTATTCTTATTGAATCACGAAGAAGATGTTCAATATTTTCTACATAATTCAAATGTTTGATTTCAAAAGAACGATCACACATAAGAAAATAATATTCAATGAAAAATGATTAGGAAATAGCAATTTTACGAATTTGAAAATAGAAAACCATATTTGGGTAAACGTTTACAGTAAAATCCGGTAAAAAAATACGTTTGTTTTTTTTTAAAAACAAGATTTCAAATAGAAAAACGAATTATTTTGATAAGATAACGATTATGTTAGTTTTGAATCAAAAAAAAAAAATTGAATACTATTTACATTTTAATGATAACCCAGTAACTTGAAAAAGAACTTTGACATCAGGAATACTTTCTGCATCGCTACATTAAGAATTAATAAATGGGTAAGGATTAACTATGAAAATACGCGAAACGAGAAGTGACATTTCTCTGCTCATGTAATAATAAAAGTGGGGTTATAACGCGAAATCGATAAAACTTCCGCAATTTTATTTGTAACTTGTAAGTAAACTAAACCTTACGCGAGTTCAAAGGTTAGAGATAAACAGAATCGATAGTATTTCAAGAAACATTCTTACAGTCTAATAATCACTTGATTTCACACGGCATACTTACAAGATCAACTGTCAAATTCACACTCGCTGGAAGTTAGAACGCCTGTTAAATTGAATTCAATGGCAATACACTAAGAAATTTATTTTTGCACTTTTCACTAAAATTATCATGGCACTTGGTGATTAATTTAACAATTAAACGAGGTCTTGGGGTTTCCTTACATTTTGCTGGCTATTGTGGAAAGCCTTTCGCGATTCGAGGCGGAAATTGTAAAAGAAATCGGGTATTTTCGCCTCGAGAAAGAAGTGTACATTTTGACCAGCTGACCTCGTATTGCCTCGTAACGGCGCCTTTCCTAACCAACACTGCGCTATGCCATCCGCTACCCGCTACCCTATCGCCTTTTCACGTTTTGTGATTTTCCCACATTTTCTCCTTTCTCTATGGACCTACTCGTGGGAAACGGTTTCATTCAACCCGCGCAAAATGGGAGAATCGATATCTCCGCTGAATCCAGTATTTTAGTGGGGTTGCGTTGATGTCATCAAACTACAACGCACAAACATAACGTAGTCATGTAACTTCTAATTTAGCTGCGTGCAATTAATTTCCTACGTCGTTTTGGATAAAATTAAACATCGTTCTTCAATATATTGTGACGTATTTATTTCGTATTATTGTTCTATATAAGTGTATTGTTTATCTTAAATTTTTATGTGAAAAATAATCAACAAGGTTAAAAAATAAATTATTTGGTTAGAATTAGTAAGGGTTGTGTTTTAAAAAGTTAATGTAAATAAATCAAAATTATGAAAGCAATGTTGCAGTTATATATGCATACATACTTTTACGATTGATAAATAATATTTTAATAGAATTGTTACCGCTGGTATACATATTTTTAATCACATAAAAAGTATACATGGGGTAAATTATACCTGGGATGTATTATTTGCGTAATGTTTACATTTATTTTGGTAAATTTTTTGAAGATCTTTTTTTTAAATTAATTAATTGTTTTTAAATCTTTGTAATTGAAATATTTTTATTTGTTTCTTTGGTTCACTATAAAAATGTAATTATTTATTATGCCCTTTAAACCTGATGTTCATAAATTTATTTTACATCTGTCCTAAAGTAATTTTCCTTTTCTCCCTTTCGCGACAGTGATTTTAATAGTTTTGTAACTTTTACTTCTTGTTGATTCTTATACCATATATTCATAAGTCGACTTATAAAAACATATTGAAAATGTAAAAGCACACTTAGGCGATGAAGAATAAATAAATACATTTATCAACCAACAGCTGAGGGTGTGAAAATTCCGTAAAAATAGATACATTCTCCTAAAAATCGTAAACATGCAGAGGATAGAAAGAACCCTTAAAAATCCATGCATCGTGCAATATTTAAAGAAAAAAAACTCACAACTTGAAGTCCCGCAACTGCAAGAGTTGGACCTACCTTGGAAGATAGTTGAAGGAACGTTTAGATGCCATTCCGTGGTGGTATATTATGTTAATACCACAACGCCTCGTTGAACTCACATTAATTTGTACACCATTAATCCACTATCACACACAAAATATTTTGAATGTATGATTTTTTTAAACACACTTGTATAATCACTACACAATTGTTTACGGAAAAGCGGAAGCTACGTTAGTCAAACAAAGAAAAAAAAAATACCAATTTGTACCGATTTGAAAGAAAAAAACGCGAGCAGCTGTCACGCGCCCGACTCGCGACTGCAAGGAAAAAAGCAAACTGAAGGATATTTCTCTTTTGTCGGTAGATGGCATTTAATGACGGTGAAAGCTACAGTAGTGCCATCTATGACCAATATATGTTACCGGCCGACTTGGACAGTCAAGTGCCATCTATGGCCAATAAATGTCTAAGTCAATCATAGATGGCACTTTACTGTGGCTTTCACCGTCATTAAATGCCATCTACCGGCAAAAAGAAAATATTCTTCAGTTTACTTTTTTCTTTGCCGAAATGGATCGGGCGCGTGACAGCTGCTCGCGTTTTTTTTCTTTAAAATCGGTAAAACTTGGTAAATATGTTTCTTTGTTTCCATGTTTATTCAGTATGAATGATTAACGTAGACTACCGTTTTTCCTTAAACAATTGTAGAGTGATTAAACCAGTGTAGTGATTATACAAGTGTGTTTTAAAAAAATCGTACATTCAAAATATTTGGTGTGTGATAGTGGATTAATGGTGTACAAATAAATGTGAGTTCAATGAGGCGTTTTGGTATTGATGTAATATACCATCACGGAATGGCATTGGGACGTTCCTTCAACTATCTCTATCCTTGGTAGGTCCAACTCTTGCAGTTGCGGGACTTTAAATTGTGAGTTTTTTCGTCAAATATTGCACGATGCATGGGTTTTAAAGGGTTCTTTCTATCCTCTGCATGTTTACAATTTTTTGGAGAATGTATCTATTTTTACGGAATTTTTACAACCCTCAGCTGTTGGTTGATACATGTATTTATTTACTCTTCATCGCCTAAGTGTGCTTTTACATTTTCAATATGTTTTTATAAGCCGACTTATAAATATATAAGAACCAACAAGAATGGTACACAAGTAAAGTTTACAAAACTATCAAAACATTAAAATCACTGTCGCGAAAGGGAGAAAAGGAAAATTACTTTAGGACAGATGTAAAATAAACTTATAAACATCAGGGTTAGAGCTTAAAGGGGATAATATAGGATTACATTTTTATAATGAACCAAAGAAACAAATAAAATTATTTTAACAATAAAGATTTAAAAATAGTGACAAGTGTGAACACACTGTGTTCACGCTTTGCGTAAATAAATAAATTCACTGTGGTAAAAAAACTTCTGTACACAACAATGGGCCGTTTTCTGTGAAGCTTCCAAAAAATCCGCTAGGGAGGGCGGTCCTCCTGTCAATGAATCTGACTCGTTTCGATAGTTATTAAATGCACCACCCATAGTGCTTACACCCCCTTCGATAATTTATTTTGTAATTTATCACACAGTAATATTATCATATTGCATTTTATTTTAGACTTGAACACTACGATAAGAACCGCGTATTCAATCTTACTGACATCACACGAAATGACCGTACCGAACTTAGATGAAGTACAGAAACCAGAATATTTTCAAGATGTCAACATGGTCTCAAATATTCTAGCATTGACGCATAAAGATCTCCAAAAAATCAGTTTTCCTTGAGAAAGTTTGAAAAATGCTGACGAAGCATTAAGTATGTATACTGAAAAATACTTACTGAGTGTCAAAAATGCCCGTGAAAATGACACAACCTATGTTTCAGGAAGTTGTGGTTCGGAGTATAGGAAACTTGTTTCGTATGTAGTTTATATAAATTACAATTCTGACGCTTTTTTGGAATGCCAATGTGAGCCACCGTGCGGCCTAATGCACGTTGCAAACATATATTTGTAGTCCTACGTGGAATAGTATATACTAAAAATCATTTTTCAAGAAAGTTGTACAAACATGTTACAAAATTTTCGTAGACCGAGGAAGTATCATGGTGCGTCATTAGTAGGGTCTATAAAAGCAAAAAATCTCCTATTAAAAAACAACGGTTGTCACAACAGCTCCTCAGTTTTGATCCTAGGCCTATCACTTCAATTTAATAACAAAATTACCGAACCTGATTTAGTAATTTAGCCATGGAACTTTCTGCACATAATCTAAATTTAAGGCACATGCCTATCATGGAAAGTATTCTACTGGCAGACAAATATTCTGCCATGTTTGATCATTTTTATGAAAAGGAAACGGTTGAATATTCTTTCCTTAAGCTTTACGAAAAATCCCAAGCAGAACTTGATTTGATTGAATCCTCTACACCATAGATTCTCAACCTTCTTTTGCCCACCGCCCACTTAGAGATTCTTTTTTTCTAGAGCCCCCCCCCCATTTTTTTTAATTTACCATCTGTCGTGTTCGCGGTTCCAGTTACCGGTTATTTATCCAGTTCTTTTTGGAACCGGTTCCTAGTGTTTTTTCGAAAAGTTGGAACCAGTTCTCACACAAAAAAAACACGAAAAGAACGAACAAAGGATATCGACCGTTCTAGTGACCGGCTAGGAACCGGTTCCTTTAAATCGATGTTATCAAAGCAAAAATCCTCTTCGACCTTCAATTGAAGTGTGCGCTACCGCAAAATGGAGTAGTTCTTTGAAGTCGAACTTTAATTGAAGTACTTCTTTGTAGACTTCGAAGTTCACCTTCACAACTGAACTGTATTAACTGAGGTATTTTTTCCAACGCTCCCTAATTTTCTCTGGGTCTTCTACTGCCCCCCCCCTGAAAGTCTCAAACGCCTACAAGGGGGCGTTATCGCCCACGTTGAGAACCTATGCTCTACACGAAAACAGGGTAAATCTAAAAACTGGTTCACTGAACGATCTCTACGCCTAACCAGCTCAAATTTCGGAAAAAAAAGTAAAAGTACGGCGAAAAAACTAATCGCAGATCTGGCAGAATCTTTTTTGAAAGTTTTTGATGTCATAACTGCATCTTTAGAACATTGATCGAAATTTGAGGCAGCAGCTGTAAGACATTTTGAATTTAAAACGAATACTTCCACATCTTCCGGTGGAATTGTTATTCACCCTGAACTTCAGTTCTTAAGGCTGATTCACACCAACGTCCGGATCCGCTCAGTGCCGATATTGTTCCGCATGAGAGCTTATTGATATGGTATGAATATCAATCAAGGAGTATGTGCCAAGACAAAGTTGTGTGGCAGTATATCCTTCTGCCCACCCTTGTGATATTTAACTACTTAGTTAGTTAAATAATTATTTTGAATTGTAAAAATATTAACATCGCAGATTTTTTTTATCAAAAACCATTTTTTTATCACTAAATAATATTTTTATTGATTATTAATTATCAAAAATATTATTTAGTGAAAAAAATAATGGTTAAAAAAAAAAATCTGCGTTCTAAGTATTTTTACACTTCAAAATAATTATTTAACTAAATAAGTAGTTAAAAATCACAAGGGTGGGCAGAAGGATATACTGCCATACAACTTTGTCTTGGCACATACTCCCTGATTGATATTCATACCATATCAATAAGCTCTCTTGCGGAACAATATCGGCACTGAGCGGATCCGGACGTTGGTGTGAATCAGCCTTTAACCAGCTCTCCCGATGCACCAAATGGTGAAGGTGCTCTATTGGAAGTCAAATGTCCATATACAGCCAAGGTCAGTATCATATCTGTGGAGACTATCACATATTTGTATTCAGACGAATGCTCGAGCAAGCTGGAGTTAGACCTAAATCATATTTTTTATTACCAGATACAAGGACAGCTGCTATGCACTCTTAGGTCTTAGGTCTTAGGCATTCTTAGCAATATTTATCTTGAAGGATTTTCAAGTCTTTGAAATAGATAAAGACCATGATTTTATTGAGACAATGGTACACAAATTAATAACTTTTAATGAAGATTACTTCAAACCAGCTTTATTAAAAAAAAACACATTTACAAGGACAGCTTTCGGTGAGGTGACAAAGGTAACGGCCCTTGGAGTAACAATGTATGGAGAGAGAGCTAATTATTTTTACCCAACCTATACCAACTTGCGATAAATCACTTTCTACGGGTTTTTACGTCGTACACCATGAGAGAGAAAGAGACAACAAATATAATACACCGCTTCTATGTACTGTCACAATGATATTGGGCTCTTGGGTCACCGCGGGACTCCGCCCACATTTTTTATTATGCCTACATTTTTATTAACTTGACACAACTAAACGGTTTTTAAGATTTTATGCTATATTTTTGTTAATAACAATACTGTGAAAAAGTAGTAATACGAATAAACAAAAACATTATGTCGATATGTGCTATGAATGAGTATGTGTAAATACCCTAACCTTAGTCTTAGCCACGCCCAGGTCCGCCGAGTCCGGTAAAAATCATCAAAAGCTGACTACACTGCCTTGGATAGATACCACTCTATATACTCTAAGGAACGGCCCTACTTGGTTTTCAATAGAAAAAATGATAAGTTGTGTATTTTATTTTTTTTTATAATTATTTTAAATAAAAAAATATTTCTAAAAATCTCAGTGTATCTATTTTACGTATGGTAGTTTTTTCACCTTCTGAAGGCGACAGTTTGACTACAGAGAAAACTACATTTAAAAAATATTATAATAAAAATGAAAATGGAGTTCTTCAAAATAAACACCAAAAACAATGAATAATTAAAAGCTCCTTTAAAAGCAATATTATTATTCACCTTAAAAACGAAGTTTAATTTAGCTCTTAATATGTAGACTCTATATCTTCAAATCTGTAATTTACTTATATTATTTTTATTATATATGTACTATATTTTCGATATTAACATGTTACTTTGTAGCTAAAAAAAAACACTTTTGCAAATTGCCATCCCAACACAGGCTTATGACTAGTAGGATGGGCAATTTACCAACTAATATAAAAATGTATGTTCAAGTAAAATAATAAATAATAAATAATTGTGTATTAAATTTGGAAATAAACCCGTTCCTGTATTATTCCATTTGAAAAAAGTTGTGTGTGTTCTCAATACTATAAATGTTAAAAAAATGTTCAAATGCATTTAGATTAGTGGGGGGATTGCAATAGCAGTATTTAAACAATGCGAGCCTTGTCCTAAGGATTGAAAAAAAAACACCACTTTCTCATATTATAACCCTAAACCGGTAAAAAAAGCAAAAATTTTCTTGTACGTCATTATTCTTTTTACTAAAAACAAGCGAGTGTTTTATGGAGGATTCTCTAGATCAGTGTTCCGCAAACTTTTTGTGTTCAAGGTACACCTATCAAATCAAGAAATTTTAGAGGTACATCAAAGAAAAAAAGCAATGTTTATTTAATATTTATTTATTACTAAAATCAATATAACTAATATGAAAAGATGTTTGGTGAGAAATTTGAGCCTGTTTAGCTGAATCGTTGATAAGGCTGCTCTCATCTCTTCATTGGTCGTCCTCAGGAGTTCTCTTTTTTCGATTTAATAGTAGTGAGAGTTGAAAATCCCAATTGGCATAAGTAAGTTGTGGCAAATGGTAATAGAATTGCAACAGCACGCTTTGAAAGCAGTGGATACTCATTTTTTATATGCAGCCAAAAATGTGCTAGCTCTACTTCGGAAAATTTTTGTTGTAATGTCTATCAAAGCCTGCAATTTTTTTTTCTGAATCGGCAGCCATGACATTTGGAAACATTTCAATACTACCATTGACAGCATGGCTGATCCATAACACCAACTTAGCGCGAAAGCTTTCAATTTTGTCTTTTCGCGGCACACCAACTGATGATTACGGTACACCAGTGTGCCGCGGCACACGCTTTTCGGGACAATGCTCTAGATGACATTTCAGTTTTTTCATCCGTCTGAGTGTCTCTATTTATCTTAATAATATCAAAAGGCAATATGACTTCCACTGCCGCGTCTTCTACATTCACAGGCAACACCACTTCTTCCATTTCATCTTGTAGTTTAATATATTTTAAAGGAGAATTTATGTTTTATTCTTCGCGTTCCAGATGCCTTTTCCGTCTATTTATTACTTCCAAATAATCTGCTTTTGTCCAGGGACATATTGAAGGAACTAGACCTTTCAGCAGCTTTTGAATCAATAGTATGGTTCCATCTATAAATAAAATATTAGGCTCAAAATAAATCACTAATAAGGCCATCAAATGTTTGGGTTTTATTTTGGGGACGGTGAAAGATTTTAAATTATTGCAATGTATTATATACGTATTACACTATTTTGTGAAATATACTATGTCAATATAACTGAAAGAATCCAGTTTAAGCTTTGCTGGATGGTTTTCAAATCAGTTAACGGAATGGCTCCGGCTTATTTATCGGAATTGTGTATTCCTGAAGATTCCAATTCGCGACAGTCAACTCTTAGATCGGCAATGTCATTGGCTATCGGAAGATTGAAAGAATAAATAAATAAAATAAAATTTGAAATTTGCATGACACAAAATACAGAGCTGTCTATGTTAAGGAAAAAATATTCTTTACGTGTTTACGAGTATATAATATTATGCTTACTCCTTATATTGGGGATTCAATTATGATAATATTATGAAGATATCAAATTAAATGGACTGCTTACATTTAATATTATCGCCTATGTAATCTGTGTCCTTAAAATGAGAAGAGTAATAATAATACAGAAGTATGTTACGAGTCGGTACCCATTTCAAAACGTTTGATGGGATTAATTCATTGGCCTTCAAATCTTTATCTTTTGGAAACACATGTCCACCCCTAGTATTACACATTGGAACACAAGTTGACGGCATTGTTATGATATTATGACAAAAACTTTAAATTGTCTCAAGTGGTGCAGAAAACGTACGGGATTTGACACTTCTTCCAAGCTAGTGGGACCGTTTTTCAAATGCAGCACTTTACGGCAAACGTCGCGTCGAGCGAAAACAACCCACGTTCATTTTGTTTTTATTCTAGCGAATGAAAAAGTGCGTTCCTTAATCGTAGTTATTACTCCCAAAGCAGGTGGTGTCCGAACGATTCATTTGATCAATACTGAATTTGTTTCGTGTGAAATATTTTTATATCGGCTTCTGCACACAACATGTTTCGTTTTTTCCCCGCGAATGTGAAAGTGCAGTTACGACTCTTAAAGCAGCTAGTGTCCGAACGATTCATTTGATAAAAATGATTTTGTTTAAAAAGTCCACAAGCGCCGCATTATTACATATACTCTGCAAATGGTAACTTTGTCAAACTGACAACACGTTTAAAGCAGAAAATCCTAGCATCCGTGCAATTTTGCCGAGCGCAACTCCCCCCTCGAAACTCGGAAAAAGATCCTCTCTCTTCCGTATTCTGAATGCGGAGTAGTGAAGTTTTGAACTGCTAGATAAAGGTTCAAACCATGTTCAAAATATTTTTTAATCTTGAGTTAAGCGTCATCTATATGAAGTGAGTCGAGATATCGTAAGATGAATTTGATAGCGTGTATTGCTCGCTCGTGGCAGCGACGACTCGGAATTTTGAATCGCCTATAGATATGCTCATGGCAGTCTAGGGGCTAAACAACATAATGTTCTCGTAATTGTTGTCTTGTAATTTTCAAAATTCGAACTGATGAATATGTGTTGGGAAAATTATCAAAATATAAAAACATTTTTTCCAAAAAGACAAGCGAAAAAGTACCTATTAAGAGGTGGTTTATACTAAAAATAATAATTCGGGAAGTCTTAGCTCGGCTTACTAATTAAGCGAAGTAACGTTTTATTAATATTGCGATTTAAAAAATAAATTGTTTTTTAAGACAATGTGAAATCAACGTAAATAACCTTTTGACACGTGCCACACGAACAAACTTAAGAAAATATAGTTAATAAATAAATAATTTCCCTCCTCACATTTAATGATGTTAATTTATTAGGATTGTACGTCGATTGAATAAACATATTTAGTTCTATATTTGCATGAAAGTTATAAATGCTTCAGTAACAAGACCTCCGTAGCAGAGTGGAAAGATCCTAGAGGTGTCGGGTTCTAGATCTGGCGAGGAAAAAACAAAAAAAGCGTGTTATATTTATAAGGATATTAAGTATTTTACATAGAATATATTCGTGACGTTCTGGCGTGAGACCACCACTCTATTATAAGTAAAAAATATATTGAACCATCTAAAAGATTTTACAAAAAAAATATTCAAAGCATACAGTGACATAATAATGTTAAACAATATTTCAAAAACATGTAGGTCACATAAAATAAAATAAAATAGAATGCTAAAACACAAAATACTGTAACTACTGTACTAACCCTACAATAATTTGTAGAATTCAGCAAAGTAAATTAGTATGTTTAGTAATTAACCAGCACTGAATTTTTTTTTTTAATCATGTGAATATCGCACAATAGTCTTAACTGCCCGGAGCCAGTGAGACTATGGCCTCCCCAATCGAGGTATCTTGTGGAGCTGAAGGGGTGGGGAGGATAATGAGATGCAAAGAGGAAGGTTGGTTGATTACCCGGCTATTCAGACCTGGTCACCAAACACGTCTAAAGCCATTGCAAGCAACGTTTCGATTGTGAATGGTGCTCTTTCATAACCTTCCCTTTTACCTTATTCTTCTCGCTTCCTTCGGTGTCGCTACGTTATCTAAATTAGAGTTGCCACTGTCTCACTCGTCCCGGGTTATTCCAGGTGCGCGGCGGCACATGCGACAGTAAAATAAGTAAATGATTCGAGTCCACTGTGGTAGCATATCAAACCGCATTTGCTCTTGTTTCTATGTTGAACTCCGTGTTCTGCTAGTCGCAGTTTGCATTTTAATGCACTTAAATATTCCGGGCTATTCCGTTCTATTCGCCGGCAGCCGGCGGAATATTTTTTTCCTCCCTTTTGGAATGACCAAGAGAACAAACCGACATGTAGAACGAATATCCACTTCCGAATAATGAACGACGCACTTCAGTAGGTCGTGTAGCCACTTACCTATTTACAAGGTACATTAATCAAACTAGCGATGGACATAGTCGAGATACCCACATCGTACGGCATCGATTATTAAAATAATCGATGATTCTTTGTTTGTTGACAACAAAACAAGGGATGTTCATTTACTGATTGATTTTCATTAGAGCGAATTTCAAAAGTGAAAAAAAATTCGTTGACAATATATGTAAATTTTTGTCACAGGAACAGTTGCTTTTTTATCGCCATGTCACAGAGCAGCATCCAATACTTAAGATCTATGTAAATAAATAAACACATGTTAAGATAGACTGGTCATTAAACTGCGAAACAACGGCAGGCGAGACGGGTACGAATTTGGATCAACTATATACAAGTAGGGAGAGCTAATATTTTTACCCAATCTATACAGATTTTCGATAAATCACTACTTTCTCTGGGATTTTACTTCGTATACCACGAGAGAGATAGAGACAAAACAAGATGTCACATAATATCGCACCGCGTCGACGGGTGTATCGGCATACGCGCGAATTTCACATCATTCTTCTGAATAACAAATGTCAAAAAGTTTTTTAGGTATTTGCCTACATTTTCGTTTATTAAAATATTCGCAGTGGTTTTATACAGGAAAACACATTATGGCGGTATATTATAAGCGTGAATGTATAGTAATACTAATAGGACCCAAAAATCAGTAAAAATAACCACTTTTCACAAGTATTTCATCAGTTTTTAATATTTTAGATAGTACGTTTGGAGACTCGTAATTTTTAAGGATATAAAGACATTATATGAACAATAAGCATCCGTCATTGTTAAAACAAATCTCGTGCTATCAGCCCGTACTCATTCTGACTTATAAATAATTAAAATGGTTTTTGTAATTTTGTTTTGTTATGATTTTTTTTTTTGAGAAAGGGAGAGAGGGAAGGTGATGTGGAAAACGAAGGTTGGAAAGTACCTGGATATTCAGATCTGGTCATCAAACACGACTAAAGCCATTTCAAGCAACGTTGCGTTTCATCAGGGCGATATTTAGAGTATCTACCACTCTGGAACGTGCCGCAAATATACCATATATTATTTTATATCAATTAAATATGTTATGACATAACACATGAATTTAACAATTAAGTAACATTTATTTGCGCACGCCGGGTTCTAATCCGCGACATATGGATTCGTAGTCGAGCGTCTTACCATTCGACCACGGAGGCCATCAAATAGGATAAAATATTTTTTATTAAAAATGGCGGAAATGATAAAAAATCTTACAAACAATCGCCTTCTTAAATAAATCTCTTTATCTACTTACATGGACGGGAATATGTTTGTGTTAGAAAGAGACGTGCACTATTACATCCTAACCTGAAATCCTAGTTTAGATTCAGACCAATGTCAAATAATTGACTTAGAATCGTTTGCAAATCTAATTTTTCATTTATGGTACCTCCAAGGGTGTTTGTGGTGTTCGACCACTATGAAGGTATGGAAAACGTCCGACTGTCGCTTGTTCAAGTTTTATTTTGAACAGCTTCGGTGTTTACGAGTATGTAACATAATAATAGTAATATTTGGATGATTTGTATAGCGCCGTTTTTGTTAAAAATCACCTTAAGGGCGCTGTACAGATCTTATTTTCTATTATTAGATATTAATTCTTAGTTTAAAGATAAAATATACAGGAACATACTAACCTGCCAGGTCCCATCAAATAGACACACTTATTAACTTAAAATTATAAGTATGATTTTGATATTTTATTTTATTTTTTTTTATTTTTTTTATTTTTTCCGATTTAGGGCATGGGAGAGAAATTGAACATGAACTCTCTGAATTTGTCGTAAAGTACAGGATTTGGATAACATTTGTATATCTAAAGGTGATTCGTCGAGAAACAGATTATGTTGAGATTCTTCTAATGAATTGGATATAAGAGTCAGAAAAGGTAAATATGACCCATTTGGATTACTTCAGGCGAAGAAACCGAACCACGAAATAGCCGGAAATTAAATTTCAGATACCTAGTTTTTTTTATTTATTTTGTCTATGATTCACCCTCACAAACATCAAACATCAAAACTACGATATTCTTCTTCTTGAATTAAAGAAACTCTTTATCTTATTTTTAGAATTCTGGAACCTGACGAATATGCTTCACGCTGATACACATTTTCAGGAAGAAGTCGCACTTTTATTAATACAAAGTTTGAAATTACAACCAATCGAAGATCTTCCATGTTTTATTTGGTTGGATTTACCGATAAAATAAATTCTAATATTTTAAGAAATCTTCTTATTGAATAGATTCTATTTAAAATAACACAAAAAACCACAATTACTTAGAAGGGTACCCCACAGTAATAATAATCACACTAGGTAGGTACTTATCAAAAAAATCTACATCTCACTTAGTAGGTACCTACTCAACAAAACAAAAAATCTTAGCCCCTTTGCACTAATAATCACACTAGGAAGGTACTCAACAAAAAAAATCACACAATATAATAGTACTCATAAAAAAAAATGGGATGTCTCCTCTAAATATGCTTACTGGCGTTTAACCCTGGACAAAGTCCTCCGTCAAAGTCTCTAGTTTTATTCTTAAAGGGGTATTTAACCCACCCGAAGTTGGTATTTATCTTTCGGCCATTCGACCTAGATCACCTGTATACAATTTCTGTTGGTTTTGCTAGATAAAAGATGCCACCCGATGATTTTATTTTATTCGTTGACATTTTTGGGTTAACAACACAGCGCACACTTTATAGAAAAAAAGGCTGCAAAGCCAATAACCAATGTTCGCCTCATGACGGCCTCCACGGTCGAGTGGTAAGACGCTCGACTACGAATCCAAAGGTTTAAACTCGGAATGCGCCAATAACTTTTATGTGATTAATATGTTTCATATCATGTTTGATTCATATAAAGTATATTTGCGGCACGTTCCAGAGTGGTAGATACTAAGTATCGCCCTGGTGAAAGACCACCGTTCAGAATCGAAACGTTGCTTGAAATGGCTTTAGCCGTGTTTGGTGACCAGATCTGATTAGCCAGGTACTTCCAAACCTTCTTCTTCCCAATCTCCTTCTTCTCCCCACTACCTTCAGCCTCACAACATACTCTATTTGGGGATGCCATAGTCTCACTGGCTCTAGACGGCTGGGAGCAGTTGAGACTCTTGTGCGGTATTCATATAAAAAATAAAAATAAATGCAAAAATAAAAGTTATTATTTTTATAATGACATACACATTTCTTTAAATTGATTCGTGGATGTTTCAAAAACTTGGCTATCATGGAGAACATTAACTTTTTTGTTCCCGATGGTTATCGCCGTCATCGACAGCATAGATTATTTTATTTCTCGTCCTGCAGGACTAACTTGCCAATGGTCATGCCAGTGGGGAGGCCACTCTTGCTGTTGAATCGAATTGCTTCGGATATTGACATATTTTGCGTCAGTGAAACTGCCTTTTAACAGCAAGCCTTGTTGCTGCTTGCTTAATTGCTTTATCCATCATGTTTGTTTATAACATTTTAGAACTATGTCTATTTTTTTATCATTTATTTTTCTGTTGCTTGTCTAAATATATACGCTTTGTACTCTCTTTGTTGTACGCGCCCCATACACATTTTGTATATGTCTTTAAAAACGGTTTAAAATTGTAGTTTTGTAAAGTTTTTAAAATGAATGAAATACATAAATGAATTGAATTGAATAATAGAGTGCATATTGAAGACCCCACGGGAAGAACCTGCTAACTAACATTTTTGTCAAAAATGGGTTAGTATTCTCACTAAACTAATTCTGATACACTATCCAATGAGCACACTTTCAGATCATGAAAGCAAATTTTGTTGTAACTGAAATATTTTTTAATGGACAGAACATGTTATCATCTACAATAATAAAATTGTATCGCAGAAATGCATTAAAATGCTAAATCAAATATTAAATTTGGTATGTTAGCTTTAACATTAATGAAAAATAGTTTGTGGATTTGTGATGGTACACACATTTTTTTAACAAAACGCAAAAGACTGGTTATCTCAGAATTACTCGACAGTTGGTTAACAGGTTCTTGCCTTGGGGTTTTCAATCGTAAGGTTAGAAAAAAAAACGTTTAAAAACAAATAATATATAAAAACATCAAATACAAGAGCGAAAAAGAATAATATTAAGGAAATAAGTAAATATGGTATAGGTATTTGATAAAACATAGGTAAATTTGTATTACGCAGTGTGCTAATACAATGTATCAGCACACATAGCAAACTTTCTTTCAAGTCAATAAAATTATAAGGCTTTGGTATGTTTAAAAGATCCTAAGGTGCACGACAAGATATCGGCATCAATAAATTGTCTATCATAAATATTACAAGTACGGGAATAAATGATATTGGCATTCTTGTTGACATTTATTATTTTATAAAAAAAAAACAAATACCTTGAAGGTGCTCAATAAGAAAATACCTGGTACCTACCAATTAAAAACAGCACCGTGCCTAGTGGGTACTAAAATAGGGTAGGTACCAAAAATGTAGATTTTAATAAAAATATTTAAGATATTCCAACTCATAACTTATTCGCAGCTCCGTTCCTTCGACGTTTTAAAGGCTCGACCTTGGCCGAGACGCCATGACATATTGCGAGATTTTATTATTAAACTCCCGACACATAATCGTGATTGACGCCAGCGCGGGGGGGGAGATTGATATGATACCTAATCCTAGGCACAGGGCCGTCCTTAGGCCAGCTGGAAATGGCCGCCCTTGGGCAAGATAGGAAGCGCCGCCTTTGCATTTCTACAAACGCCGTAGTAAACTAATCATTGGCTGGTATGAATAGTATTATAATAAGACATAATTAACATTGATCATTTCATTCCAGCGTTGGTCGTTGGGGATATGCAAAATGCAGTACATTTACAGTACAAATACTTATTTAAATAACTAACCATCACGCCGTTTCACCGCAGGGGTAGGCAGAGAAGATGGACCACCATACAACTCTGTCTTGGCATACACTTGTTACTTTGCTTCATTTACATTCTTGACATGGCCCGACTCAAGTATTTAACTCTCTTGATCGTGGCATGTCTTCCTCGGGCGTCCCCGATTTTTTCTTTCATTCACTTTCGCATTTTAGATACCACCGTACGAGTGTGAACTTTTCAAATTTGGAACTGATGTTATTTGAAATTATCAAATTTTGAAAATACCTTTTCAAATCCCAACCTACCTTATAAAGTACCTACCTATAATGTATTTCGGCGGAGATTATTGGACATTTGAAATGGGTGGATAAAAAGGTAACAAATTTTTTTTGGCATGTCAAGTTACATCCCGTAATTTTTCACGGGTAACAAACAATTAGTGTGCAATATTAAATAAAGCAATCAAAAGCTTTGACGACGCTCGTGGCAGAGTGGCGAGTTGGTTTCGTGCCCAGCCAACTCTGTTTTAGAGGGGGGTACTTTCAGATTCTCACAAACCCACAGAATTTTCGCTTCATAGCTGAGATTAGCCCCCCTTTGAAAACGCTCTCCTACTCTTTTGCCTTACTTACCTCTGAACGTTACTTGGTTAAGAGCGGCCCTGCCTCCAGAAAAAAGTCTTCCATGAAATATCGACAAGTGGCCATGTTTCGGGAACGATAAACATCTTCTACCTGAATATTGTATAGGAGGTGCCGAAAATGGTTTACTTCACGGATCTCTGATACCTTCCATATATCGTCGCCGGAAGGGCAAATGCGCTGAAGGGCCATTTTGGGAAGTTAACATCAGAGCACAAGTCTTCAGTACCTGGTTGGATTTTGAACTCAGGTAACGAAATGCACTGAGTTACCTGAAGCGACATAAACCTTTTTTTTTTTTACGTGAATACCGCACAAGAGTTTCAACTGCTCTCAACCGTCTAGAGCCAGTGAGACTATGACATCCCCAATAGGGGTATGTTGTGAGGCTGAAGGTAGTGAGGAGAGAAAGGATATGAGGAAGGGGAAGGTTGAGAAGTACCTGGCTATTCACATCTGGTCACCAAACACGGCTAAAGTCATTTCAAGCAACATTTCAATTCAATTTTCACCAGGGCGATACTTAGAGTATCTACCACTCTGGAACGTGCCGCAAATATACTATATTTTATTTTATTTCAATTAAAGGTGTTATGACACATATTAATTAAATAAAATTTATTTGCGCACGCCGGGTTCGAACCCGCGACCTCTGGATTCACAGTCGAGAAAAAGTCCCAAGCTTGTGTCGCTTGAGTGAAGCCTTCTTCCAAATAGTGAAAATATTTTAGATGGCTGAAGGGCCACAAAAGTCTTCAGAATCAAACGAGGCTTAGAGCATTCGACGCAGAAAAGAAAACTGACCAATACTTCATATTTAACTCATTTTTTCACCAACGTCGCCGAAGCCTTTTTTAGCGACAATATATTTTTGTTATTTTGAGCTAGCTACCCCAAACAAGAAAGTTCTGACAAATGTTGAATGCTGTGAGAAATATGGTAGGGTGAAGAATTAACGGGTATTCAAATGTGGCAATGTTCTTTACGACAGCAGTAAAGCCATTCAAGTAAGGTCCACCAAATTGAAAATCAACATTACGACGCATAATTCTATAGGTACCGCCCATCAAGTTTGAAAAATCTCTTTTATTTTTTGAACTGCGGTGGAAATCAAACCTACAATCTTCCAATTTACAACCAGATGCGATGCACGTTATCATTCTAAGGTCATCCAGCTATTATCAGTGGCGTGCAGTGACTTTCTTTATAATGTTGGTATTTCATACGGGGAAAAAATAATTAAATAATTTCAACAGTAAAACTACTCGTGCTAACCAAAGACTTTTGCTTTGGCAAATCTGGAAGCCATGGCCGCTGCTAAATATTAAATGTATTAAAACAATTAAATTCTGAATGGTTGACATTTACAAGGGTGATTATGCAAAATTATGCATTGGCATGTTAATTTTCTTTAAAATGTGCGTGCAAATAATTGTATTCAGTTTATCTGATCATAGATAAATATGTTACGTGTGAAACGAGGGGTGCCCAGTTTTCCAGGTCTAATCATACGTCATTATGAGAGGCTCGGACAAATAAGTACTTTTTTATCCATTACCTTTCAGAAATGTAAATACATTAATCAATGTATCGTTCACTCTTTGAAAATAGAACTACAAAAGCCAACTCAATTAAAAAATACACTTTGCCACAACTATTTGTGAATAAACTAAACTGATTTTAATTTAATGAAATGAAAAAATAACTCAGTATAAATTAGTTCAAATACTAACTAAACAAAAAATATAACGTGATAAAAATACAAAGACAATATTTTTATAATCATTAATATTTCTGTTGGGTTGTTTTTTTATTGCACGCAGTTTGTTCATTAAATAATCTACCTACCTATCTGAAATTGTCTTCGCTCAATTATCGGTGCCACAGCCATTGAAGAGTTTTGACTCTTTGGAAAACATTTTCTCTTCTGCCAGTTTCTGTTGTATCCCTACAGTTTCTTATCCACAAATACGTGAGGTTTGCTTTTACACTATCCAGCTAAGTTTGGCCTTTGAGTCGTTCAATAATTCTTCCTCCTGTACTTCGATCTTTGCTACAAGCCATGTCCAACGATACCGTTTTAGTTTTATTAATCTCGTTGTTGACTCTACTTCAAACAGTTTGCATTATCCGGCAGACACCACTCCAAAGATTGTCTCTGCAACTCGCTTATTGTAAATCAATACTTCTTTCGGAATAGGTTCGAATCTGGCCACTATATTTTCTATGTCGTCTTCATATCCAAGTAGTTGCATGGGTTTATGATGGATGATTTCCGTGGTTTGTACTTTGGCTAACAATTAAGCATTTAATCTTAATTGCAATTGCAATAGGTAAAAGTTAGTATTTTTGCATTACTAATAATCCTACAGTATATTTAGTTTTTTTTTTTAAATATACTCGTACATATAATACGTTAAGTTGAAGTGATTGTTTCGTGGTGCAATTCTATCCAACCTGTTACTTGTCTCAGTAGTTAATATTCCTCCCCAGAAGCTGTTGGCTGGTTCGCCGGTTAGCTGGCATCTGTTTACATGCAGGAATGCAGTGGACACAGGCATACAGGCACACAGGATGCGGCCAAGCGCTATTAGCCAGTAGCTGGCAGCTAACTACTGCAGCTATTAGCGGAGACTTGCAGTGTAGCAATGCGTAAAGATGGTCATTAGGCGCGTACTGCGTGCGCGATCTAAACTTGGGTCTCTCAAAAAAAAAAATCTGATGTTATAAAAATATATTTTTTTATCTGGAATTTCCAGGTCACCTTTGACATATCCGTGTATCTGTCAAAAATAAGATGCCACATTGGTTGATCCAAATTATTCAATTATAAAACAGGGTTAAACCGGGTAGGAAATCTACTTGAAATATAAACCGTGTAATATTTCGATTTTTGTCCGAATTCATTAAATCGTGATAATGTTTTAAAACATAATTCATTAAAATAAAACAAAAAATCTTAACAGCTCTAATCTTAGATTAATTCGAAACATCGATTGTTTTCTTCGATAATTCAGATGTAAGAAGACTATTCAAGCAACGACGATTTGCTTAACAATTTTTAATAATACCTATGCCATCTTTAGCTCGATCGAATACCTACTTTTATTCCTACGGACTAGGAGCACAGAAGTTGGTGGGACTGATAAAATGAATTAGTGCTGTTCTCTGATGGGTTCATTATTGGATCCCTGTGGGTTACCGACCCTATAAAATGTTGAAGCTTCCAAAAATACATATTATCGTCTTGAATAAAATGAAATAAAGTTATATTCTTTATAATTGCACCTCCCAGTTATGTTTAAAAGCATTATGTAAAAAGCAACTTCAGTAGCATGCTTGAAAAGAGGGTGCAAGAAATATGAATGATTTTTAAACTGTGTGCGAACTGTGGGCTGTGTGCGTAAATATATTCCATTATCATTGCATGTACATTCCTGCTTTCTGCACGTCTTCTCGTGTCAAACTCCTTAACATAGCTAACGACAGTAAAAATATTATTTTTTTAATTACGTAAGTGCCACAGATTGTTAATTATTTAACGAATTGTGGTGTCATAAAATACCAATAATTAAAAATTGAAAACATAGGAAATGCAGTTGGATAATTGATTCGAAGACGGATGTTCTTCATCCGCAATGGTGTAATGGTGGCACTATTGGCATATTTGTCACTCCAGAAGATACGTATTTGGGTCTTACGGGCTATCTCTGAAGTTGATTTTACTCTATCATTTATGTATGGATATGGCTATCTAAAGAGATGAGATATATATGAGAGATGAGGAATATCTGTATATCTGGCTGATATAACATAACACTACTGTGGAATTGGAACGCCAGTGGTTTTACTCTCACACAGTTCTCAGATGATCAATAATTGTTCAACACCCTCAAATATATTTGAGGTAAAACTTATCTTGAAGTTATGAAGCTAGTTATCTTTTGACAAGTATGATTTTGGTATATTATTGTTTAGTCCCATAGATCGAAGGATCTGCTCAAATCACTTTATTATTTTTCAGTTGTAATAATTCCTTCACTCTGAACATTGATGGTATTAAAATGACTTGTCGATGTGTTAACTAAAATTATTTTTCCTATATGTCACTATTCGCTGTTTTAATTACTGGTAATTAAAAGAGAGTTTTATGTTAATTACTACATAAAAGCATTGACTATTTGTTGAATTTTCTAGAGGCGTTTTGTATCTACAAGTCAGCGTACTCTAGAATATTAGTACATAGTTGTATGCTCTGGTTTTCCGGAAGTTCTAGACAAACCAACCAATCAGTTATCCAAAAATATCGATTTTCGACTATTGCACGAAGAAGACAACCGTTTATACAGTGGAGGGTGACTTGGCGAAAGAGGACTGAAGAGACCTAAACTCTGCCCTAAAAATGGCAGAAGACCGCACCGGGTGAATGACTGTGTTGTACGAAGAACTAAAGCAATCTAGAAGGGTAAAAATCATAATCAAGGAACCAACCGAAAAGAAGATGATATTATATCATTGGAGGGCGGGGAAAATGAACGCGCAGAGAAAGTAGAGGTATTTACCAAACATCTGAAGAAATTCTTCTCCAAAGGTGTCATGTGTCAGTACGTTGGATAAGAAAGAAAGGTCCGTTTTAAGTGCACAAATAATTTTCTCATTAATTCTATTCTTGAAAATATTGTTACGGATTCATCAGGACATTCTCAGTGACTTCGTGGTTGGTTCTGTATTATATGCTATGAGCCCAAAGTATTCATATAGTTAAAAATGCTTCTTTGTATCTTTTCTGATATAAATATTATATTTGCATACACAAAAAAATCGTAAAACAACGCCGTACACGTAAAACTAAGCCAAACGGTGGTTTTATTTTATTTCATGTGTCCTTGGATAAGTTGTTTAAGTTTCTGTGGAATCTTTGTTCTACTCAAACTTTACATATTTCGACGACGTTTAATTATATTACATTCTGAATGAACTTTATAAGAAAAATAACCATTGCCATAAATGCACGCGCAGGTTCGTCTTGTAAAAGTCTGAGAGTGAGTATGCAAAAATAAATATAACAAATTAAATTAAATTGTGTTCAAAGTTATCAAGTTCGCTGCCTGCCCTTGTGAAATGCAGTGTCACACGTCGTAAATCAGTCATTCATCTATTATAGGAATATTTGTTGGATATTTTCTTTTTAATATCCCAATCATTTAGTGCCTATTAGAAAATAAGACAATATGCAATAATTTTCAAATATAACATTAGAGTGCCTTCCGATGTTTTACAAAATGTTCATGATATCGTAAAACAGAAACGTGCCTCGGTACTAAAACCAAAACCTCGGGTGTCTGTTACTTGTGTAAAAATCGTGTTTTACAATGTTGATAAGAACTATTCAATAAAGTTTTAATGTCCACGGGTGACGAGTATAAAAATAAATAGAGTTTTGAAATTCATCGCAAGCTTGTTCACTTCTAAGAGATCTACCGAGCTGAAGAGACGATTCGTCAAACCGACTCGCAGGGAACTTCATCATGATTTCTAATATTCTGAAAGTAGCGTTGGCAGCGCTGATAGCGTTGCAGTTTGTGCATTACGGAATAGCACGTAAGTCTGATTACTTATTTTTCTTAATTGTACACCAGATTAATAGATTTAGTCACTTTTTAGCTTAACAACACGTCGTTTGACAAATGTTGCTTTACCATTATTAAAAGTAGACGCCTTTGACAGCACTGGTGACCTTTTTGGTAAGCTCGAGAATGACACCGGATAACACTTGGATCCAGTAACGCGCAGAGAGTTTTTGATCAGGGTAGGTAGTAGGAAAAAAGATAATAGATATAGGTACCAACAGATGTTACTGATTGTTATTGCATTTGTTCTGTAAAATCACTGCTTAGATACGAACAAAGATACTACAAATGAGCCAATTGAACGCGCACATAGTACACAGCATACATATTTTGTGTAGTCTAGTGAACATAGAATAATCTACTCTGATGTTAATAAAAAATAAAATGTTTCGAATACATCATCAGCCTAATACTTAAAACGTGCATAAGACTATCACTCCTTGCTGATAGGATATAGACGATCGCCGTGGCATAGAAGCAAAAGCTTTATTTGACTCTGGCCGGCGGTCTCGCGTTCAACTGCTGTTCATTATCGACATTCGCTCCCACGACGATTTTTCGACTAAGTTGTTTGTTTTGTCATTCTTACATAATAATACGCATTCATGTAGTAAACTGTAAACGCAACTCGAAATCTTTATGTTTTCAATACAGCACCCTTGAGGTGATTTTTCACAAAAACGGCGCTATACAAATTATCCAAATATTATTATTTTTATTGAAGCATGTAGCAACATAGAGTAGTTTTTCTATCATTCGTTTATTCCACTAAACCAGAATTCACTTAAAAAATTATAGAGAGAACTTCTGATTTATTTATTTATTTAATTATATACGCCCTCATGGGCTTTTACATAACATATGATATAAAACATAAAATATGATATAAAACAAGATTTGATCAAAGTGCGCCCAAAGGCACCTCGCTTTTAACGATTTGGTGGTTTGTTTGCAGAGAATTTGGCTGGAGCGGTGCCAGCAGCAGCTCCTTTACCAGCGGCTCCTGGAGCTGTACCAGTTCCCGGAACTGCAGCTCCTGGAAATGCTTCTCCTGGAGCAGCAGGTCCTGGAGCCGTAGCTCCTTCAGCAGCAGTTCCCGGAGGAGCAATTACAGGACTACTTTCTGGACTCGTTCCTGCTTTAAGTAACATTACAGCAGCTGTACCTTCTGTAGTTATACCTCTTGTAGCTGGATTATCTGGAGGAAATATAACAGCCACAACTGTGTCGTCAAATTCATCAGCAGATCCAACAGCATCCCTTGTCACCGGGGCTACGAACGGAAGTATTCCGTGCATACTCGGGGAAAACGCTAGCCTGGGAAACTCTTCAGCATCGTCAAATTCGAGTGAGCTTTCTTGTTCTGCTTTGAAGATTCCACCTAAGGCTGTTGATCTCATCAAGAAGTTACCAGAAATCGCAACGATCCTGTTGGAGCTATATACATTCTTGAAATATTTCTGTGTTTGAGAAGACATCTGAAGACCATTTCGCTTTACTAGTGAATAAATGAATAAATAAATCTCTGTTTTGTGAAATAATATAGGATAAAGCAAAATCCACTCCGTGATTATGTCAAAAATAAATCCATGGCTTTTAGAAAAATTAAACTACCAATTCGCATGACACAACAAGTGAGAACAACTCCTTTACATAGCTCCCATAAACACTCAGGGCTTATCCCCATTGAGCCTATATTACCTTCCATCTTTCACTTTTTTGACGGCCTCCATGGTCGAGTGGTAAGACGCTCGACTACGAATCCAAAGGTCACGGGTTCAAACCAATAACTTTTATTTAATTAATATGTGTCAAAACACATTTCATTCATACAAAAAAATAATAAAAAGTATATTTGCGGCACGTTCCAGAGTGGTAGATACACTAAGTATGGCCCTGGTGAAAGACCACCATTGAGAATCGAAACGTTGCTTGAAATGGCTTAAGCCGTGTTTGGTGACCAGATCTGAATAGCCAGGTACTTCCCAACCTTCCTCTTCCCTATCTCCTTCCCCTCCCCACTACCTTCAGCCTCACCACACACCCCAATTGGGGATGCCATAGTCTCACTAGCTCTAGACGGTTGGGAGCAGTTGAGACTCTTGTGCGGTATACATATAAAAAATAAAAAATCCTCTGACAGTTGGGCAGTATTGATGCTTTTTGTTTATTAAATACTAATTAATACCTTACACTACACATTGCATAATAAATTAAGAATAATTACCCTGGACCTTTAACGAAGGCACCCGCAGTTCAGAGGTTAAAATAACCAAATGCATTGCATTCCCTATGATGAGCTACTCAGCCTTTGCCTAAACCCTTTGACACCGTTGAACACCGCATCCTTCTTACGCAACTTAAATTACTAAGAATACGTCATGGTGATTTCCTTAGGTGGTTAGAATCCTTCATCTGTACCGAAGTCTACTGGTAGTATTAAGTGGCTTTAGATCAACTCCCACTTTAGTTACTTCCAGCGTTCTTGTTCTCAATATTTATTAATGACCTTACTAATTGTTTAAGATTCAGTTATTTCCTACATGCAGATGATTTAAAAGTATTTCGCCCGATTAAATCCCTAAATGATTGCTTAGTGCTTTAAAATGACATGACAGCAATATCTTCTTGGTGCTCTCTAAATAATATGGCTCCGAATATCAAAAAATGAGGCTCCATTACCTTTTCTACAAATCTTTCTCAAATATTCTTCGAATATAACATTTATGATATCTTAGAGTATAAAAAGTTGTATCTATCCAAGGCAGTGTAGTCAGTTTTTGATGATTTTTACCGGACTCGGCGGACCTGGGCGTGGCCAAGACTAAGGCCAGGGTATTTATACATCCATTCATAGCACATATCAACGTAATGTTTTTGTTTATTCGTATTAACACTTTTTCACAGTATTGTTTTCAACAGAAATATAGCATATAACCTAAAAAACCGTTTAGTTGTGTCAAGTTTAGTGGCACAATAAAAAATGTGAAAAATGTGGGCGGAGTTCCGCGGTGACCCAGGAGCCCAAGATCATCCTGACAGTACATATAAGCGGTGTATTATATTTGTTGTCTCTTTCTCTCTCATGGTGTGCGACGTAAAAACCCGGAGAAAGTGATTTATCGCAAGTTTGTATAGATTGGGTAAAAATAATTAGCTCACTCTCCATACATTGGTACTTGATTCTGTTACCAATGTTCGAGATGTCGGAGTCGAATTCGACAGTAGACAACTTGATTTTAATTCCAACAGAAAACATAGTGTCCAGGGCATATAGTCTTCTTGGATTTCTGTATCGAGTCACCGAACCATTCAAGAACCTAATGTCTTTAAAATATTTATACACATCCAAACTACAAAATCATTCTTGAGTCTGGTTATGAAGTTTGGGGTCTAATTTACAAGATTCACAAAATAAGGATCAAATCGGTTCAAAAGAGACTAATTCGAGCATTTTACTATAGAACTGGATTGTCCACACTGCTTACCGACTATAAGAAACGTTTGGAATATTTAAAAATAGAAACATCAAAATAACGTCGTGACAAAAATGACATTAAATTTCTTTTCAAAATTATAAATAACCACGTGAAGGAAGTGGGTGAGGAAACGGTTCCTCCCCAGTTCCAGTTCTTTTCGATTTCGGATCGCTAACCACCCCTCCCCCCCCGCTAAATGGTTCATGATTGAAACGATGGCGCGAGCCGCATCAAGTGGCGCTTATCTAAAATACCAGACAAACTAATCTGCTTTATATTTAAGGTAAATGTACGCTTGGTAATGTCGGTGAAAAATTATCTGTCATACCCAATGACTTTATAAATATGTAGACACGTTGTAGCGCTCTCAAAGTGGCAAGCAGAAAACACGCTAGTTGGTGTGCTCGGTGATTTAGCCGATTAAGTAGTAAACTGTCAAGCGTCCCTTAAGGTCGTTCACTATATCTAAACAAATCATAAAAATAAGTTACAAAATGCCCTCGTGTGTGATGAGAAAGTGTTTCAATTTCACTGCAAAGACTACTAAAAGTCAAGAAATAAAATTTCATTTGTAATTACGCGCGAATGACTGCAAATTACTTGTTATTTTAGACAACACAACTATCTCCATTGTTGCCCAACGTAATGACGTATTCGCGTAAGCAAGTAAGCGACGTTCCATCTCATTCTTGCCCGCTACTAGCAAGTACGGAACGTAGTCCGATCCTATATCTGTTTCGTTCATACGTTGGGAAAAACTTCAAAGTTTTGTGAATGCTTCACGAACTGCTAGTTCTTTAAAATGAATCTTCGCAGTGAACACTTCAATTGAAGTCAAACTCGTCAAAAGATAGTACTAGTCGGTAGAGATCTCATATCGAAAAGTACTAGCAAATAAACAAAAATTCCTCTCAAAAAAGAAACCACTAGTCGGTAGAGATTTCAAATCGAAAAGTACAAGCAAATCGACAAAAAAATAGAACTGGGGAAGTACTAGTTCTTCGCCAAATCTTTGTAGTCGACCTTCAATTGAAGTGTGCGCTGACGCAAAATGGAGTAGTTCTTTGTAGTCTTTGAAGTCGAAATTCATTTGAAGTACTTACAATGAAGTATTTCTTTGTAGGCTTTGAAGTTCAACTTCGCAACTGAACTGCCGCAAAATAAAGTAGTTCTTTGTAGCTTTGTAGTCTAACTTCAATTGAAGTATTTGTTCTATGAAAAATGAATGAAGTTTGAACTGCCGCAAAATGAAGTAATTCTTTGTAGTAGTTCGCACGGAGCGGTCACAACGCTATTTGTCATATATGGTGATACATGACAGATATTTGAATGATAAATTTACTGGTAACGCAAGTGTATTTGTTATTTGCCACATTGTGTTAATATTCTAAGGCCATAATGTGTCTATATATTTGTAACGTCATTGGTTATACCTAAATAGTAAATACATTATTCGTACATCGTAGCTGTAACGCTCCAACAAGTAATACAGTCGTATTACATCAAAACAAAATGAAAATCTCAATTTGCACATTTCTGCTTTAATTTGGCGGTACTTTAAAATCCCTCAAATAAGAAACAAGCAAAATAATCTTATTCATAAAAAAGAACCATTTTACTTAGTCTTAAAATTTTCTTTTGAATATAAATCCAAATCCACTTTTTACTAAACCACACGAATCGTATTCTAGAACCCGATCTAGCGCCGGCAACGCAAACATTTAGAAAACCAATCAAGAGCACTTCGCAAAAAAGTTAACCATCGTCAGGTCGCACGAATTTCATCAGCAAGAGAACGCAAATTGTATTGATTAGTTAGCAACTTTTACCAGCTACGTTTTCACGGTGTAGCTCACGCTCAGTCTCGAGAGAAATTTCACTCAGATACTCAAATTCCGGTTTGAATCCAGAATCCAGTTGGATCACAGATCTCATGGCGGTTAGTCGTGTCGTCAGTTGCTTCGCGATACAATAATTATTTCACCTCTCGTAAAGCCGGCAACAGCTGTGCTTGACTGTCATTCACCTCGTTCAATATTTACCAAAGGATATTGTAATAAAATTAGCGCAAAATCAAAGGACATAGACTATTCGTTCATGTTTTCGCTGCTTTTTTGTTTTTTTGTGTCTGAAAAAACTGCCGCCATTCGTTGGACTGTTTTGAATTTGGATGCTTTTTATGTTGTATTATTAAATTAAATTGAAACTGTTCATGTTTTTAATTGAGTGATTTTGTTTTCGTGTTGTTTTTGATAGATCAGTCATGTGAAGTTGTTGTTTTATGATAATGTCGTTCTGACTTTCTGAAATATTTTTTTCACACCACACGTGGATGCTAAAGCCCTCCGGGAAGTATATTTAGAAGGACGCATTACATTTGGATATTATTTGAGACACCCCCAAAAGGATTCATAACCTCAGGTATGTAAATAAATTGATACATATTATTTAAATTCGAAGTTGAATAAAATTAAAGTTAGCTAATGAATGTTGCTTTTGAATAAATATAGTTCGTTAATATTTCAAATGTAATAAATTGTCTTACAACAATTTTCTTGAATCAGAAGGTGTTTGCAGAATACTTAATACAATATATTATGTACTGCACGAGGAATGTGTAACATCTTAATAATATTATATTCTTCCTTGTCTGAACTATTGCATATTTTTAATAACGATCAGCAAATATAAGATTGAATCGCGTATATTTGTAATGAAATAAATCGTCTTGCCAAAATAATTGTACTAGGTCAGTGGCCGGATATAAATAAATTCAATATTGCTTTCTCGGACGTAATTGTTGGGAGGCGGGACCGTCAATAAATTGTTAATTTTTATCGAACTTTATTTGCAAAGCCAGGTTCCACGTGTTGATGTAGAATACACGTGTTTACCGGCAAAACAATAAGAAACCGAAGGTTTTTTCTCATAATATTACACCTGTAAAAAATATTTTTGTAGTTACCGACTCTACAAAATAAATGACTCCAAAGATCGACGAAGTTGGCTTTCGAATGTAATATTTCATTGTAAAAAAATTTGCTAAATTTTCAAACGGTGAGCTCTGGTGTCATGAAATTTGCACCGTATTTTCTGTCCACGAAATCCTACGTCAACAAAATAATGTTTCTACTCAATTCCATCATGAGCTATGGAGCTTTGAAATACCCATTCGGCTATAAACAATGAGTTATGGCCTAAACCACATGTTCTCAAACTTATTTTGACTGCCCCCCACTTTGAGATTTAAAAAAAATCTAGTGCACCCCATATTTTTTAACTTGCTACATTGCCATCTGTTGCATATTTAAAAACAGTTATTGCAAATATATATTTTTTAAAGGAATTATTATATGGATAGGATAAATAGGTATATACTATTAGGTATATACATATACTGTTTGAATGAGAGGAAATAAAACTCATATTTAATCATATTATAGTGTTTTTATTAACACCAAAAGAAGACTTTGAATTTAAAACTTATCTAATGCGAATGATGAATCTAACGCATTTCGACGATTTTGTTAACGTCGGGCTCGAATTCCCTTAAAAACAGCCGTAAGTCGCCGCGTTCGGTAGCTTGCAGCCGATTTCTCTTTTTAGTTAGCAACGTTGCTACAGCACTAAATCCACGTTCACACAAATATGACGATGGGAATGCTCTAAGACTTAAGAGTCTAAGTAATCGTTGAACAACTGACTACACCCATGGTAGCCATTCTTGAATTTAATCTTTAATTCTTCGTTTGTTGTCAGCTCTATAAGTTGGTCTTCTAACATGATCCTGCTGTGTTGACATTTGAAAAAGGATCCAACACCCAGTCTGGTATGTCCATGTTTAAAATGTTCTGGAATCATTCCTTAAAATCATCGTGAGGTTCTCCAAGTGCTGACGGTAAATCAGCAAGTCATCGTTACTGAAGTTATTAAATTCATGTCTGCCTATATTCATTTTGTACAAGCGACTCTAGTTTTTTCGTCTATACGGGTCTCCAAGCATTCAAGCCTAAAGTCGCATCTCAAGAATATCGGATAGGGATGGGATCGCCGCGATTTGTGTGAAAAAAAAATGGAAATCACAGACAATTTTTTTTAGTTACTTTACCATAGACTACGTATTAAAAGCTAAATTTAAAGCTGCATCCACATTATTACATGCGTAAGCGAGTCTAAGTTAACCGTCTATACGGGTAGTAAATCGCATCTTAAGTGGTGTTGTGTCTAGATTCCGTCGGATTTTCATATCGAATTTGTCTGCCGGTGCCCCTCTAGAATTCCTTAACGCCCTCCAATTTTCTTTGAGCCTTCTACTGCCCCCCTGAAAGCCTTCAGCGCCCACAAGGGGGCGTTATCGCTTACTTTATTAACAAATAACATTGTACAAAATAAAATAAAAATTATGGTAAAAACCCATAATAGTCTTCACATGTTATTAACTACTGTGTGTACATATTATTTACTATTGTACGATTTCTAGGTCAAAGTTATTAATCATTTTACCCCTTTATAAACCTTTATGTCTATATTTATTGTTGCAAACCACATTTCAAAAAGGATCATTATTATTTATAAAAAAAAAACAAAAATTAAATTTCAATTACTGTTATTCATCAAGGAAAATATTTTCTTTTTAAACTTTTGAAAGTTGGGCGACTTCGGGTACTGCGTACTTATAAATAACAATAGATAATTATAATTTTTGAAAATTAAAAAACATTTATTTTTGTTGTTTTTTTATTTTATCTTAAATATTCATAATTATCAAATAAATTATACTTACACAAAAAGTAAAGGAAATTATTTGCAAATTTATTTAATTTGAAATAATTGACTCTAGGCTTATGAAGACATAAATAATATATATCTGCCGCGTCGCCTCTCATTAATTAAATTTAAAACCTACTGAAAAACAAGTTTCTCAAACGACAAATAAATATTTGGACGTTAATGGATACTGTCATTTTACCCATTTAATTTATTTATTACGAAGATGCCTGAATTTTTCATTTAACGTTGATTGACAAATATTTAGTTATTTATAGCCGTACTCGTTTTTGAGTATTAAAATATTACTTAATTACGAAGAAAAAAAAAACTTTTTTTATGATCTGTAGACAGCTGTGCCGGCACCAACAGCCTGATTTTTTTTAAAAATTAATTATCACAACCTACCTAGACTACGTTACTCATTACTATTTAATTGAAACAGCAATTTTAGTAAGATTTCATTTATATATACGACGAAGCGAACTTTACCAAATAATGTATATTTTTAATTAAATGTTTTTTGTTTGTTTGTAAGAGTTTTTATGACCCACGTAAGGACATAAAATACCTGAAAAAAAATGTCAAAGAAATACTTTCTCTCCGTTCTTTAACAGGTTGGACGAATTTATTGAATATTTTACTGCATTAAAACTTTCACATTACGTTCGTTCACGTGTCAATTTCCCTTGAAATACATTGATAGATACGCCACGTTTCAAATTGATTACGACACCGTCATAGGACGGGCTAACACCTAATATAACGGTTAATCCTTTCTTACTTCAAGGGTTAATCGTTATCTAAACTTACAAAGTCGTTATTTTATCAAATTTATAATTAACCTGGTTTCTTTGGAAACAAAATCAAATAAATACTCTATAATTACCAAATAATTAATGCGTGCATGTTATAATTATTACATAAATAAAAAAGGATATATTTTAGCTGGAAAGGCAAAAGGGATTAAGGGACACTTTGGTCAAAAATGAGCTAAACATGCAGTTTTGATCAGTTTTTTTTGTGCATCGAATGCTCTGACTCCCGTTTGATTCTGAAGACTTTTGTGGCCCTTCAGCCATCCAAAATATATTGACAATTTGGGAAAAGGCTCAACTCAAGCGACACGAGTTTGGTTTTAGTTTTGTTTTTTTAGCTTTTTGTCGCTTCAGGTAACTCATTGAGTTACTTGAATTTTTTTCAAAATCTAACCAGGTACTGAAGACTTAAAAAGACTGAGACTGTGCTCTGGTGTAAACTTCCCAAAATGGCGTTTTAGCTATTTTGCCTTTCCGGCGACGATTTTTTAATTTATAAACATAATATGAATTCCTTAACTTACACAACGTAGGTTTGATGTTCGTGAGCAATGAATATTATATATCGATGCACAGTTGTATAAACTCTTGGAGTAACCCATATATGGAGAGAGAGCTAATTCCTTTTACCCAACCTATACAAACTTGGGATAAATAACTTTCTCCGGATTTTTACGTCGTACACTATGCGAAAGAAAGAGACAAAAAATTTTCCCACATTATCACACCGCTTTAAAGTATTGTAAGAGTGTTCTTCGTGTCCCGCGTCTCCGTTGACACCGCCCGCACGTTTTGAAATTCGACATAAATTGACAAAACTCAACGGTTCTTAAGGTTATATGCAATTTTTTTGTTTATAACAATATTGTGAAAAAGTGGTTATACGAATAAACATAAACATTATGTCGCCATGTGCTATGAATGGATGTATAAATACCCTAGCCCTTGTCCTAGCCACGCCCAGGTTTAGCCGAATCCGGCAAAACTCATCAAAACTGTTTATTATTGCTCTGAGTATAAACTTATCAGCACAGTTGAGCTGTCGTTGCTATAGACTAAAGGGGCTACTTTAAGTAACAATATATGGAGGGAGAGCTAATTATTTTTACCCAACCTATACAAACTTTAGATTAATCACTTTCTCCGGGTTTTCACATCGTACACCATGAGAGAAAAAGAGACAAAAAATATAATACACCGCTTCTACGAACTGTAACGATGATCTTAGTCTCCTGGGTCACCGCGGGACTCCACCCACATTTTTTTATTATGCCACTAAACTTGACACAACTAAACGGTTTTTAGGTTGTATGCTATATTTTTGTTGATAACAATACTGTGAAAAAGTGGTTATATAAATAAACAAAAACGTTATGTCGAAATGTGCTATGAATGGTTGCACAAATACTCTAGCCTTAGTCACGCCCAGGTCCGCCGAGTCCGGTAAAACTCATCAAAACTGACAACAGCAGCGCTCTCTCTTGTATATTATTGCTCTGAGTATAAACTTATCAGCACAGTTGGGGTGTCGTTGCTATAGACATAAGGAGCTACGAGTGCAAAATTTTTAAGTTTATTCGATCGTCAATTCCTATTTCGCCATCTGCACAGAAATGTTGGTACATCTCTTGTCATTATGGTAACGATTATTGGCAACTGTTACTTCAAATACATTTTTTCAAGTCAAAATTAATAACTTCTCAAAAATTGTCTTTCTTGAGTCGTTTTTAAGATGAAATATAATAGAAGGACACATAACATTCCTGGTACGATTCAAGGTTTATTTTTTTCCAACATACTTTTAACACAGAATCGATCAACCTTCTCCTCCACAAACATTCTTCTTACCCCATTATTTACCTTTACCCACTTGCCATACAAAAATTGAACATATTGCCAACTCTCACGTCGAAAAAAAATCACTGATAACCTAGTTTTATGTATTGCTTTTTTTACAGAAATCTGTATACAGGGTGTCCCAGAACTCGACGTCAAGCCGAAAGCGGGTGATAAGAAAAGTCATAAGTGTTAACAGAAAAATATTTTTTTAAATCTAAGTTATGTATTTTAAAAATTATGGGCATTTTAAAAAAATCGAGAAAATCTACACCCTGTGATGGTGTTTTAACTCCCGTTGCTACAATTTTTTTTTTTTTTTTAATTATTTTTTTTTTAATTATGTAATTTTGAATAATGCTTCTGTAAATTGTTGCATACATTTTTAAACCAACTACCCCAGCTTGGAAGAAAATGACACTTTTTTGCCAACTAAGTTTTCAAAATAAAAACTTCGCCCAATTTTAACTGTCTGTACTGAAAAAAAAAAGTACTACGCCAGCTTGGCAAGTTTCTTTAAAAGTTGGCGCATTTGATAAGGATTCCAAAATTGTATAACAATTGCTAGTAATCCAGCATGTTTTTTGGGTATATTTTTTTTTTTGTAAAGAAACCCAGTTTTGGTCAAATTTTTCTTAATTATTTAAAGTGATTTTATTCTACTCAAGGCTTTCCTCGAGGCCGTAAATTTAAGATTTTAGTTGAATAAGACGAAGAGAGTAACTCTACGAAGTGTGAGCGTGACAGATAGTGACGCCACTGTTATTAACGTGGGAGCCGGATAGATATTACACCATTTGACTAGTGTGAGCGAGACAATGGTCGCCATTGTCCTGTTTTCAGGTAGTCCACCATTAGCTACTTTCGCTATTGTCCTGTTTCCAGGTAGGGCACCACAGGCCATTAATGACTCCTTCTTTTTCGGTTTAAGTTTATTGAATTTTCTGTTTTGGGAAAGTTTTAGATTAAACATCATTTTTAATTTCTAAGATTTATTAAATTAGAACAAATGTTCAAACTGCCTTCCTTCAGCCGCAATACATGCTCGAAATCTTCTTAAAAAGACCGGAGTATTAGGCGGGCGATTTGTCCGTTATTTATAAAATCTACTGCTTCCATTATTCTTTGCCGCAGCTCAGCTATATTTTCGATCGGTTTTAAATAAACCTTTTCCTTCACAGCTCCCCAGTAAAAAAAATCTAGTGGGTTCAAGTCAGGAGAACGGGCTGGCCATGATATAATACCAGACCGCCCTATCCATCTGCCCGGGTATTCCTCATCGAGATGTTCTTTAACTGATCGGGCATAGTGCGCTGGGCAGCCGTCTTGCTGGAACCACATCTCTCTCTAGATGCTTAGTGGCACATCTTCCAATAAATTTGGTAAATGATTTTGTGGAAAATCCAAATAAACTTCGCCATTCAAGACCTCTGGCAGCTCAAAAGGTCCAATGATTTTTCCATTTAAAATTCCGGTCCACATGTTTGCTTTGAAACGATACTGCGATCCATCTTGTCTCATCGAATGCGGATTTTCTACATGCCACTCGTGTAAGTTGTGTAGATTTATGTAACCATCTTTTTTAAAGGTCGACTCATCAGACCATAAAATTTTCTCCAAGAATCGCGGATCTTCCCGGTGTCTTCGTATCATCGTTTGACAAAACGCAACTCTTGGAACATAATCCCGGGGTATTAAAGTTTGTACTCGCTGTACGTGATACGGGTGTAACTCGTTTTTTTTCAAGATTCGGTAGGCTGTACTTTTGAATACTCCTGTGCTGGCTTCGATCGCACGTCTGAAGTACTTGCATCTTCTTCGACTGCTTGTAGTACGACGTGTGTGCGTCAATGAAGATGGACAATGGCGACTATTGTCTCGCTCACTAGTCGAATGGTGTAATATCTATCCGTCTCACATGTCAATAAAAGTGGTGTCACTATCTATCTCGCTCACACTTCGTAGAGTTACTCTCTTCGTCTCATTCAACTAAAATCTTAAATTTACGCCCTCGAGGAAAGCCTTTAGTAGAATAAAATCACTTTAAATAATTAAGAAAAATTTGACCAAAACTGGGTTTCTTTACAAAAAAAAAATATACCCAAAAAACATGCTGGATTACTAGCAATTGTTATACAATTTTGGAATCCTTATTAAATGCGCCAACTTTTAAAGAAACTTGCCAAGCTAGCATAGTACTTTTTTTTTTCAGTACAGACAGTTAAAATTGGGCAAAGTATTCATTTTGAAAACTTAGTTGGGAAAAAAGTGTCATTTTCTTCCAAGCTGGGGTAGTTGGTTTGAAAATTTATGCAACAATTTACAGAAGCATTATTCAGAATTACATAATTTAAAAAAAAAAAAAAAAAATTTAAAAAAATTGTAGCAACGGGAGTTAAAACACCATCACAGGGTGTAGATTTTCTCGATTTTTTTAAAATGTCCATAATTTTTAAAATACATAACTTAGATTTAAAAAAATATTTTTCTGAAAACTCTTATGACTTTGCCTATCACCCGCTTTCGGCTTGACGTCGAGTTCTGGGACACCCTGTATACTCGAGATATCTAGTCCATGGTCCACAGCTTGTCGAAATATAATATTTCTACAACTAACTAACTAACCATCACGCCGTTTCCTCGCAGGGGTAGGCAGAGAGGACGGAATGCCATACAACTCTGTCTTGGCACACACTCCTTGCTTCATTCACATTCATACATCGTTTCATACATACTCTTCTGTTATTCTGACTTTTCACATGACCCGACTCAAGTATTTTATTCACTTGATCGTGCCATGTCTTTCTCGAGCGTCCTTGACTTCTTCTTCAATTCACTTTCGCATCATATATTCTTTTTATACTCCTTTCTTCGTTCATTCGCTCTGCATGCCCAAACTACCTAAGCGTACCTTTCTTGATCCTATTCGTTACGCTTACATCAGCCTTGCATTCTTTCCGGATATCCACATTTTTGAGACGGTCTTACAGGGTTTTATCGCACTCAGGGATCTCATTTCTACAGCATTCAGTCTCATCCTTCCTCTGCCAGTTCCATGCCTCACTGCCATACATCAGGGTTGGTATACGCACTCCACTGTGCACTGCTAGATTCGCTTTTTTGGACAATTTATATTATTATGTATTGTATATCTACAAACTTTATAATAATTTCCCCGTCTATAGATGCAGGTATCGCAGCATACACGAACGCAGTAATTACACAGATGCATTGCTCATTAACAGCTTGTTTCAATCTTGTTATTCGACTTCAGAAAAGAAAATTCCAGTGAAATTAAAAAGTGTTAATTTTTAGTATAATAAAAATAACACACTAAAACTCTTAGAATATTCAAATTCTAACGACGACGTTTACCCTAATTGTTGTACCCTTTTTGCTAAACACAATAAGTAGGCGTAAGAAAACAGAACCTTGTTTCCTAGTTGTTGTTTGATGTTTTGCAAGGACATCGTTGTCGGAATTGTATAAATATGTACCGATACACACAATCCTTAAGCTTGGAGTAACAATGTATGGAGAGAGAGCTAATTATTTTTACCCAACCTGTACAAACTTGCGACAAATCACTTTCTCCGGGTTTTTACGTCGCACACCATGAGAGAGAAAGAGACAACAAATATAATACACCGCTTCTTTGTACTGTCACAACGATCTTGGGCTCCTGGGTCACCGTGGGACTCCGCCCATATTTTTTACTACGCCACTAAACTTGACACAACTAAACGGTTTTTTAGGTTATATGCTATATTTTTGTTGACAATAATACTGTAAAAAAGCAGTTATACGAATAAACAAAAACATTATGTCGATATGTTATTTGAATGGATGTATAAATACCCTAGCCTTAGTCTTAGCCACGCCCAGGTCCGCCGAGTCCGGTAAAAATCATCAAAACCAC
Organism: Drusus annulatus; assembly: GCA_022651775.1. Taxonomy (NCBI): domain Eukaryota; kingdom Metazoa; phylum Arthropoda; class Insecta; order Trichoptera; family Limnephilidae; genus Drusus; species Drusus annulatus. The sequence continues at coordinate 21,799 of JAGWCC010000107.1, read as the reverse complement.
TCTATATACTCTAAGATCCTTAGTATGTGTTGTTTGGGTCAACTCTAATTACGTGAAAAAATTACCCCAGATTGTTTTTCCAAATTTTATTTTCGAAAAGTCAACGCAATTGGTTTAGGTTTCGTGAGTTATTGTTCGTATTATGCATAAATTGCTACAAACTCTCGATTACAATTTACAATCTCTTCCAACAGTCAATTTATCTCATTGGTGTGATTATTTAGTGATGCAATGTTGGTGGTTCCCTTACGTCGGCAATGTTTTGGCCGGTACAAGTTGTTATAGCCTGGAGGAAAGCACTGCGATTACACGAATGAAAAAAAAACAATGACCACCGAAGTATCTACTACCAGATAGAGACGTCTAGAGTCATCTTGTCGGAGAAATGGACGAAGCAGCGGGCCGAATAGGAAAAGGAAAATAAAAGTGATGATTTTTTTGATAATAACCTTTTGTCTTGGAAGTCGATTATTGAAAATAATAGCATTTTATTGGTTTTCCCGGAATTGAACTCTGATCCCCAAAGACAACTGCCACCTATGCTTATTTGTGTCAACTACAGGGCCCACTCAACTCCCCCGGGAGCTTGTCTGCCCAATTTTAGAGCCACTGGTTGTTCTGGTGGTCTAGAATATTCTATATATAATATTATTACAAACCTCAACGCCCGCTGAGAGACAACAGTTTGATAAGAGTCGATATTGTCTCTCGCAACTTTGTTCATTCCAATCACGTATACGTTAACCCGTACAAACTTGACACCAAATCGAAGGGGCGGATTTGGATTGGGAAGCCCTAGAACCTCTTTCTTGTAATAACTTGTGATATACGCAATTTCCAACCCCACCCTCAAAGTCATAATTTTTATTTTTGACTTTAATTATTTAAAATCATATAATTATTTAAAGTCTTTTCCAAAACTATAAATCGCATTAGCAAAATATTAATGTAGGTATTAAAAAATAATGATAATAAAATATTACAGAAATGTCTGAATCAAATAATTTGATGTTCTGTTTGAAGATTCGTTTTAAGTTAGGTACTCACGTTTTATTCAAGCATCCACTCACCTTAACCCATCATTTTCACATTTAAATGGCGGCTTTTTGTAAGCCTCACTGATAAAAGACATTCGCAACATCAAAATTCCTAGAAAAGCTTTATTTTAAATTCCCTCACTTTTCTACGAATCGCATGTACAGAGTAGTGACGATGAATTGCTTTTATGCGGACAAGACAATAAAACCAATTCTGGCCCATCTATCAGATTCAAGTCACGCATTAGGTACACTATTCCTTCGTCTGTCCTTGAGTCAATTATTCAATTGTACATATTTCCTCTATTGACTTTCTTTCAAATTGTGTTTCTATGGCGCTAAACATTTCAAGTGGACATGTTTTAATCTCTTACACTTATTTTACTCTTTGTCAAATGGCATATCACTTATTATTTTAAGTACATTATAATTTCTTAGGTTCATCAATTTTAAACTCTCATTACGTATTGAAGAAATTAACTATACTAGCTTAGTGAAAATATTAAACAAAACTAACTTATCTCGTAGAAGAACCATGAGTAACCTAGTACTCTTATTCAAACTGGTTAACGGTGTACTGGATGCACCTAATTTAAATAAGCTGATAACGCTCAGAGTACCTAATCGTGACACAAGATTTTCTGAGTTGTTTCATGTTGATTCATCAAGAACTAACTATGCAATGAACTCCCCAGTCCAAAGATTACATGGCTTGGAAACTAATTTAGTTATGTTGATATTTTTCTGTATTCCATCAGGAGATTCAGATCGGAGTTGTATAGCATTATTAGGTAAATTAAACAAGTTAAACATGTTGTATGTCATACATGATTGTATATGTTGTTTCTTTCTCGTTATATTTGTTGTTTCTTTCTTTTCAATTTTATAATTATTAACTTCATATACAATTATTGCTGTGATACTTTGTTGTTACACTTGATATGTACTAGCTAGCTGTTGAAATTTTTTCAAAGTCCGTCGCTTAAAAAAAATAATTTTTTTTTTCATTGCTGATTTGACCTTCTAATATATTTTTGGTAAAATTATATGTTACTAATTGAATTTGTTTACTCTTACTGTAAAAGCCCAATGGGCGTTTATCAAAATAAATAAATAATAGACTTATCGGTTTCATATTGAAGAGTATTTTTTATTATTACTATAGCAAAAATCTTTTGTTTGTCTGAAGCTGCTAAAACTATCGAACGGTGAGTTCTGGCGTCACGAAATTTTTACGGACTTTTTGTTATGAAATTTATGGTCAATGCGATTATTTTCAACCCACAACATCATTTTTATCATTAGCTATGGGTATTTGAATTTTTTCACTTTCAAAATAATAAGAGCCGACTTCAGAGTTTGTCATTTTTCAATCGAAATCTCGGGCGAAGCTGGGTAGTGAGCCAGTGGAAGATAACAAAATAAATTATCTTTTATAGAATCTACCCACCTGTTATATGTAGATATACCTTTCCACTTGAATAATAAAATGCTCTCTGTTTATTTTACTGTGCAAATTTAGACCATCTTTATTTTGTTCATTCTTTTATTTCTGGTATTTTATCCCACAAATCTGAACATTTTCACAGGATGATAGTCCGCAAGATCTGAAAATATGTAAATACTGCTTTTTGTTTATTTTTAAATGTTTTGCCTTGTTTTTATCATAAATTAAGTAGCTTTAATGATAAATACATTTGATTTTTTTCTCCAGCTGTAATAATATTTATGGCTTTATAAAATATCTTAAATATAAAAAGAAACATTAAAATACTAATGTTGTTCGAGATACAGGCAAGGATATACATCTGTTTTAATTCTGATTTATGGTATGTCTCGGTGTAATGGACGACAAAGTGGTTTATGTTTTTTACACTAACGAATAAATAAATATGATAGATCTTGATATTGTGTGAACTTTTGCACTGAACTATTACACATTTTTTCTACCTATACTTACAACGGAATGTATTATAAATAGGTGTTTGAAAGTCTCGACTCATTATAGATATCTAATAAGCACGAGTACAGGCCCCATTTGTTGACCCTGGGGAATGCCTTGCTCACCTTGGCCAGGATTATGGCCTGAATTCATTATATTATGTATCATTTAATCTGTATTTTATGTCAATATGGTAGAACCAAATCATCCGACTAATCGAATAAGTAATTAGATGTAGCACTACATCTCCGTAATAATTGATAATTATTAACATAGTAGATATTGCTCCTACAACGTTATGCGAATAATAAAATTGTGTTATATAATATTTTTGATTAGATTCTATTTATATTCGAACGATCCATTTGTCCCGTCTCATTATTTGGCGGTTATATGAGAAATACGGCTTGTTCCTTTCTTTCCTTGTTAGACAGACATTACCCATTGATGTTTTGGAATTTAAGTGGCTACATTGAAACGGCGTTTGCGACTGAATTTCTTCTACAATGCTTTTTTTTAAATGAAGGAGCATTCAAATACTGAAAACAATATTTTAGAAATTAGTAATTTTATGATTATAGTTAAATGAAACACTGTAACTAAAATTATCCTACGACTCTCCACACCCCCCCCTCCTGCGCCCTTGACTTCTCCGGTCTCAATCTCCTTTTCAGCTTTTGTTTCTGTATCCTTTCACCTTAGTTTTTATATCTTTCCCGATAAAAGCACAGTTGTACAGTATCGTATTTGTATAATTACAGTTATGGACACAAAATCACAGCATTCCATTCCTTTCATCATACTTATTGGATTTTTGAAGATTATTTTGTTTCGCCGGGTGTAGGAATATTTTCCACGAAAAATGTATTAAAGCAAATCATTTTTATTCGCAAACAGTTAAGTTTATTCCCATCTAACTTTTTATATTCGATACGTAATTTGCTGAATACCATAAGCCTATCTTCTTATGCTACTCTAATTATTACGCTCTATTACTGAAATATGGATCCTATAAAAGCATGTCTCTAAGGGGGCTCTCACGTAATATTGCCACATTACAGAAAGCGCTAGATAATTAAGAACGTTACGTACAAAAATAATTATTTTTACTCGTGTAATTCTGGAAGGTAAAACTAATATACACATCTAGTAAAATTAAATATAAATGCCAGCCACATAAACCATAACCCACAACTGAAATAAGAACATCCTTAAGAGAAACATTCCCTCGATTCTTTTATCAGCCCGCAAACAAAATCACCCTTCACATAATAAATCAAAGATCTCCTTACGAATTGTACAAATAACCCCCCTTTTCGTTCAAACACAACCCAGATTATCGGTGTGCCTGTCTCTCCGCGACCTGCGGGTAGGTACCTATCTGGCCATCCTTGTAGCCACTTGGCGGGCCCCTAGGACCTACCCGCCATAATCGTATATCGATAATGTATATAATAATGTAAGTATACCGAATATAGACTGTCGACGCAATGAAGTTTCGGAAAAACTCGGGAAAGAGTGAAATAATCGACGGCGGGTAATTTTCCGAACACACTTTTGCAATTAAAGAACTGGCAGCCTATATCGTTACTCGCGTGGACACGCTTCGATAAAAAATTGAATCGATTTATTTTGCTTTTTCGAGGGATAAAGCGGTAAGCTCAGAAATAATGTTTTCAATTTACTGAGAGAATTTTTGTACGGTGAGATTGTGATAATAATAAAAGGCTATTGATATTGTACAATATTTTTGATTTAAAACTCGCTTTTAGATTATGTCAATTTACGTGCTCGAATTTGTTTTGCAATATGAATAATTGGGAAATTGGATTTGTTTAACAGTTGGCCATTATTTAAAAATAAATATAAAATAATCGATGGGATTTCAATCGGAGCTGAGAAATAAAACATGCCCAATCGAAAAATAGTGTTTGGAAATTATAGAATCATGACAAACTACCGTGAAATTTCTGAGATTTTTTCTTCTTCTTTTACAGTTGCTTTTGCGTGGATAATTTACTACCGATAGTTTTGATTTCTCAATCTAATGGTCTAATTCTTATAAATGTTTTCTAAAACGGTTACTACCAACTTGTTGTTTTTGAACATGCAAATTGATGACGTTTTCACCGCAGAGAGTTCATCAATAAAAAATCAGATTTTTTTTTAAATCTTAAAATTATACTAAAACTCCACAGCTATGGTGTGCGATGGGTCTTTTTAGGGAAAGGGAAGGATAAAATTGGGTTTAGAAGGGATTATACAGATTTTAAGATAGAACAAAAAAGTTTCCAGCAATGCATTTTCTCGCAGTAAATGTCAACACGCGTTTGCCGGGTCTTCTGATTCTGCACAGGTGTTTAATGACATCTTATACTATCGAGGGCAGATTCCATTGTAATATCGGTTTAACAGGCACAACACTCCTACCTGACATTATGCTAAAAAGATGGTCATAATTATTTTAGAATAACAGGTAAAAACCCTGTTTTTTCTGCTAGGCCTTGCGGGCGGCTTTTGTTTAATTCTCTGCTATTCGTAAGAGCTCAATTATCGTGTGACGTGCGTATTAACACGCCAGAAAACCTGACGTGTTCACCAATCTAGAGATGGTTGATATTCCTGTCCCGATTACAAGGAACCGATTCCAAGCCGGTCACTGGAACCGTCGATAATAATCCGGTTCCAAAAATAACTGGATAAATAACTGGTTTTTCGCCTGTCACCGGTAACTGGAACCACAGTGTCACTTAATTTCCAATATCAACCATCCCCACACCAATCCAACAACTGTCGCTAGTTGCTACTGCCCCACTCGGCAGTTATGCGAACCATGTACAACAGACCATAGCTAATTATAGATAAGATGTAATGTAAAAGATGAAATGTTTTGCTCAGAGTCGAGGTTGTTTTCAACTACTCCAGATCGGAAGAAGTGTCTGTAAAACTCAAGAGAGCACGAGTATACACCAAGTATTCAGTTGTCAGTACTGTAGTACCTGCGAACTCGATACAGTACGCCTAACTTCTGAGAGGCAAAAGTTTGATCTCAAACAATGTTATGGAACAAACAATGTCTTGAAAATGATATTATTGGTTCAAAGTTCAAACTAAGCGCTAACCTTAAGGTTTGGGTAAGCTTTATATATTTGTTGATTGAATTCATTATTATCAAGCATAAAATTTCTGCTTTGTGTCTGACGCAATTTATTCCAATATATTTTTTAAAATTGGAATAAAATATTTTGGAAACGGATATTTACATATTTTTTAAATTGTGAATACCGCACAAGAGTCCCAACTGCTTCCAACCGTCTCGAGCCAGTGGGACTATAACATCCCAATCGGGGTATGTTGTGAGACTGAAAGTAGCGGGGAGGGGAAGGAGACGGGGAAGAGAAAAGTTGGAAAATACCTGGCGTTTCCGATCTGGTTACCAAACACGGCTAAAGCTATTTCATGCAACGTTTCGATTCTGAATGATGGTCTTTCACTAGGGCGATACTTAAGAGTATCTACCACTCTGGAACGTGCCGCAAATATTCTAAATATTAAATGTGAAATAACACATAAAAAATAAAAATTATTTGCGCATGCCTGGATTTGAACCCGCGACCTCTAGATTCGCAGTCGGGCGTCTTTACCACTCGACTACGGAGGTCGTTAAAATATTACAATGAAACGAATTTTCTTTTAAAATGCAAATTCACACAAAAACCACACCTATATTTTCGTTTATGCAGGCATTTTTGTCAAAAAACCTTTAAACCATTTAGCAACGATAATTTTCTTATTTGCCATCGACTATTCTTGGCATCGTGCATGTTTACGTTAAAAATTGAAAATCACCGATATATTCGCGAAGAAAAACATCCATGTAGTTTCAAATCAAATATTCAATACAAGAAGGTAATAAAATCATGTAAATGTAAGCAACATCAAATCATTTCGTTCAATCAATATTAGGATGATTGCATAATTTTTACATACACTGTTTTCCTTCTGGTGCCCTTTCCGATCGGAGGTTGGCAAAATTATAGACACTCTTCACCCAAACAGTAAGCTGCAGTCCGGAAGAACAGCGAGTATTCGTCGCTCGTCATGATGTAACCTTGGATATTACAATTTCGCAAGATTTAATCATTCGTTGAAGAACGTCTACATTCGTCATCTTATCTGTCAAGGGTATTTGAGAATGCGCTTGTATGTGTAGTGGATATCGGCCTGAAGATCACCATTCAGAATCGAAAAGTTCGCCGTGTTTGAAATGGCAATAGTTTTTAGTGACTAGATCTGAATAGTCATGTACTTTCCACCTTCCTCTTCCCCATTTTCTTCTCATCGCCACTCCCTCGAACCTCACAACTACACCGATTGCGGGTGCAATAGTCGCGCTGGTTCTTGGGACTTTTGTAAGGTTTGTATAAAAAACAAATTACAAATTAAAAAATCCAATTTTAACCACTTCTATCGCTCGTGTTGATTCTTGGGTAAGTGTCCAACTTCACATACCATATAAATTCTTAGATTAGTGTCCAGGTTTACATACCATATAAATTATTAGATTAGTGTCCAGGTTTTTTAGGAAGTATGTTTGCAAGAGACGGAAAGGCTGATAAGGATATTGAAAGAAGGGTGAATGCAGGAAACTCCATTAATGGAGGACTGAACGCTGTTGGGGCAAATAAGAAATTGTCCAAAGCTAGCAGTCCACAATGGAGTGCTTATACCAACCCTGATGTATGGCAGTGAGGCATGGAACTGGCAGAGGAAGGATGAAAGTAGACGAATGCTGTGGAAATGAGATCTTTTGAGACGGATGTGCGGTAAAACCATGTATGACCGTATTACAAATGTGGATATCCGGAAAGAATGCAAGGCTGATGTGAGCGTAATGGATAGGATTAAGAAAGGGACGCTTAGATGGTTTGGGCATGTAGAGCGAATGAACGAAGAAAGGAGTGTGAAAAGAATATATGATGCGAAAGTGAATGGAAGAAGAAGTCGAGGACGCCCGAGAAAGACATGGCACGATCAAGTAAATCAAATACTTGAATCGGGTCGTGTGAAGAGTCAGAATAACAGAAGAGTATGTATGAGACGATCTATGAATGTAAATGAAGCAAGAAGTGTGTGCCAAGACAGAGTTGTATGGCGGTCCGTCCTCTCTGCCTACCCTTGCGGGGAAACGGCGTGATGGTTAGTTAGTTAGTTAGTTAGTGTCCAGGTTTACATATCATATAAATTCTTGGATTAGTGTCCAGCTTTACACACTATATATTTTTTTGGATTAGTGTCCAGGTTTACATACGATATAAATTCTTGGATTAGTGACCAGGTTTACATACCATATGATTTTTTGGATTAGTGTTCAGGTTTACATATCATATAAATTCTCGGATTAGTGTCGAGGTTTTACATATCATACATTTCTTAGATTAGTGTCCAGGTTTACATACCATTTAAATTCTCGGATTAGTGTCCAGGTTTTACATACCATATATTTTTTGGATTAGTGTCCAGTAGCGTTGGGAAAAACTTCAATGTTTTGTGAATGCTTCACGAATTGTTAGTTCTTAAAAAGAACCCTTCGAAATGAACACTTCAATTGAAGTCGAACTCGCAAAAAAAAGATTTGAATTTATCCGCTTATTTGTTCAGTTCTTTTTGGAACCGGTTCCGTTTTCCGGTCGGTAGAGATTTGAGAACGAGAAGAACTGGAACTGGTTCCTCGCCAACAAAATCACGTACTAGTCGGTAGACATTTCAAAACGAAAGGAACTGGAACTGGTTCCTTCGTTTTTAATACCTTCACAACTGTACTGCTTCAAATTGAAGTGCTTCTTTCAATGATATGAATGAACTGAACTGCGGACTGCAATTGAAATATTTTTTCAATGGAATGAAGTTAATCAAATGAATGAAGGCTAAAATGAACTACCAACTTCAATTGAAGTGTTGGTTCAGTGAAATGAAGTTAATGAAATGAATGAAGGCTAAAATGAACTACCACCTTCAATTGAAATATTTGTTCAATGAAATGAAGTTATTAAAATGAATGAACGCTATAATGAACTACCGACTTCAATTGAAGTATTTGTTCAATGAACAATGAATGAAGTAGGAACTGTTGCCAAAAGAAGTAGTTCTTTGAAGCAGTTCTTCCAAAGCAGTCACAACGCTAGTGTCCAGGTTTACATACCATATAAACTCTCGGATTAGTGTCCAGGTTTTACATACCGTTTATTTTTTGGATTAGTGTCCAGGTTTACATACCATATAAGTTCTCGGATTAGTGTCCAGGTTTACATACCATATATTTTTTGGATTTGTGTCCAGGTTTACATGCCATACAAATTAATAGAGAATGTGTGCCAACGAACAATTCTGATTCTAGAAGTAAGTTTTAGGTAACAGTCACAAAGCGCCCCTAGTTATATAAATGGGAAACCTCACATTTTAAATGAATCCCATCTGTGGACACAAGATACACAATCGGATAATATTTTGCCGTTGCTTTACTCTCGGAATGTCAGCTGCATAAAAAACCCGTTTCGCCGCGGAAATGTCCGAAAGACTGGCCAAACTGTTGGCCGATTGTTCCTTCGCCTCAAAATGCAGAAGCGGCCGCAGTCCGCATTCTGAGGACTGTCGATTGAGAAACGTCGTCCGTCTCGCGGTTTCGACATGTTGCTAATTTAAAATTATTCTGAGCTCCGAGTACCCTGTCTGCTTCGAATTTGCAATTACAATCGATATCTTGCTTCGGAAAGGAATTGCAAATCGCCCGTCTCAATTCGTGCTGTGTCGGAAGCTTGGAGTAACAATGTATGGAGAGAGAGCTAATTATTTTTACCCAACCTATGCAAACTTGCGATAAATCACTTTCTACGGGTTTTTGCGTCGTACACCACGAGAGAGAAAGAGACAACAAATAAAATACACCGCTTTTATGTACTGTCGCGATGATCTTGGGCTCCTGGGTCACCGCGGGACTCCGCCCACATTTTTTTTATTATGCCACTAAACTTGACATAACTAAACGGTTTTTTAGATTATATGCTATATTTTTGTTGATAACAGTACTGTGAAAATGTGGTTATACGAATAAACAAAAACATTATGTCGATATGTGCTGTGAATGGATGTATAAATACCCTGGCCTTAGTCTTAGAGTCCGGTAAAAATCATCAAAAACTGACTACACTGCCTTGGATAGATACCACTCTATATACTCCAAGGTCGGAAGGCTTTACAATTTTTTTTGCATTCGTTTGAAGTTGTTGTAATTTGTGACAGATCTGACTGGACCCGTCTGTAGATGGAAATTTACAAACAAAATATATCGTCGCCGGAAAGGCGAATGGCTGAAGCCCCACTTTGGGAAGTTTACACCGGAAAAGTTTTTTGTTGTGTTACAATAAAATTCACAAGTCTTCAGTAACTGGTTGGATTTCAGGAACTCAGGTAACTCAATGCTCTCACTGAGTTACCTGAAACGACAAAAAGCTAAAAAATCCCAAACTTGTATCGCTTGAGTCGAGCCTTCTCCCAAATGGTAAATATATTTTAGATGACTGATGCATTCAACGCAGAAAAGTAGGAAGTTTCGAGTAGGTAATAACTTGATAATAAGCAAAAGCTTTGATTTACAATTTTTTTTGTTGTTTTTTTATTTCTCAGAAGGTTTTTTAATGTAAATATCGCACTAGAGTCCCAAGTGCCCGGGGCCAGTGCTATGGCATCTCCAATTGGGGTATGTTAAGGGGCTGAATGGAGTGGGTGGGGTGGTGGTCGTTACACTGCTAAAGCCATTTCAAGCAACGTTTCGATTCTGAAAGGTGGTCTTTCGCTAGGGCAATACTGAGAGTATGTACATATTACTCTGAGGGTGATGATGATGATGAGATGACATACCGATTATAAAGACAAAAAAGGAGAAAACAACTTTTTAAATAAAGGTTCAGAGGTTACTGAATCAGATTGTCTTTATTTTTTATCATATTATAATCGATCAATTTTAAATAGATATCTTTGATTTAGACCGATTAGTAGTTGAGTGGACAAACTCATAGGATTCCCACCCGGGCATTGTGGGTTCAATTCCTCTGCTAGCTGATTCCTCCATCATTGCACAAGCAAAAATTTCGGCTTATTATGATGGCAGTAGGAGTTTTTTTTAAATATTGTCAGGTTATTCGTAACCCGAGAATGTTTGTCTTTTTTGTAAGAAACAAAAAAGAATCTCCACCCCACGTTGATACATGCTGTGGTACTATAATAATTAAGTGGTTACTTTAAAGTGAGAATATAAAACATAAAATGTACACGTAAAAAGTAATTAAAGCATAAAAACGATTCAGTATACCTTAATTCCGTCGATAGCATCATCTTTTAACGTTAGGAGCCAAACTTCCCCTGAAAGGACAAATATCTGATAGCCTAGTGGAGAAACACAAAAAACAGTGGGTAGATACGAATCTATCAACTTTAATGTTCCACTTTCAAACGTCTTCAAAGATAGCGGAATGCCAATAAACCGTACAGCTCAAAAAAAAAATATTCTGAAAAATATAGTCCGAACCTTCCCCGTAAACACCGGATGGAAAGTTTTAATAATAAGAAAGTCTCAAATGGTATAATGAACGACCCTCCTCCCCCCAGGTCAGGGGGTGGGGAAATGGGTGGAAAGGAATTAATTGTTTCCTGCGCCTTTTAGTTTCCCTTTGTAATATTATTTCATAGACCTTTCACTCGATAATGAGGTGTTTTTTTATTAGACAGAGTTTTCAAATTTTCATTTTCAATGCGGCGTCAAAACTGGCTTCTGAGTAATATTTGATTACCATTTTTAGGGCAAAATACTCATTTTTCTTTTATATAAGGACTTAACGAATATTACGTTTTTTTCTCTTTCTACAATACGGCTGCGTAAAGCGAGGATTTCTTTTTGAAGAGAGTGGGATTTTTATTGTATTGTATTTGTACAATACTCATTAGCTTCGTCCAGACTCTGCGCGGCGAGCATTCGAGGCAGTTTCCAACTAGCAAATAAATGTTTTAGCAGTCGTGAGGCCAAAGTAAAGTGTGTAAAATGGTGTGGGACTATAATAATAGATCCGATCCTTTCCATTAAAGTTCAACTATTGCTTGATACTTGTTAGCGCTTAAAACAGAGTTATTGCTATCGTTGAATATTTTGTTATTAGCAAATAAAAAAAACATTTTTATTTGACAACTTTTTTTAATGTTTTCTTGCAGCATTTAACCATTATCTTAATTTGTTGTAAAAATATACATATTGTGTACAATACCAATACCCATATACTCTCCATTCTTAGATATTGTAGACTGATGCCACAGACTATTAATATTTTTTTTAAATTGCCGTCTCAACGATCAATGGTTATTTTTGTCGAGTTTTATGAATATGAGATTTAAACAAAATTGAAAAGCATAATGCACCTTCAAACAATCTTTTGTAAACAGTATTATTGAATTGAGTGAATAACAGTAATTTTCAAATAACTTACGAGGAATGCACTTGGGGCCTGTTCAACAAAAAATGTTTGAGATTCAAGGCTAAAATATCAAGCCAAACTGAATAATCTGGTTTTTAATCCAAATGCAATGCAAATATCAACTTCTTATAGTTTTATTTTTTTAGATTATGCAATATACTCATAGGTCATAAAAGATTTCGATTTTTATGATTTTAGAGGCAACTTTGGCAATTTGGTATTTGTGAATAAATGTAAATTATAAAAAATCTAAACGATATTTTGGAAACAATAAAATATAAAATAAAAAATAAAACAGTGCTAAAAAGGCGTGTTGGGTCGAAATATGAAATGACAAAATGACAAATTTGTGTTGGAATGTTGTGTTCAAATCCCTACGTTTCAGAGTGGAAGATACTCTCAGTATCGCCCTGATGAAAGACCACCACTCAGAATCGAAACCTTGCTTTAGTGACCAGGTGTGAATGGCTAGGTACTTACCCACCTTCCTATCTTGTTTCCCTCCATACCCTTATTGGAGATGACATAGTCTAACTGGCTGCATGCAATTGGAACTCTCGTGCGGTATTCACAAATATAAAATAATAATCGCGTCAACTGGTTTTCTAGGTAAATTTAAGGATTTACATGAAACACGGATTAGGTACCTACCTAACCTACTACTTATTAAGCACATAGCATTGATGGTGGGCAGATGACATAAACTACAAGGCAAGTATCGATTGGAAAAGAACTCCATCACTAATAGAAACAACACAGAGTGTAGGAGGAGCGAGTGGGAAGAGAGGACGATTCGCATCAAACATTCATCACTAAAGTTATAATTTAAAATACTAATACTACTTATGTAAAGGTAGGTAATTAAACAAAATGAATAATGATCACAAAAAAACTTGGCTAATTTCTATACCTTTATTTGGATTAACAATGTTTTTAGGAACGCATATCAGTTGGTTAGGTTAGGTTAGGTTAGAAACGGTGATGATGCAAGTTGTTTCAGGGGAAATAAATAACAAGTCACAACATCCAGTTGCCTGATTGTGACCCAAAAAACGCTAATTTTTCATATGAATATTTGTTTTCTTTGAAATAATCTCTTTAGAAACATGTAGTTGCCATGAAGACATTAAACCACAGATTTCAGGAAAGTTTAATGTTGGACAAAGGCTTTCCGGAAACTATTGTACTGCCTGTAATAGAGCTAGAGTTAACTGTTCAAGATACTGCAAGAACTGAAAATCAAAGATAAGTTACTCTACTATGGGTTTCAAATGTTGGGGACATCACAATCATGACGATGAACACTGTAAGGCTGTCCGAAACTTTGCTTAAGATGGAGGCGGAAGGGTGTCACGACTCAATATCGCAAAATCAATCAATATCTAGTAAATAATATAAATTTTAACTACCTGTATAATTCAAAATAATTGCTTTTAAAATTTTCAAATAATACCATCCGGAAAAAATCTTCATTCTAGTAAATAATATAAGTTTTAACGCAATTCAAAATAATTGCTTTCAAAATTTTCAAATAAAACCATCCGGAAAAAATCTCCATTATAACGTAATAAAAAGTAAATTGAATTCATTTTGAAGACTGAATATTATTATTTCACGACGAAGAGCTATCGCCTAAGTATAATCAGAAATAAAAAAGAAAATTGAAAGGTAGAACCTCGATTTTTTTTAAATTCGAGTAATTTTAATTAGTTACTACTTTGAACTGTCGAATGATTGTCAGAAAATCGTTCGAAGGAAAGCGAATGGATTCGTAAATACGTTTCTCCGAAGTAATACCAAAATGAGGAAAATTATATCCATTACTTAGTGAAGTGAAGTGGCGGATCGTAGGGAAGGTTGTCGATGTTAGTCTACTGGTCACTTTTCTATTGATGCATATACGAGTATGTAGTTACTTTTCGTTTGTTTGTACGCTACCTTTATCACAAATATAAGCATGTTAATTAAATTACATATTATTGGAGCCAGTGGCGTCCACAGAGTTTTTGATCAGGATAGGCAGTAGGAAAAACAGCGGATTATTAATAGAGATAGGTATTGGATTTTGGATTAATTTATTTCAAAAAGTAAAAAATCGAAGAACACACAAAAACGTGACTAACCTTTAACAGTTGTCAAAAACAAACCACTAATCCAAAATGGCTGATAATGCTAACATACGATAAACATATGTGTACCAACATAACAAAAAAATCGATAATCGAATGTACACAGCCCGCGAAAATTAAAAATTTACCTTTTCTTTTGAACAGGCCATGTATGTAGTTATTGCTTTTGACACGTTATAGTAGAAAGGTCTGTAGGCCGCTCGCGGCGGTGCGATTACCTTAATTTATCGTAAGTTTTGGAAGTGTAGATTTATTTTATGCAATAATTTCATATTATTCCAATCAATATTATACATATTTTTATGCGAGTAAATCAGGGTAGGCAGTGCTTATGTGCCTTTATGGAATCCACGCCGCTGATTGCAGCGTAGATGACAAACATTCCCTAGTACCTATATGAAAAAAGTTTATGCGTTCTTGCAATATTTAAGCCAGGCGCGCACGTATGACTTTTGTCACGGAAACAGTTTCGTCACCATCTCCAAATCTATTGGAATGTATGGAGGTCCGCGCACGCAGCGACGTGACATTAGGGTGACTTTTTAGTGCCACTGGCCGGCGACTTTTGAGTGACGAAACTGTCACCGTGTCTGTAGAGAGTACTTTTGTGTAGGCGCTCGCGCACGGGTGACAAAATGTCATTCGGTGACTCATCCGCCTGTTCGAAATCCACTGCCGGAATTAAAGGGTGACGGGTGACGGGTGACAGTCACTCACCGTGTGCGTGCTCGATTGGTTACAGTGACGAAACTGTTGCCGTGACAAAAGTCACCCGTGCGCGCCTGGCCTTAAAGTTTTAGTATCAATATTTATAGTTTTAGCATCTTACACATTTGGGTATTAACATAAATATTTTTATCTAGGTATAGAAATAATGATTATAGATATTAGGTATTCCTAACTTTCAGATTATCAAATTATATTAGCTTATCAGTTATTTAAATGCAGTGCCACGCCCGAGAATGGTCGTCACATGATGACCATTTGCCACATGTTTCGTCTCTTCGACCGCCGGCCCGGTAACCGGCAGGCGACCTTTTTTTTTCGTCAATGCAATACAATCATCAGTTCTTCTTTTTGCCTGCCGTGTTTTAGTCTTGTTATTTTCGCCAAATAAGTAGGATATTTCACAAAAAAAAAAAAAAAATAAAAAAAATAATAATAAAAAATAAAATAAAATAAAATAAAATAAAATAAAATAAATAAACTAAAAAAAAAAAATTTTTTAATTAATAATTAAAATAATAATCATAATTTTAATTTAAAAATTGTGTCTATCTGATGGGACCTGCCAGGTAAGTGTGTTCCTGTATATTTTCTTATCTAAACTAGGAATTAATATGTAATGATAGAGAGTATGATCTGTACAGCGCCCTTGAGGTGATTTTTCACAAAAACGGCGCTATACAAATCGTCCAAATATTATTATTATTATTATTATGAAAGGCTTGTATTGGAATTGCGGCTTCTGGTAACTTTCGTGGCGCATGCGCTGAGATACAAATTTCGTCTGCGGAGTTATCATTACAGCTGTAATTTTTCATTCGCATGTCTTGGTGTAAAAGTGTAGTGTAAAATAATATGCCGAAAAAACAACGCATTGTTTTATTTCGGCCGTAAATATGGGAGATGGTTACGGGAAGTTGCCACCACGCAAAAATCCCATTTTACATAACTTTATTAATGTATGTAAAAGTGGAAATGAATAATCTAATATTCTCAACAACTTTATAAATCAGCGATATATCCTTTCTGCAAAAGCTTTGTGTATGAAACTCTCTTAGTGTATTTATGATGTTTATGTAATTAATCTCTACTCTTTTATGAGTCTCTTTTGAATGTATTTACTCATTCGTTCGCTTTTCTTATGTGCTCTGTTTTTTAAATTTGTCTTATTATTTTAAATATTATCCCTTTTTGTTGTTTAATTTTGCTTTTCCCGGAATAGGTTTTTTTAAACTCCTTGGAAATAATATATCAGAAAATGTATTTTTTGCAATATAATAAATAAATACTTTTTTTAAGCCAATGGGACTATGGCATCCCCAATTATGGTATATTTTGAGGCTGAAGGTAGTGGTGAGGAGAATGAGATGGGGAAGAGGAAGGTTGGAAAGTAGTTGGCTATTCAGATTTGGTCATTAAACACGGCTAAAGCAATTTTAAGCAACGTTTCGATTCTGAATGGTGGTTTTGCACCAGGGCAACACTTGAGTATCTATCACTCTGGAACGTGCTGCAAATGTACTGTATATTATCTTATGTTAATTGAATATGTTATGACAGATGTTAATTAAATAAAAGTTATTTGCGCAAGCCGGGTTCGATCCCGCGACCCCTTGATTCGTCGTCGAGGGTTTTACGACTCACCCATGAAGTCTGTAATTTTTTATGATAAATCCTTGATGAACTGGTTTTTTCAGGTTCGCGATCGGTTCGGTTCCTTCAGAGTTTTTGCCTGTCCACCCCTCCCTCCCATGAAATTATTGCTTTTTGAGGACCGGTTTTTCTCCCCCAGAATTTCGCTGGCCACCCACCAACCTCATATGAACCCGAAGATTTTCCGATGAACCGGTTCTATTTATACATATACTTGTTAGTGAATATTTTGGCATCGTTAATGGATATTTTCATGCGTATTTTCCATGTTGATAATGCATATAATCCTGTGTGTACTTATTACAAACACAACATCTGCATGTGCTCTAAGATAATATTACGGTTTATTTACCAGTTGTTGCGAAGGACTTCAGAGATCAGATCAGATCGAATCAGAGAGCATTGTATGAATTCGTCAAGTTTATCTCCACCTATATAAAAAATGTCTATAATTTGCGAACGATTCAAAATGAATAAATTAAGCTTATCACAAAATAATTGCATGCAGTTTCAAGAAAACATCAGGTCCGTTAGACATCTTTCATAAGTCGAACAAAAACTTACAAGCAATTGATTCATAATAATGTGTTGGGATATGACGGTTAACAAAACCATGTACAATGGCCGCCGGTTAATGTGTTCTTTGGTACATAGAGTCAGAGATTAATATGTACAATTGTGTGCTCAAATACATGATATAAAAAAAATGTACGTATTTCCATTCCAATGGGTATGGACTATGGACTGCATGTCTAACGTCCACGTACGGGTCCATAATAGATTTATCTTCCGTCGACAATTCCCATTGAAAGCATATCAATGACTTTTTGTCGTCGGGTTCATTGATTACCAGTTATTGATATCCAGATCGACTACTAATTCGGCTGGAAGAGTGTGTGTGGAATTATATGCATGGTATTTCATAAAAAAAATATGTATACCCGTATTTACAGTCCATCGACAAGTTTTATCGAGCTCTTATTTTATGGTTTTGGTCTGGGAGAAACTTTGTCAGGTGTAAATTTGTTATTTTGAGGATCGGTTTCCGTTCAATACAGGACCCCGCTCGGAGTATTAAAACCTAAACAGATTTGCAATAAATTAATTTCTCCGGGTTTTTACGTCTTATACTGTGAGAGAGAAAGAGACAACAACATTTTGGCAAAATTTCACACCGCTTCAAAGTATTGTAACCATGTTCTTTGACTCGTGCGTCTCCCGGGACTACGCCCACACGCTTTGATGTGCAACTAAACTGAACATAACTCAACGGTTTTTTAGGTTAAATGGTATATTTATTTTTATAAGAATACTGTGAAAAAGTGGTTATACGAATGAACAAAAACATTGTGTCGACATGTGCTATGAATGGATGTATAAATACCGTAACCCTAGTCTTAGCCATGCCCAGGTCCAACCGAGTCAGTAAAACCTATTAAAAACAGACTACAGATCGATCTACAGCGTAACCTTTTGTATATTATTGCTCTAAGGGACCCCGTGTGACACAGCGAATGACCTGAACATTATAATTTGGTCTAAAATGTTCATGAAATGGTTCGTTCCGTTCTGAATACTGCTCGAGTAGGATTTTGAGATCTTAAATGCAGAGTTTTCAAACGTATTTATCCCTTATTAATTGATATTTTTTACTAGATGATGTTCAAACTATAGATTTTTTGCACTTGCTGAGTCTTTCCTAAAAACCAGCGACCCAGTGTGTCAGGAGGCGGGCAAAACTGTGGTGGCTGTCTTCGGTAAACTTCGTCGAGGCGCCGCAATGATACGGGAGTTCAAATCATATTCAATATGTGCTATTGAAGGCCACTCATTGGTTGTATGTAGTTTATTTATAAATTGCTCTAGAAAGGATAAAAAACCGACATGAGACATATCGTCGCTGTAAGGCAAAAGGGCTTAAGCGATACTTTGGTCAGAAATGAGTTAGATATGGCCTGCATGGTCGAGTGGTAAGACGCTCGGCTACGAATCCAGAGGTCGCGGGTTCGAACCCGGCGTGCGCAAATAAATTTTGTTTCATTAATATGTGTCATAACACATTTAATTAATATAAAATAAAATAAAGTATATTTACGGCACGTTCCAGAGTGTTCCAGGTGAAAGAACACCGTTCAGAATTGAAACATTGCTTTAAATAACTTTAGCCGTGTTTGGTGACCAGACCTGAATAGCCAGCTACTTCCCAACCTTCCTCTTCCCAATCTCCTTCCCCTCCCCATTACCTTTAGCCATCTCGAATATATTTACCATTTGGGTGAAGGCTTGACTCAAGCTTTTTTAGTTTTTTGTCGCTTCAGGTAACTCAACGAGACCATTGTTACCTGAATTAACCAGGTACTAAAGACTTATGTATGTTGTTGTAAAACAAAAAAACTTTAAAGTGCTCTGGTGTAAACTTCCCAAAATGGCGCTTCAGCCCTTTTGCCTTTCCGGCGACGATATGTGCACGATTTTTTAACATTTTCGTCTCTGAACGTATGGTGCAGGTTTCTTGACCTGGTAGTTCCGTTCCATTGACCCACACACGAGGAATCTAGTCGAATTCTTTTGCATGCTTGAGCGGCACGTTTTTGGCAAAATAAATTATTCTCTCTTGTGAATTGCTCAAAGAATTTTAAATCTCTCCTAACCTTATTTGGATTGTGTTAATATACAATAACACAAAAAAAACTAAATAAATGATAGAAATAACTTAGTATAAAAATACGAATATTATTTTATTTTTTATGACTGACCGGTTTCGCTTGGCCTAAGCATCATCAGGGTACAAAATTAAACTAAACAAAAAATACAAATTGTGCGGTTATATATTCATACAGAGGGAGTACTAATCATAAAATCAAACGAAAAACAAGTCACTCGGGAATTTATAAATTGGTTTGTAGTGATTGTTCTGCATTTTATATTAGTAAAACCATCCGTAGTGCAATCGTAGAGTAACAATCTAGAGAAACCGTCCTAATTATAAGTCAAATCGTTCATAGTCGCAAAATATAGCTCTCTCTCTATGCTCGGTTCTATAGACATATGAGAAAAAGAGACAAACAATTGTTATTAAGAACATATGATTTGGGGCGTGCTAAAAGCCGTGTAGCCATTTTTCAATATATTACTAACTTCACACTAGTTTACTTCTGTCAGTCGAATTGACAGACAAAAACCTTAAATTATATAATTACTTAAGTGCATTAAGTGCAATCTTCTAAAAAACGATATGGCTATATGTGCAGTTGATGAATGCTTCAACCGAAGTACAAAAGGACAAAAAAAAAAACAGTTTTAATAGGTATGTTTCAAAGAATTCGTCGTTTTTAGTTTGATCTCAAATATTTAACATGCTAACCTACAAAAAAACTAGTTACCTACACCAATATTTAATCAATCTTTGCATTTTTTTGTTTCGATTTAATAAACTTCCGTTTAAAATGAGTTTTAATGCATTTTTAATGTTTTACTTAGAGAGATATACGGGATTCTTACGTAAATCTGTAAGAATGGTCATTCCCTGATTAGTCCATCTGAACGTATTTATGTCTCTTTCTTTCTCATGGCAGCAACGCAAAATTGTTCGCGGACAGATAAAGACGGAATAATGTTTACATTTACGGTTTTCTTCGCATCCTATTGGCTTATATTATATTATACGCCATACCTCCTGTGGTCAAGCTTGGTCATAAACATGCTACAATATTTCGCAAAGTTTGGTCTCTAGGTTACTCTAAGAGTGCAATATTAGAATCAAAGAACATCTGAGATGTTTAAATAAAAAGGTTTTTTTTGAATTCGCTAATCATCTTATTGATAAGATCATACCTTCAATAAAAGTACCGGTGCTCATATTCTTCACACAAATGGAATTAGATTAAATAGTTTAAAAGCACAAAAAAATAACAGTCATATTCTTAATAATCAGGTAAATTTGTCCAGTAGTCCAATAATAGGTATATTTCCTGTAAACTTATAAAATTTATCATTATTATTAAATCACCTTCTTGACGTTTTGTTTCTTTCAATTCATATTATATATTGTTATAATTTAAATGTTATTTTTTTGTTTTCTCATTGTGTTGTTATTTTATTTTATGATTTGTTCTCCCTCTGTATGTATATATAACTGCACACTTTGTATTTTTGTGTAGTTTCATTTTGAACCATGATGATGCTTAGGCTAAGCGACACCAATCGGCCATAAAAATCAAAATAATATTCGTTGTCTTTTACAAAGTTATTTTTTAATTTCATTAAATATGTCAAACCACAAAGTGATTGCTTTCTACGAAAATACAAAATAATTAAATGAGCAATACACTGGATCGCATCCTTCTGCAACTGGCCTGCATATTATATTATTTGCATGCGCCGACATCTTTAGATCACAGTGGGCTTAGCAAACTAGGAAACCCGATCTGGTAATTGGCCAAGGCAAATGTTCAACATCCGTTCGCGTTGGAAAGTTAGTTAGGCAGATTTGCCGCAGAAAGCTTGGGAAATGGTGCGTGGTCGATATTACATGTGTATTGCCAAGGCCATTCAACAAATAAACATAGAAAATATTACCCACGTATATATTGTTGATAAACTCCTTTGAGAACGGAAAATTTTTGTTGGATCCCATTGAATTTTACAATCTCTTTTTTGCTTTTACTGGACTTGAAATTAAATTTTTATATAAAGACTGAATAAAGTTTTCATTATGTACAGAAAAGAAACATTTTTAAAAAAGTAAAATTTTAAATTAAAAAGCCTTCGTAAAGCTCTAGGTATTCGCTC